>VZRR01013246.1:29983-56958 GCA_013398015.1 Oreocharis arfaki | reverse complement strand
GTCAGACCCACGCCGCACCCCCTCCCCACCGTCTCCGCGTGTGCGATCTGTTCTTGGTGCAGGTCCCCCTCTGCTGTGTCACTGGCACAGAGCGGTTTGGGTCGTCACGGACCTTAAAGACCGTCTCCTTCCAACCCCTGTGCCGGCAGGGACACCTTCCACTAGACCGCGTGGCTCCAAGCCCCATCCAACCGGGCCTTAGCACCCACACCTTTTCTGGACAGCCTGTGCCAGTGCCACAACACTCTCGGGGGAAAGAATTTCTTCCTGCTCTCTTTCAGTTTGAAGAGGGCTACCCCTTGTGTGACCAGTCCAAGGCATTATTCCCCTGCTCCTATAACTACATGCTCTCATTAAAAGCCCCTGTCCAGCAATCCTGCATCCACTTTAAGCACTGGAAAGGACTCTAAGGTCTCCTCAGAGCCTTCTCTTCCACAGTCCCAACACCACCAGCTCTCTCGGTCCGTCACCATAGCAGAGATGCTCCAGCCCTTACAGCATCTTCATGGCCTCCTCTGAACTTGCTCCAGCAGGTCCACATGGCACTGCAGGTGGGGATCTCAAGAGTGGAATTAGGGGCAGAACCCCCTCCCTGAACCCGCTGGTGATGCAGCCCGGGGCACGGCTGTCTTTCTGGACTGCAGGCACACAGTCCTCCCCTCCTCTGGTGCAGAAGCCCAGTTGCTGTCACCATGCTCAAGCAGCCAACATAAACACACCTTGGAGCATTTTTCCCAAGTCTTGACTGACCACAGAAGCTGTTTAGAGTCTCTGGGTACTTTTTCCTACTAGAAACTCTTCCTGCCACGTGTGGCTCAGCCAGGCCAGCCTATTCCCAAGGCAGATTTGCAGCCTCTTAGCCCAGAGCTGCCCAGCACTCCCTGGTGCCTCCAGCCTTCCCACAGCACACAGAGGCTCAACACACACTCCTTCCCCGGGCTGGGATAACTCCAGAGAAGAGCAAAACTCACCTTGTGGCACCACAACTGGGCCTAGAGAGCAGCTGTCAGCTTCCAGAGACCTGGAAAACACACGGAGATTTTTCACTTCACATTTTTAAAGCAAGAATAGCATCACATTGATTTTCCTAAGGCTAAACCCAGTCACATCTGCTCTACATAAGCACCCACTGTCTGGCAGTTTTACACAGTGTGATATAGCCAAGCCTGCACAGAAAGCCTGCCCCAGCACCAAAATAGAAGTCGGGTGTCGGACAGGCAGGAGCCTACGGAGTTTTTTTAACCCCACTTCTCCCAGGGCAGCAGCAGATGGATCAGTGCAGGCTCCCACATCCCTGCTGAGCGAGGCAGTATTCCGGAGGGCACAGCCAGCACCCATCTGAATCCCAAGTGCAACCTTCCCACTACTCCCTGTGCAGCTGTGCTGTTGCTCACCTTTCCACACAAAGGCCTAACCACAACAGAGGAAACCAGAAAACAATGCCAGGCATTTTAAAATAATGAATGGCAATTGTTAAACATCTTAATATAATGCCTAACCAGTTTGGCTGTAGAGTTCCCTCCCCCACAAAACAACAGAGAACTAAAGTTAGACCAACACTACCCTGTAGCTTTTGCACTGCTTTTTGGGTGCTTTCCTGATGTTTTTCTAGCCTGTTTGTGTTGGCTAGAAGAGGGAGCTGTTGTCCTCAGACATTTTCCCGTTGCAGGGCTCTGCGGTAGGTGCTGAACAGACCAAGCCATGCCCCGTGAACCACCAGCCTTTGGGGTTAAGCACCTTCATGTTTCCAAAGACCACGGCAACCTGGCTTACCTGGCCCACAGAAAAGATAGCTCTGTTCTTCTCTTCAATATATTCCTACAGGCACAGCTGCTCCTCACCTGTCACCTGCATTAACTGATCACAAGGGGAGTTGGTCTCACCAGCAGAAGAGAGAACCCATGCAGCTGCACTTGTCCTTACAATTCCTGTGCCATACAAACTGCAGCCCCGAGCCATTTCAGTTTGAAATGCTGATGTCTTAATTTTTTTAAAAGTTTGCTGGGATTAAAAGCAAAATGCAAGACTTGGACTGTGATACAGAACTAAACATCAGATAATTAGCTTGAATGCATTGCCAGCAATGAGCGAGACCCTTTTCCAGGGAGCTCCCAGGTGAAACAAGTCCAAGCACAGCAGGTAAGAGCTACAGGTGAGTGTCTGGTCTCCCAAACTCAGCCAGAGCACAACCATAGTATCCTGCTGAAAACCAGATTGTTTAAATCCATCCATCTCCTTGCTTAACCCCCGACAGCCAAAGGCAGGATTTCACTGGAGAAATCAAGGCAGCTGTCATCCCCTGTGCTGCTGACACAGTGGCCCCGGGGCAGCGAAACCCCTATCTCAGCAGAAAGCAGCCCCGCAGAGAGGAAGCAAACAACCCTGACTGGGCTTTTTCACTGCTTGGAACAGCCAGCACCGTTCCGCTGCTGATTTGGTAGCAATCGTATCAGTTCACAGGACTTTACTAGGGAAATCTGTTTTTAACGCGCCTTTTGAAGCCACGAACAGGCGGTGCCGAGCGGAGAACACCCGAGGCTCAGGCGGTGCCCAAAGGGCTCCCGCACGGAGCTGGCAGAGGGTCCGTCCCACAGCCAGGCACGCCCTGCCCAGGGAAGAAGACCACAAAGGGCAGGTTCCTCTCCGAGGGAGAATCTTGCACGATACAGCTTGGTTGGAATCCATCGCCTGTTCAATTAGCGCAAAAAATGAATTATCCAGGACATCAGCCAAGCGCTCAGCAGACTGCAAACAGGGCACAAACAGAGGGACACGAGGGATTGCCTTGAACACCTCACAGCTTGGGTAAATCCATTAAATCCTCTCACAAAATAGTTTCTATGTCCTGTGAAAACCTTTGTTTTGACTGTTCACGGCCACGGAGGTGTTTGAAGCTCGGTCCCTGGCAGGTACCACAGCGGGAGGCGGGAGCCAGGCTCCCCTCTGACCTTGGCACACACGCTAACCCTCACCGCCTTACGGATTTTTTGGTTTGGTTTCTTTTTTAAAACACTTATTTTTGCAGTGTCCTTTGCTTCTTCTGCCATCGTGTGGCCAGTTGCAGGATGAAGAGCTGTCTGTAAAACACGCAATCGGCTTTCCATGCCTTCCAAATGTTTTATGGATTTTTATAACATCCGGTGCCACATGCAGTCAATGGAGATGTATTGCTTCTCATCGAGGTCCTTCCCGCCGCCTGACGGGTACTACAGGTCTGTCTTTAGTAGGTCTTGTTAACCCAGGCGCGTAGGTTGGCAGCTAATTTATTGCCAGGGCACGACCTGCCCACTGACTGGCTGCTCCTCACGCTGGGCAACAAGATCCAGGACAAGGCACTCGCTGCTGAGTGCCACCCGCTTCTGAGACAATCCTTCCCCCCTGACGACCATTCCAGGGCCACCTCCATCTGGGAAAGTGAGTTCATGCCCAGGGATGCTGCGGTCACAGCACTCTGGGGAGACTGGCAGGGCTCTGTCCTGGTCCACAGGTACATCACAGCATGCCAGGGTCACTGAAGGAATGCCAAGGAGAAGCTGACACCATTTATTTTTTCTCCTTCATTTCTCCTGAAAGGGACAGATCCTTCACCGATTTGATGAAAAAGGTTGTTCTGTAAGAAATGAGAGTGTTTTTGCCAGCAGATTCCAAGAGAGAATTCTCATCTGTGCACACCTGAGACTCAAATCTACCCTGCCAGCACAGGGTGACCAGCAGGCACAGGACCAGGAGCTCACTTTCTGAAAGCAGCCAACGACACCCAAATACTGTCTGCTGGAGTCCTGCCTATGGCCCTTGGCTGCTGACACCTCCGGGCAGTGCTCACTGCCCCTCGGCAGGGCAGGGCACAGATTTCATCCTCCCCTCATGCCCATCTGCCTGGAAAAACACATGCTTCCCCTGGGAGGGGCCAGCGAGCACGGGCGTGTGCGTGGGTGTGCCGAGCAGGGATTGCATCACTCTTGCAAAACCCCCGCGAGGGAGGGCAGCCGGTGCCTGTCTGCAGAGGGTGTGCACCGAGCCCTGCCTCCAGACATGCCCTGCAGCCCCTGCATCCCATCCCTCCGGACCAGCAGGGCCCCAGCTGGGCGCAGCACCAGCTCCCCAAGTCCTGCCTCGCACCTGTGCCCAAAACATCTGCGTCAGGTTTCGGACTCCTCTGGGAAGGCATAACCTGCAGCAGGGACACCCCAGGGAGTTCTTTGGGCCTTCCTCAGCCTTTCCTGGGACAGGAAGGAAGATGCAAGCTCCAAGTCACGCTGAGCACTACGGAGTGGACTCAGCAGTAACACCCACACTGCGGTGTCCATCACACGGGGGGCATGAACACGCTTTTCTCCACCCTTCAAGTGCATTTTCCACCAGTTCATCCCTCCCCCAGCAGCTTTCTTTGCTGGAACAGGGCATGGAGGTCAGCTGCCTGTTGCTGCAGGCCTCTGCAGCAATCATATCTGCAATCTACAAACACAAGCCTAGCAAAAAAAAAAAAAAAAAAACACAGAAAAGCCATTAAAAAAATCACTCCCCATCTGCACTATGCACAGAAGGTGGGGTGTAAGGTCTAATCAGATGAGAGCTTGGGTAGCACGCAAGATTTATGCCACCAAGTCAGGTACTTGGGCTACAGTCTTGCTAAACCCAGCTGCAGCGAAAGATAAGTGCTGTTTAAGAAGGTGAAAGTTCTCTCACAGACAAGACCTGAGCTCTGATTGCTGCAGCAGACTTTAAAATGAAAGATTCTGGTTAATAAATTGGCTCTTGAGCCCATATCCAGAGATACCCTGTAGCAAAAGCCCTTCTAATTAAAACACCAATAGTCTTTCTCAAGAGGTAGTTTCCCCTTACAGTGTGAAATACCCTATTCAAATATGCAGCAACTCAGAGCAATCATTTATGAAAGGGAAAGAACACTGATTTTAGTTAACAAAATTTCCCTTTTTTCTCGAAGGGGGAAAGCCGAGCAAATACATTTGGTACATGTTATGACAAATCTATATACCTCAGGCTGCAGCATATTTCCCTGTGCCCCAAGACTAACACATATACTAAATAAATGTAGTGATACCCTTCTTCCTTCTGCCAGCAACAATGTCTCCAACAAGGCTCATTTAACCTAGAAAGGGAAAGTTTTCATAATTTCTCATTTTCCAGCCCTTTGTCTTCTCCTTTCCTACAAAGCCTTGATAACCTCTTTCAGGGCAAACAAAAGCCTAGGGAGTCATTCTCCACAAATTCAGCCTCATTTTTTTCTAACATTTTTTTCAGCATCCATGACAGCAAACACTCCAGATCTCATTTTTACTGTAACACAACAGAGGGTCTACAACAGATAACAAAACACCCAAAAGAACCTCTGTGCATGGTTCCTCATTATTCAGTGTGTTGAGAGCTGCCTGTTAGCCCATATATCTCAATATTTTGAATGATCTCTTGAAAATCACCCAGACCCGGGTGTGCTCGTCTAAAAAAGTTGAACTACTTCCCAACACTCCCTTTTTCAGCTAGGAAACTTCCACAAGAGCATGCTGGCAGCCAGCCCACCTAAGTTAGTCAGAGGGTAGAACTTGCAAGCAGGAGAAAGTGTACATAGCAACCAGCTTCTCAAAACCACCCACCTCAGGCTTTTATCAACCTTAACACCCATTCCAAGGTTTTAAATCCACTTACCTTGCTTATGCATGTTTGTTTAAGTATGTACATACTGTAACCAGCTTTCAGACAGGAGTGTAGCATGGGAAAGAGCCCCACGCCTTAGCGGGGCCTCCCAAGGCACAGCAAAGCCAAGGAGCAGGGACTGCTCACCTTTCCCCCACAGCCACTACTGTGGTGGGGTAAAACTATTTACTTTAATTAATTTTTGCACCTTTATCACAAAGCAAGGAGGGGAGAGCTTCATGTGAAGACCCCTCACCAGCCCAAGCCCAAGGCTCTCTATGCCAAGAAAACCCTGGCCTCTCCCTGGCTGTTTGTGTGCCCCAGAACAGGTGCTGGGATTTACAGATGGGTTGGCGGGGAATGAGAATCACCTGCAGGCACCCCACAGGATGTGATCCTTTTCATTTGCCTTGCAAAACACCCATTAACCTGGATCACTTGCAACTAATTCCCTTCACTGCCCTAAATCAGTGTTCAAATTCCAGGGTCTGCGATGCTCTCAAAAACCACTTGCTGGCTCCTTCTTCTATAAATTTGGGTTAGTGAAGAAGTGGTCAGAGAATTGCCATGTTTTTCACACTCACAAATCTCTGTCTCTGAGTTATTTTCCTTCATCAGGCATAGCTGCTGCGGGGTTTTGCTGCCCCTGATGAATGGAGCATCCCAGGACCAGGCTCACCTTCCCTGTCCTGCCCCTTGGAGCATGGGACATACTCACTGCAGGTGCTAGGAAGGCTGATTCCCAAAGGGTGTCTCCATCAGACTGCTGGAAATGATTATGAAATCCACGATGGTTCACACTCCCCTGGAAGCACAAATATATATGGGAAAAACAGACAGTTTGGTTTTTATTAATGAAACACAACAGTGGATGGACAGCGGGAGAGATGCCTGTACATCTCAACAATAGCTTGCCATGGGGAACCTCCCATCCTGCCCATGAGCATGGGACAAACCAAGGGCTCTCAGGGGAGATTTCAGAGTCAACATCACCTTCCCTGTCCTCTTCTGAGGGTAGAGTGGAGCAAGGAAGAGTGAGAACATAAAGTGTAGTTGCTGGCTAAGCCCAGCCAGTGTGCAGAAAGAGAAATTTAGTGACATGGGAGAAAGCACAGCAGGGTCACTGGTGGAACTAGAGGGGCTGACAGCTTCACCATGTGGTCCCCTCTTACAGGCTGTCCTCCAGGTCTTCCTGCTGCCTGGAAAGGTTGGTGCTGTCCTGTACACAGGAGGACTTGGCAGTGTTATTGACACTGACCAAGCAGTGCTCGTCACAAAAGAGCAGTAGTCTCACTCTTCAACTTTCAGCCCACACATTTAAATTTTGATAGTGATAACAGGCATGAGGAAGGAATCTAGCTGTGCAAAGCAACGCTGGTATGAGGAGGTGAGAGGTGTATTCCCACAGGCTCTTGCTGAGACATCTCTTCATCTCCTCCTGGCAGCGTACAGTCATCAACTTCTGCAAAGCTCAGCCAGGTGCAGACTCCTTCCCTCCATCTCTCCCTCTCTCCATCCTTCAGGCTCAGAAGTACACAGATTGTGGAAAGAGCTGCAGGTGACCATGCTGGCAGACACAGGTCTCAGAATGAGCAACACCAAGAGCTGCAGAAATGCAGAACTCACACTCCAGTTTACAACAAGGCAGCCACAGCCCAGGCTGAGGCACCACGACAATGCCAGTGGGACCAGGCACCATGTTTCATTTCTGAGATGTTTTGCGATATACGACTTTTAACACAAAGTTGTTGCTGCTCACCTTCTAAAGAAGATGAAAGTTGTATTCCTTTTTGGTGCAGACCAGGATTGTCTCCTGTGACAGGGATTTGCTGCTCTACAGCCATGGAAACACCAGGATAAGGGGGGTTGATTTTGAAATACATTTTCACTGCTTGTCTGCACCAGAGGCTGGAAATCATTGTATCTGGGGAAAGGTGTCAGGTCACCCTGACAGGTTTCTTGCAGCTGGCTCTAAGGAAAGTTTTCCAGCAGCACCAGCCAGGCCAGTTCTGCCTCTGGACTTCTCTCGCTGGACATCTCCAGCTGTGGGTGTTACATGGGACACTCTGTGCTGTCAGTGCCCGGGGGACGGAGCTGCGGTGCCGGGAGCTGCAGGGAGCACCAGAGGGAGCTGGCTGCAGCCGCCGTGCCGGATGCTCCCAAACCCCCTCAGCTCCTGCTCCCCACGCTGTTTTGGAGCAGGAGGGCATGGGCTGGTTTGTGGTCTCCATCACAGCACAGGTCCCCACTTTACCCTCTGTCCCCCAGCACCCACATGTCAGGGAACTCCACCAGACTGAGACAAGGGGTTGCTGGAAGTGCTGTATTTACAGGGCAGTATTAACTCCTGCTGTTGTTATTTACAATTTATTTACAAATAATCCCTGTAGCCACCAACAGTTGAGTCTGGCAGAGTTAGACAGAACTTAATGGCAGGCTGGCAAGGCAGAGTAGCCAGTTTCTTTTCTTTTCCTTTTTCAGCCCTGCCAAGGGAAGGGCTTTAGTGATTTGCCTTCCCCTGGACCACAGAGGCAGTGCCTGTTAATCAGTAATCATGGGAGCAGAGGTGACTAACGCAAGTTCAAGTTCTCGCATTGTTGCAGGTGTTACGAGAAAACCACCCAACTCCTGACACCACATGGAGTGTGTCCAGGGCTGAGGGCTGGTTTCCCGGCCCAGGCACCCTGCCAGAGCCGGGCAGCACGAGCCCCTGGCACGGCTCGGGCCCCGGGACAGCAGAGCTCTGGCAGACACGGTGCGTCACAGGCCGGTTGTGGTGGGGCGCGGATGTGCTGCTGCTTGTCCCCTCTCAGAGCTGAGCTGAGCGCACATCGGGGACCGCCTGGGGCAGCAGAGTGCCGGGCTGCCAGTGACACGGGAAGATTTTGCTGCAATGTCCCTCCTGGAAGGAAAGGCAGGATCAGGAGGAGCGATCCTGGGGAAGGAGCCTCCAGCAGCCTCTGCCATCAGCTGCCATTGAACTTAAATTTTCACTGACGGGCTGCAGGGTGCCCAGACACGGGCATTACCCTCCTCCCGTGTGTGAAGAGGGTCCTGACAGCCCTGCCAGACGTGGCTGAGGGTTGGCGGAGCTCTTCCACAGACCACCTGGAACCGCCCTCCCACCTTCACCGTCAGGAAATGAGACTGCTCCAGGCAGTGGCCAGGGAGTGATTGACGGGCCAGGTCAGCCCCTGACCCGCCAAGACAGCTTTCCCAGGGCATAGGGCAATCCGAGAGACAGGCTTTCCCCCCGGGATGTTTGCTCGGATCTTCCTCTCCTCCACAGACTAATCTGGGTTTAGACGGAGTCTTCCACAGAATACTAACAGGGGGCGGCAAGGGGCCGGCAAGGGGCCGGCCGTTCCCTTTTCAGATGGATTTGCTGCCCGGCTGCCGGAGAGGCATCTTACAAAGGGACTTTTGGCTCGCCCCTGTGGATCTCTGGTTTTCAAGCCGTGCAGGGGACAATGATGCTGTTTATGCCCCAGGACCCACTTCCCAGCTCTGCCGGCCCTGGCCAAGCACCCCAGCAGCTCTGCATGAGCGCGGGTCCCGCTGCCACTGCAGTCTGGGTCCTCTAGGAGCACGCATCCCGTGCTTTGTGCCTCCCTGCTCAGGGGGCGATGGCCGACGGCTGCTTCCTCTGCTCCTGCCTCATCTTCAGAGCCAGCATCGCCCGGCGGTACAGATCTGGGAATGAGGGGAGCAGTCAGGCACTGACCAGGGACCAGCTCCGTGGTCCGTCTGGCAACCTGTGCCGAGTGAGGGCTGCAGGGGCACCCCAGGCTCCAGCACAGTGCACTCACGTGGCCTCCCTGCATCCCACCTCATAGCAGAGACAGCAGCATCTGCCTCCACAACAGCCCCCCCTTGCCCTGCAGCAGCACTTGCCTGTGCCCATGTCCCCACACCAAGCACCCCATGGCCAAGTGTCCCAGCACAGGTCACGCCCCACTGCCAGCAGGCCAGACCCCTGATTGCTTTCAGCAAAATCTGTCCTGAGAAATACCTACCAAAGGTGCTTGAGACCTCCTCACGTTGCTGCTCCAGAGAACGTTCCTGTGACTTGATTTTATTCTTGAGTTTCTTCTTTTTTCTCTTTTTCATGCCCTGTGCTGGATGGAGAAATACAAAATTTCAGGTGCCGAACCTGAGCAAGGATGCCTTTGTCACCAAGCCAGCTGAGAGGACTGCTGGTGGCAGGTTTGCAGTCCTCCATCGCTTCCGTGCATCATCTCCTGTGGAGATGCTCAGGTGTCTCTTCTGTTCCCCTTCGGGTTCCTGTGACCTGTCTCTGAACTCAGCTGATCTGCAAGCAAAGCTGGTGGAGGTGCTGGGGACCAGTGGTCCAGCACTCAGCCACGCTGCCGGGCCTGGCAGCCCCCCTGTAGGGTCGCCCACAGCCCCCTCTCACCTGGGTGGGGAGTGGCCATCCCGGTGGGTACGGGCTCCTCCTGCCCGACCCTGTTGGGGAGCAGCAGCCCCCCGGCAGCCCCCGCACGGCTGTCACCCCCTACTCCCGGTCCCTCCGGCTCTTCGGCTGGGCTTGGCTGCCCCGAGCCCTTCTTCTTCACCTTCCTCTTCCTCCTCCTGGGGCCCTTAGTGCTCTCCTCCTGGGAGGGAAAAGAAGGATGAGGAGAGGGTGGCCGAGCCCCTCTTCCAGCCCGTTCCATGCCGGGGGTCTCACTCACTCACCAGGGGCAGGAGGCGGCAGACGGGGCGCGCTGCCCGGTGCTCCCCGTTCTTCCCCGCGCCCTCTGGAGCGTCTTCCCCGGGGGGCGGCCGGTCTCTGGCGGAGAGACCCCAGTGGGAGTGAGGACGAGCGCTGCGGGGGGAGGATGGGGACGGGGACAGGCGCCCACGGAGCCCGGCACCCACCTGCGGGCGGGCGGACGGGCGCGGGCGGCCCTCGGGGCNAGCCCCTGCAAGGTGGCACGGGCCGGGCCGGCGGGGGGGACCCGCTTGGCGACACAGGGCTCCTGCGGGCGAGCGGGGCATCAGCGCGGGCAGCGCCGAGCGGCGGCGGCAGCCCCGGGGGGACGGGGAGCGGGGAGCGGGGAGCGGGGCCAGCCCCGCACTCACGATGCGACAGGGCGAGCGGTTCTCGTTGACCAGCCTCTCCAGGCACAGCCGCTCGATCAGCTCGCAGGGCAGCAGCGCGGCCGCCGCGTCTTGCTTGTTGGCCAGCCTGGGGCACGGGGAAAGCGGCCGTCACCGTCACCGCCACCGCGGCCCCTGGTGCCTCCCTGTGCCACGCCGGGGGGCTGTGCGCTGTCTCCCGGTCTGGCTGCGATTAGGTGAAGCACTGCCCCAGCCCCTGCCTGGCTCTGGGGCCCCCTCCTCAGCTCCTCTCCACGGATGCTCCGATCTCCTGAGCACTGCTGGGGTCCTCATGTCCCAGCACTCCCCGACAGCTCCCTGGGCACCACATCCCCGCCGCAGCCCACAGCCCCAGCGACAGGCTCCTACTCGGCCCCTCACCCCCTGCCTCACAGGCTGCATCCTATCGACCCAATCTTACAGCAAGAGGGGCTTCCCGGAGACATCGGGATGGCTCAGGACGCGGCTCAGGACCTTGCGGACCTCCTCCATCCGCGCCAGGTCACCGGAGTCCAGGACGAAGAGGAGCCCATGCGCCTCGCTGTAGTGGCTGCGCCAGGCGCTGCGGGAGCGCTGGCCCCCGGGCAGCTCCACCAGCGTCACCTCGAACCTGTCCACCCGCAGGCGGGTCTGGCCAGGCTGCGCGTCGGGCAGCACCTCGCTGGCCAGCGCTGCGGGTGAGGAGAGGGCAGAGAGCTGGCACGGGAGCCCAGGAGCATCCCTGCGCCGTGCGTCCCTCCTGCCCCAGCCACATCCCCACTCCCACTCCCAGGGCTGCCTGGGACGCGGCCGGTGCCCTGCACACTTCCCCGGAACAGCGGCTGTAGTTCAGGAGTCGTGGTCCTTCAAGGCTTGGGCACTTGGCTGCAAAGGACCATAAAGCTGCTGCCTCAACTGAGGCAGGCCCTGGGCTTGTGCTGCTCCTCACCTCTCTCTATGTCCATGATGATGGAAGTTTTCCCTGCGTTGTCCAGCCCCATGACAAGGAGGGTCACCTTACTGGGGAGAAACAACAGCAGGTGAGCATCCCAGAAAAAGGCTGTGCTCCCTGGGGAGCAGTGACCACCACTGGCCCCCGGGCAAAGGACCCTGCCCATGGCAGCTGCATTTCAGCCAGGAGAGAGGCGGGATGGTGACACAGGTTCTGAGCTGGGGGCAGGGACAATCCCTGGTGCCTGGGAGAGGGTGAGGACAGGCACAGGTGCCTGGAGCCACCCCAACCCCATGGGACAGCCACACTGCAGAGCCTTCAAGGTGCTTCCTATGGCAAGGATTTATTTTCAAATCATATAGCATTAAGCAATTACATGCACAGGCCAACACGATTCTTCCTTAAATGCAGCCAATGATTACGCCTTCTTTGGCAGTAAGTTTTGAGCATACACAGGTAGGGAAAGGCAGCAAGGATGATTTTATGAACTTTTTCCTGGACTCGGGTGTTTTTCCTGTTGCTAAACAGTCCTGTCCAGTCTCCAGCAATGTGATCCACCAAACCCACACTGACAACATTTTCTCTGCCACTGACAAGCCACTGTAGTTTTTTGCAGTATCATTTTCTTCCTTAAACATACAGACCAGGCTGCGTGGCAGCGGAGGTGGCACAGCTGCACCTCCAGCATTACAGCAGGTAGGGTGTCCTCTCTGGAGGGAGAAGACCACAAACCTCTTTGCAGTGCTGTCCCAGGGGAATTAACCCGGGTGCCCTGACACATGCCAACAAGGCAGGTGCTTCAGTGCATCCTCCCCAGCTTTCTTGGGGAGCTGCTGACTCTGCAGAGCTGGAATCCCACAGGAACCGTTCCTTGCATGTGCACCCCTGCCCAGCCTGCTCCCCTGCCTGCCAGCTGCTGCCTGCTGCAGGGGACACGCTGTGCCTTGCTCAGCAGTCTGGGGACAGTTCCTGCAATGGGCACCCATCTCTCCCTGTCACCACACTGGTGCCCTCACTCCGCATAAACACACGAGTAAATATTGCCACCCCCGGGAGTGGGCACAGGGACCTACCTGATGGGCTCCTGTATGGCCTGCAGCCACGACCAGCAGTGGGAGAAGAGGTGGAACATGGTCTGCAGCCCCGTGCAGAGGGGTGGCCTCTCTCCGGCGCTTACGACGTGAGCAGCCCAGCGTGTGCCTGTGCTTCATCCTCCTGCCTGGGCTCTCTCTCCATCCTGGGGTGCCCTGTCCCACGGCACAGCACCGCTGCCTCCGGTCTGGTGTGCACAAGCCAAGCCTGGAGACAAAATCCGTCCTTCTGGGCAATACCCCATGGGCACGGACCTGCTGGCCAGACCCTGCTCTCACAGCCCCTCACATCACAGGGGTGCCCGTCAGTCCCTCACCTGCTCATCCCCACTGCACAGCCTCTGCTCACATGCCCTTTGCGTAGCAGCTGCTTAAATCTAATCTGGATTTAAATTACTTACGCCTGCAGGCTCCTTAATCCTGGTGGGTCGGCCCAGGCCAGTGGCGGCTGGGACACGGCGTGTCGTGGGACTGCCTGCCACGCTGGGTGACACGGCACTGCCCCATCCACCCCACTGCAGCCTCGTGCTGCTGGCAGCCTTCTGTCTCCATCCCTGGTGCGGAGGGCTTGTGGTGGGGACGCTGCCTGACAGCCCATGTGGGCTGAGTTGGTGGCTCCTCTAAGGAATGGCATCTCTGCCTGATCCCTGAGGGGATGTTTCTCTGCAGCCCCTGCAGGGAGCATCCCCTTCATGGTGTGCACAGCTCTGCTGCTCACCCAGGGTCCCCAATGAGCTGGGCTGGGGGGACATCACTGCTCACTGCTCGTGTTTTGTGCCCTAACAAGGCACCCCCCGAGTGGCAGCAGGTCCTGTGCTGCTTAGGGTAGAAACACCAACCAGCCCCAGCAGGAGCCTGGCTGGGAGCAGGGAAGTCGTGGAGACCCTCAGACCTCAGGGCAGGGAGTGGAGGGAAAAAAAACCCAGCTCCTCGATCTTCAGCTCTGAAGCTCTTATCTTGCTTCTCAGGTTTCCTGCTTCTTTTCCCAGCCAGAGCTGCCCTCCCTGGCTTGCTGCCACTGATGTGTGTGGAGGAGAAGTCACACAGGGGTGTCTGAGCTGCAGGAGCTCTGGGTGGGGGAAGTGGGGTCCAGAGGGACAAAGACGTGAGATCCTTCAAAGGCCATACCCGGGAGCAGGCAGGGAGCCTGCTGGCTCACCTCAGTCCATGCTAAACCCAGCACCCAGCACCAGCAACACCACCTTGACCAGCTGAGCACCAGCCACGAGCCAAAGATGCTGAGACACTGCCCTGCCCCCAGGGGTGCAAGCCCAGCATGGGCATGGCCCCATGTCCTTCTCTCCAGCCCCACGCCCTTCTCTCCAGCCTCACACACTGTTGGGAAACTCAGCACCTGTCCTGGGCAAGGAAGCGCCCCAGATCCATGCCATGGGCAGGGAGCCATGCATGGTTAATGGTTGATGAAGTTTCTGTTCGGGTATTGCAGCCACATGCCATATTTGGGGTGACTGGTCACCCCTGTGCTGCTGGTGGCAGGATCACACACAGCATGGGGCTGGGATGCTTTCGCAGAATTAGCAGTGTGAGGGCTGAAATGATTTGCTCCGAGTGTCAGCTCTGGCCTCTGTGCTTAGGGCTGGCACTGTGAGTGGACAGCCCGGCAGGGACGGGAAGGGGCATGACCACAGGTGCTATAAATAGGGAGGTGCCATGTGTCAGGCAGCCCTGGAGGCAGCGGCTCAGCTTCCTGAGGGGCAGCAGGATCCGATCTCCCTCTGGCACCAATGGATTTACAGAGATCTCTGAACACTTGGGGTGCCACTGCTTTTAAAACAAGTGTCCAAAATCCCTGGTCAGACCGGTGCTGGGGGCAGGGAAATCCCCCAGGAGCCTGAGGCAGCTGCAGGTCACGCCTCCCAATGCACGCATACCGGGAAACCTCAAAATCCACCCCAAATCTGGTGAAACCCCCACGGCTCCGGAGAGGTGGCACAAGGGCCAAGCCCACACTGATGTGTGTTCTGCTGGGCCTGCGCTCAGGTTACGAGTGGGCAGCTGGCCCCCTGCCCACCCAGCCGGCCGGCCGGAGTGCAGCCAGACACCCTCTGCCAGGGCCACTGGGGCTCCCCAGGCGGTGCCAGCGGGGACCCGCAGCAGCCATTCTCGTTTCCTTGGTGACTGTTGCCAGGTGAGAAACTCTAAGGCAGAATTTATTATCTTGGCAGATAAACGAAGATGTTCCTCACCGGAGCTATAACCAGACCCTGCCCCAGCACGGTGCTGGGCTGGACCCTCTAGTGCTGCCAGGAGCCCCCGAGGGAGGGCTGTGCCCGGGGTGCTGGGGCTGCCTGGCCCTGGCATCGCTCCCCGGAAGGCAGCACGTGCTTTGGGGCTATTTCTGCCCACTGGAGTGCCGCAGGAGAGGCAATGAGGCGAAACCACAGGGACCACGGAGAAGCGCAGATGGCCGCGGGCTGGCGGGCTGCCCTGCCTTGGCTTCACTAGACCTCGTGAGTATGTGCCCCAGCCGGCATCGGGCACACTGGGAACCCCACCTGGCACCCCTGGGGCAAGCAGCAGACTGGGGGGGATGGCTGGGGAGCTGGGACGTGGGGAATGATGGTTCGCAAGGGGGCTCAGCTATGGGGACTGCCTGCAGCCTTGAGAGCCTTGAGCTGAGGTGACACCAAAGCCGAGGTGATGGCAAAGACCAAAAAGTCCTGGCAGAAATATTAGCAAGCTGTTCAGCTTTGCTTGGAACCGCATCGACTCTGCCCGAAAAGGGGCCTGTGGTGGGCAAGGACACTCTCAGGCTCTGGAGGAGGAGAGACTCATCTCTCTGTTCAGTGTGTCATATGACAGCTCACTGAGGCGGTAGATATGCGGGCAGCCGCATTGTCCCTTTAAATCCCAGCACAGCGCTGGTGGCTAACGATAACCTCGGATCACACCAGCTCCCAAATCCCGAGAGCTAATTACAGGCAAACAGTCAGGCTGGGAATACGGGATATTTACGGCCTGTGACACAGAGACCTGTTGGTGAGGAACTGGGGCACCGTGAAGGTTTGCTGGCATGGCACTGCGGAGAGGGGATGGTTTGCACCCCACTGCTGTGAACCACTGCGGGCAGCCATTCCCCAAGCTCTTCTGGGTAAGGGAGGTTGTTTTTCCAGAGTGCTCTTTGCTCCCCCACACCGGTTCCATCACCCTGCATGGGATGCAGGAGCGGGCAGCAAGCATGCAGGAAGCTTTTCACCCAGTTCTGGCAGCGTGCTTCCCAGCCAAAGCATACACAGATTTCAAGGAGAGGCTTGGATCCGAGCGCTCGGTTTGCTCTGCTCCCTGCTGCAGGACAAGCTGCCCCCGTGTTCCTTGCACCACGCACACGGCTCTGGGAAGCCCCCGCGGTGGCTACAAGCCCTATCCAGGCTCCTGC
This sequence comes from Oreocharis arfaki, assembly GCA_013398015.1. NCBI lineage: Eukaryota > Metazoa > Chordata > Aves > Passeriformes > Paramythiidae > Oreocharis > Oreocharis arfaki. Next base: position 40,784 of record VZRR01013246.1, on the reverse strand, counting down.
AGCGGTTTTGTTGAGAGCATGATGGTGCTCCTGCTGCTTTCCTGCATGGGGGATAGGAGAGTATAAACTATTCCTCCCGCCTGCCGGGATGCCCAGGGCATATGCAGGCGCTGCCTGGCTAGGTCAGCACTCTGTATACTCTTACAGCAGGTGGGGCCGGGGGAATTAGTTAATTAAAGGTAATTTTAACCCTTCCTGCCTGGCTTAGTGTTACAGCATCACCCGCTGCCTGTGCTGGGACTGTAGCCAAGGAGGCACGACTTCAGAATGTGCAATTATTGCAGAGCTGTAGATGCACCCAAAGGTAACTCTGCTTTCTTGTTGAAGAATTGAAGCCATGAGGCAGCACTGACACGGCCTGTGCTTTGCCTGCAAGCATCCTGGCTCCAGCAGCACTGAGCCCCACGCCCACATCCCAGCGGGCTCAGCACAGCCTCCAGTGAGGTTTAGAGGGATGAGGTCCTCAGCACAGATACCAGATTCTCTCCCAGCAGGGTCAGAGTGAAGCTGGATGAGGAACTGGAACGGTAAAAGCAGTCTCATGATGAAGCAAATGGAATAAATATTTCCCCAACCAGAAACTATTCCACAGACTGCTGGGGCAGGAAAAAATACAGCTGAGTTACTGTGAAAGCAATGCAACATCCAAACAGTTTAGGCTGTGGAAACCAGTCATTTGCAAAGCTATTTCCAAACTAAGTAAAAAATTCCCAGCTCACAGATTCCTGGGAACCTCCCGGCCCTGCCGGTAGGGCAGCGTGGCTGCACCGAGGGGACACAGCTGTGTCCCCTTCTCACATCCCCGTGAAGCTGGGGGGCACTTTGTGATCTCCACTTCATCCAGCACATGAGGCATTTTGCTGATCAACATGTCCCCACTGTCACTGCGTGCAGCACCAGCTGAATGTTTAATCCCCGGCACAGACTGTGTTCCTGAGGAGGTTTCAGCTCTGAACTCAGGGAGCTTGGCCATCCCCACAGCCCGAGCAGCTGCCTCCACCTCTGTGCAGGGCTATATTTGGGAAGGCGGCAGCGTGCTCTTGGCATGTCCCAGCGAGCACCCTGGGAGCGGTCCTAGAGAGGAGAGCCTGGGGAGCAGGCTGGCAGCTCTCCCCACCCGGCCTCTTTAAGGGTCTGGCTCGGAGCTCCCTGTCTTTTCCAAACTGTTTTCTCTTCTCCTTTTACAGGAGCCGAGCCGCCGGGCAGGCAGGCATGTGTACAGCAGATGGGGTTATTTTGGGAGTGAGAGCTGCTGAGGAAGCTCTCTCCCACCCTGCGTACAGCCCAGGCTCCCACACACCAATGCCCTGGCACATCCAAGGGGCTGGAAAAGCTGCACAGCAAACCCTGTGGTTTCACACACTGGGCGGCCACCACTGCCACTGCCCTTTGTGCAAAGTGTGTTGTGTGAACATTGGCATTAAAAAAAATAATGAAGGCTGGGATTAAGAAATTTATGAAGTTGGGATGCACTCCAGGGTAGGGCAGGCACTTGTGGAGACAGGAAAATTGACATCTGCACTTGGTAATGACACTCAAGCTGGTGCCCTGGGTATCCCCAATGATCTTCGTGGGTCCCTACCTGCTCAGGAGATTCTGTGATTCTGTGACTCTATGATTCCATGTCATTTCATACCCACCAGCCCAGGGGCTGTTCTGCTCCTGGCAGGTTCCAGAGTGAGGGCTGGTCAGCTGGTCCAGGATGCAGCCATGGCAGAGTGGGCACACTGGGGTAGGATGTCCCCAGTGCCTGGACCGTCCCTGCAGGCCTGTGCCAGCTCTGGTTCAGGCAGTTGCCCTGTGGCAGTGGTGTCCCAGGCTGCCTGTGCAGCCCCAGCTGTGAAGGACGCACAGGCACTGAGGTGGCTGGGACGGGTAGTGGCAGGGCAGTGGGACAGGAGCTCTGGCTGATGCTATCTGCGACCCACATCACTTTTATGGTCGGTCTGCTGTTTACAGCGCTGAGCTGTGGACAGGTGGGGTCAGGCTGTAGAGGTGACTCACAGCCTGAACAGCTCACTGCCTCTCTGTGCTTGGGACAGAAAATGGGATAATAACTGGTGTGGAAAATGCTGTGAGGCTTTGTCTCTCCATTCCTCTTGATGGCTGCTGGGGCTTATGGATACATGACTGGAATTCTTGCTTGCTTAAACAACTGCTCTTAAGTATTTCATCATGAAGCAGAGGAAGCTGAAATTAAAAATATGATGAGTAGAAGCCCAGGCATTGCTCAGCTGAGGGCTTGGTGACCTGCCAGACTCCTGGGGAATGCTTTTAATTTGGATAAGTGGAAGTTGCATAAATGGTACAAACAGCACGCTGCTCTCGCTGCTCACTCAGAGCCGTGGGTGCAGTTGGCAGTGCCACCCGATGTGTTGTCGCTGGCTGAGCGCACAGCCAGGCACGGCTGCTCCCGTGCACAGCTCCCACCCCGGCTGGCCGCGGTCACCAGCCGGCTGGCGGCGGGCTCCTCTGCCTGGACACTGCTCCCTTCACCCTCTGCCCTGCCAGAGTTTTTTTTTGGAGAGGCTGTTTTCCAAAAACAGCTTGAAAATATGTAACTATCATACCAGAGCTGAATGGTCACACGTAGGCCTCCCATCCCCGCCAGTCAGGCCAGTCCCCATGAGCTCATGGGGTTTGTGGTTTCCCAAAGCAGCTGTTCAGCCTTGGAAGGAAAAGCTCTGAGCAGCTGTAGGGACAGGGATTGCTTCTGTGTGGGAGCTGTTGCTGGGGGAGATATGGCCTCCAAAGCCTCAGGCAGTTTTATTCTCAGCTCTGTTGCTGATAAGCCCAATAGCCCCGGTACTGCTTCCAGACTGGTGAAATGGGGAAAACTCTTGTGTGTGTGGTTTGGGAGGTTTTGTGCTTTTGGCTTGCATGGGGCAGGTGAGGGGGCAGTGCCTCCATCAGCGTGGGCACCTCCTTGTGAGCTGGCCCAGCTGCCGAGGCATGAGCACTGAGAGCCTTTTAAAAGTTACCTAAAAAGTCCTGGTCTGCCTAAGCTAGGGAAAATTGAGCAATGTCCAACACGCTTTGCCTTGTCCCATCTGTTCCAGCCAGGCAGCGTGTGGCCAGGCTGGACTCAGTGGTCTGGCAGGCAGTGGATGCTCAGGTAAGACAGCGCGTGTGCATCCCCGCCCGTGCCCAGCACTGGAAAGGTGGGCAGGGCTGGCGCTGGAGGCAGCGTGTGCTGGGCAGAGCAGGGACCCCCACGGCTGTGGAGGTGGGGAGCAGCCCAGACAGCCCAGTGTTCCCACCACTGTACGGGTGATGAAGGTGGCACAGGCAGGAGGGGTGTGGGGCAGAGTGGTGCGAGGTTCCTCCGTCAGCGAGTCCATGGATCCCATTATCTTGAGGGTGGGTCCTCGAAGGCGATGAGAAAAGTGCTCTTGCTCAGCTGTAGCACAAGGTCACACCGGGAAGCAGGAACATCCAAGATAAGGGAGCCACATCTCCCGTGTAACATAGTTCCCAAATCTTGATGCACACGCCAGGCGCTCAGCGGGCCTGAGGGGGTGTCCCTGACACAGCTTGTCTTGCAAGAGACCAAAATGCTCTCTGCCCTGCCAACGCCCGAGCGCAGAGCCACGTGGTGCCCTGGCCCAGCTCCATTTCTGGATCTGGAGCTGGGGTCAGGCCCCGGATCTGAGGTGGTGGTGGGTGCAAGCAGCTCTCTGGCAGCTGTCTGATTCGGGCAAGGCTGGCACCCACAGTGGCATCCTTCCTGCCCCACGGTGGGACCCCAGAACCTGACAGTTCTCCCCTGGAGGGACCCTTCCTGTGGTGCTGCTTGCGCTGTTGGTAACTGCCAGGACTTGGCAGGACCTGGGCTTGACAGGGGGGTCCTGGGGGGAGCTCCAAAGGCTCCGGGGCACATAAAAGGAGCAGCATGGGATTGTCAGCACTGTATCTGGTGAATGGGAGTCCCGAGGTGGGTGCTGCGGGGGCTGCTGGGGTGTGGGTCCTGGCCATGTTGGGGGTGTCCTGCAGAGACGGGGAGACCTCGGTAGAAGATCCTGGTCCAAGACAGGGGTGTTGGGGCAGAGGTGCAGCTGGGGCTGTCCAGGGGCAGGGACCTCTACACCTGGTGGGGATCAGGGCACAGTAGCAAGGGGGATCCCGGAGCAGGAGGGTGGTGGCCAGGGCAGGGCTGGGGTACCAGGAGCCGGGGTAGATGGAGGATATGGGCCCGGCGAGGGTGCCGGGCTGGGAGGTCGGGGCGCGTCGGNCATGGACGGTCCCAGCGGGGGCTGCCCGCCCGCCGCCGCCCCGTCGCGGGCCAAGCTGCCGCTCGGCATCGTCTTCTCGACGGCGCTGTTCTGCGGAGAGGGGGCGGCGGCCGCCGTGCTCTGCCTCTCCTACGGCCACTCCGACGACCGCTTCTGGCTGGCGCTCACCGTCTTCTTCGTGCTCTGCCCCTCCGTGCTGGTGCAGCTCACCCTCATCTTCGTGCACCGCGACCTGAGCCGCGACCGCCCGCTCGTCCTGCTCATGCACCTGCTGCAGCTCGGGCCCATCATCAGGTGAGCGCGGCGGGCACCGCGGGCACCCCCGGCACCAACGCGCGGACCCCGCACGGCCGCGGGCCCCGGGGGAGAGCAGGGAGCGGGGCCGGGCAGTTCGGGCACCCCGGCACCGCCTGCCAGCTGCCCTCTGCCCTCTGCCCGGCGTGCCGGAGCTGCTCCTGCCCGCTCCCGGGCCGTGCTGCACTCGGGGGCTCCTTGCTCGCCGCTGGTGCTGCGGGTGCTCCTGCGGCTGGACCCCGCTCCGGGCGGGACGTGGCTCTGCCAGCCTGTTGTACCCCAGCTGCTGGGAAAGCTCTGCCCCAGGTCCGGGAGGCAGCCAGCGATTCACTCAGCCTCTCGATTTGGCCATCACCGTGCTTGTGCTGGGAGCACAGACGGGAATCCCCGGCATGGTACGCTATGAACCTGAGTCAGGGGAGATTTAGATTAGATACCAGGAAAAGGTTTACACCCGGAGAGAGGCTGGTGGAGCTCTGAAACAGGCTCGTCAGGGAAGTGGTCACAGCACCTCGCCTGTCTGAGTTCAAGAAACATTTGGACAATGTTCTTGGGCACGTAGTGGGATTCTTGGGTGTCCTGAATAGGGCCAGGAGTGGGACTCAGTGGTGGTTATGAGACATGGAAGAGAAGAGCTAGGTGCAAGAGTGGGGCTGGCATGGGAACTGAGGGGCCACTGGACTGTGCTGGGAAGAGGACAGTGAGGGGGTGGATGGATGTTGCACAAGCTGATCCCTCATTCCTTGGGAATGCTGCGGTGCCTCCTGGGCTGTCACCACCCTGGGCAGCCTGCTCTGTGAGAACGCACAACGGGAGGCATGGCAAAGCCTCCATCTCGGTGGGGCTCCTTCCCCAAGGGCAGGCCGGCAGCCACGCTCTGGGGCTCGCTGTACCCACAGAGCTCCAGAGCCACTGTGGCGTGCGCCGCACTTCCTCTGTCACCGGAAACAAGCAGGGCACCAGATGTGTCCCTGTCACCAGTCACCATGTCTCATCTTCAGAGCCACCTGGGGAACCTTGCCTCGGTGCTGCCAGCCTGTGCTGGCCCACGGCAGTGTCGTGACTCTCACCACACGAACCAGGGCTGTCTGAGACGGGTACGGTGCTGCCCAGCTGCTTGTAAGAGCCAGCCAGGGCTGCCTGGGGAAGGCTGCTTCCGCCAGCTGCTTGGGCTGGAGATGGAGCCCAGCCTGCTGAGAAGGTCTGGCAGGGCACTGGGAGCCAGCTGGGACTACCCTTCAAACCAGACCTTTGAGATGGAACTGTTTTCCCGTTAGAGTTTGCAATGAGCCATGAGTGCTGGCCTGATCTGTCGAGAGAATTTATCCTAAACCCTCACTCCTTTTGGGTTTGATCCACAGCAATTTGTGCTGTCCTGATAAGCACTCATAAATAGTGATGTCCTGTTGGTCCCAGAGCCAGCTGGTCCCCAGGCAGGAGCCAAGCTGGTCGCCTCTGGCCACGCACCCCCACCCCGTGGCTGTGTAGGGGGCTGGGGGTCCCCCTGTCCTCGCAGCGGGGAGCGGCATGGCAGAAAGTCGCACCCGCACCCACACGAGAGGGCCCTGCAGAGAAGGGGCTGCGGAAGCGCTGCCTTATCTGCCCGTGCCACACACGGCTTCGCCCTGTGCTCCCCTTCCTGCTGTCCCCACCAAGGAGGAAGCGTGGAAGCCTTCTTCTGCTCGAGATGAGAGATCAAAGACGGTATCACAGTTTTCTTTTGCCTCTGCTTAGAGGAAGAGGTTTCTGCCAGTTGGGAAAACAGAACCCAAGGGTGATTAACACCTTCCTGTAGCTGTAGCTCCCAGCAGAGCCACTGCTTTGTACCCTGGATGCTGCACCTCTTCCAGCAGCTGTTTCACCCCTCGCTGGGGCAGGGGTTTCACCCCTCTGCCCCACATGATTCATCCCGAGTGTTGGAGCAGAGGAGCAACCCCTGGGCATCCCCATGGTCCTGGTGTGCCCAGCCGGGGACTGCCCACAGCACTGCTGGATGGTTGCCCAAATCAGCTGGGCTGCACTCAGCAGGAGCAGGGCCTGGCCAGCACCCGGCAAGGGGCGGCTGGAGGTGCTGGGGTGGGGGGCAGCGGGCAGGCTGGCGGGGTGACAGCTCCTGCGTCCCCACAGGTGCATGGAGGCCCTGCTGGTGTACTGCTGGTCAGGGAGGGAGGAGGAGCCCTACGTCACCATCACCCGCAAGCGGCGGCTGCGGAAAGGCTACGAGGTGGAGATGGAGCAGGAGGTGGGCCACTCGGAGCGCCGGCTGGCCACGCACCGCAACGCCTTCAAGCGCATGGCCGTCATCCAGGCCTTCCTGGGCTCCACCCCGCAGCTCACCCTCCAGCTCTACATCAGCGTCTTGGAGAAGTACGTCCCTGTTGCCCGAGGTAAGGGCGCCTGGCACGTGGGCTCCCCAGGACCCCCCCCAGGGCACGGCGGCAGCTCCGTAGCTGCTTGTGCTGATGTGACATCCAGGCAATCCAAAAAGTCATTCCTGGGGACACAGCTTCCGCTGGACTCCCCACAGAAGCTGGGCACTCATCAGTTCTCTTCTTTCCTGCTTGCAGTGATGCAAAGTGGGAAGAGCAGGCCGTGACTGAGGTGCCAGGCTCTGCTCCCAGCCCCGTGCTTGTGGATTTCTGCCCTCCAGAACCACGCCATCCACCCAGTGCTGTGTCTCATAAGAGGGTCAGGTCTCTGCCCTAGCCTGCTTCAATCTCCATTCATTTTTTTCCATCTAGCTGCAGGCTCTGGCTTCCCAAAAGTCCCTCAATTGGATCTATTTCTGCACATTTTCCCACAGCCAGAGCTCCCAGCCCAGCACTCCCACTCCCAGCCTCCCTCGCGTGCTCCCAGGATGTTTATGTGCTTGGGGGTGGATATGCCAGGGCAAACTTTTAACTCCCATTTTGGCATGGTACCGTGCTGGGCACGCAGCTCCTGCACCATTCCAGTTACAGTGCTGGGTGAAGGAGCTGCCCTCACCCATGTGCTCTCCCAGCAGTGCTGGGAGCCCAGACCTTTTCATCTGTGCCCACAGCAGGTGCGTGGAAAGGGAAGCACAGGAGATGCCCCGTGGAAACCCCCTAACTGGTCACAGCCCCCTGCAAAAGCATTTTGGGGAGTTGCAGACACACGGGAAGAATGAGTGCCAGTGCTCCTCTAGCAGTAGATGCAGGAAGCAAATACCAAATGTTGTGTTTTGGGTGATTCCCTCGCAGCTGCAGCGTCAGCTCAGCCCCACAGCTGGCAGCCAGCATGGATGGGCCCAGCTGCACTCTTCTATTTTTCTCCATGGTATTCCTGGCTGTGCTGAATGCAAGCAGCTGCCAGCATTCCCTGCGAATGACCTCGGCTTTGCAGCCCTCGGATGAGGCTGGCTCTGGGGATGCTTCTGGGGCTACAGTGGTGTGGCTCTTGGCTGGGATGAAGGCAGAGGGGCCCTCGCAGCACAGACTGTGCCCCACTTAGCCTTGAGCAGCATTTGTTGCACAGGGCAGGGGGGTTGGGGCATGGTCCAGTCACAGAAATGGCTCCAGTTTGGCCAAACCTTGTGTTTTATTGGTGTAGGGAGAGCCTTTGGGAGCAGAGCCTCCTGCTGCCAGCAACTCCCCCCACAGCCACCTCATCGTGGGGACTGTCACCACCAGCCATGAGCTGTTCTGCTGCGAGCCCTGGTGTTTGGCACCCTGTGCTTCTCCCCCAGGACTGGCACCCCATGTTTCCCCCTGGAGTTGTCACCCCACGCTTTGCACCCCAGGCAGGGGAGAGACCAGACACAGCCTGGTCTCCAACACTGCCTGACTGCCCTGCTCTCTCCCTCTGCAGCCGTCCTCATGGCCATCTGCCTGGTGTCAGTCACCTACGGAGCGCTCGTCTGCAACATCCTGGCCATCCAGGTCAAGTACGATGACTACAAGGTCCAGCTGCGGCCACCGGCCTTCCTCTGCATTGTGCTGTGGCGCAGCCTGGAGATCTCCACCCGCATCGCCGTCCTCGTGCTCTTCAGCACCGTCTTCAAGCACTGGATCATCCCCATCGCCCTGGTCAACCTCCTGGTGGTCTTCTTCTTGCCCTGGGTGCAGTTCTGGCGCAGCGGCAGCCGCCTGCCTGACAACATCGAGAAGAACTTCAGCCGCCTGGGCACGGTGGTGGTGCTCTGTGCCTTCACCCTCCTCTACTCCAGCATCAACATGTTCTGCTGGTCAGCCGTGCAGCTCAAGCTGGCAGACCGGGACCTCATCGACAAGTCGCAGAACTGGGGCCGCCTGGCTGTGTACTACGTGGCCCGGCTGGCAGAGAACACAGCCCTCGTCATCCTCTGGTACTTCTTCAAGACTGATGTCTATGAGAACGTCTGCACCCCACTGCTGGTGCTGCAGCTGCTCCTTGGCTACTGCCTGGGCATCTACTTCATGCTCCTCTTCTACCAGTACCTGCACCCCTGCCGCCAGCTCTTCCGCCACAACGTCGCTGACTTCCTGCACTGTGTGTGCTGCCGCCGGCAATCGCCAGGGACCCCTCTGTGCCTCGAGGCACCCTTTGAGCCCGGCGTGAGGCACAGCATCGTCTGAGCACCTGGCTCCTCCAGCCAGCTGTGGACACGGGCATGGGCAGCACTGGGCTGCTTGTGGCACAGGCCAAGCGCTGCCTGGTCCTGCAGTGGCCGCAGGTCCCGGTGCATCCCCACGGTGGCAGGGGGACAGGAGTGTGCTTGCCTGCCCAGGACCACTCATGTGAACATGAAGGAGGGTTGATTTGGATTAGACAGGAGGAAGAAGTTTTTTACAGTGGCGGTGGTGAGGCACTGGCACAGGTTGCCCAGAGAGATGGTGGATGTCCCGTCCCTGAAGACATTCAAGGCCAGGTTGGATGGGCTCTTAGCAACCTGGTCTACTTGAAGATGTCTCTGGAGTTGGACTAGATGGCCTCTAGAGGTCCCTTCCAACCCAAACTATTCTATGATTCTAGGACTTGAGGGGTGCCCAAACCCCCTGCCGCTGCAAGCTGGCTGCCACGTGGAGTGCAGCCCCTGGGGTGCCCCGACACCCCCAGCTGCTGCCGTGGTGCAAACGGTGACGTGGGGCACGGGTGCCACTGGGACTGTTCTAAGCAGTAAAGGAACTTTGCTGTGGCTGCGTGTCTGGGTGCTGGCAGTGACTCCTGCGGAGGGCAGGCATGGCCCCACCGGGGCTGCCGTGGATGCACACACCTGCTGTCCACGTAACCCTCCCGCTCACAGCACTCAAATGGGGCTGTGCCAGCGGGATGTGGGGATGGGGGGAGCCCCTCGATGGAGCTGATAAGATTCAGGAGCATGGCGGGATGGGGGCTGGCCTCATCCTGTGCTTCTGTCAGCATGGCCATGGCTGCAGGCCAGGAGGGAGCAGCATGCCAGCAAGGAGCAATCCTGTCCAACCTGTTCCTCCAGGCTCAGGGCGCCAGAGCTGGCTGCTGTTCCCAGCTGGAGCACTGGGCACCCTAGAGCTCAGGGCCCTGCCGTGGAGGGCGAGCAGGAGGAGAAGGGTGCTTGGCACAGCAGTGGGGATGCTGATGGGACCCAGGCATCCTGGCCCCAAACCAGGAGTGTGACATGCCCCCCCCAGCGCCCATTTTTGGGGTCAGCTCAGCTGCATGCTGGACAAGGATGCTCATCTCCCCTGGGGTGCCCATGGAGGTGCAGCACCACTGGTGCTTGGTCTTTAATCACCCCCTGTAATGGATGCCCAGGCTGGCTCCTGGCACCGGCGCAGTGCCGTGACCCCAGGATGCTTCTCTGCCTTTGGTGGTTTCCCTGCAGCAGGGGCAGCGGAGGCTGGTGAGGGAGGCCAGGGAAAACAGAGCTGTTGAGCCAGGCACAGGACGACTCCTCTGCAACTTCTTCCCAGGAAATTCCTGCCTTACCAAAAAAGCCCGTTTTTGTCCTCAAAGGTTGCAAAACCCCACGAGGAGCAGCCAGAGACCCTGTGTCACCCAGCCGTGGGGCCACAGGGGGCCTGTCAGCGGGGGGCGCTTCCTGGCCAGCGCAGGGGGCTGGTTTCGGCGTTGGCCGATGGGGTCGGCCCTGCCTTCCAGGAAGGTGGCCTTTGAAACCACCGGCATTTCCTTAAAGGCTTCTCAGGGGAAAGTCCCCGCGGCGCCGTTCCCGCGGCCGGGACTGTCGCACCGCCTGCTGCCTCCATAAAACCTGGGCGGGCGCGGGCGGGCGCGGGCAGGCAGCGGCCGGCGCGGGCACAGCGCACCATGGGCAACTGGCTGGTCAACCACTGGTTCTC
>VZRR01013246.1:0-29968 GCA_013398015.1 Oreocharis arfaki | reverse complement strand
GGTTCTCAGCCGCCGTCCTCGTGAGTGTGTGGGGCTGGGGGGCTCACTGGGGTCGGGAAGTGCGGGGGGACTCTGGGGGCTACGGGCCTGGGGGGCTCATGGGGGAGATGGGCTGCGCTGGGCTGGGCTGTGGGGACAGACGAGCATCTCCTCTGCTCAGCCGACCCGCGTACCCCGGCAGCCAGGGGAGGGATGGGCTCTGGAAACTGAAGTCTTAGGGAAAACACGGCTCGTGGGAAAACGGGTCCTGGAAAACTTAAAAAAGCTGCTGCTTTGCCCAGCCACTTTGGCTGGGAGCCTCCCACATGCCTCTTCTCCCCTTGCGAGAGGAGGAGGATCCTGTGAGAACTCGTGGCAGGGTGAGGAGCTGGCACCATAGGGACCATCTGCCAGTGCCATGCTGCAGCATCTCTGGTGTAACAGAGCTTGCCTGGCCAGCACCCATCAGCTGCTCAGCACTGTGAGGAGCTGTGAATGCACGGGAACACGGGGGTTTACTGACAGTTGGGCTATTTTAATTTCTGAAGTTACTTAAAAAGGAAAAAGAAAACAGCCAAAAACCAAATACACGGCAGGGTGATGGGTTTTTTTGGACCTCTGCAAAAATTCAGGGGCTGTGAGAGGCGCCAGTGTGGGGTGCAGTGGGGTTAGGCAGGGGACAGCAGCACGGTGAGGCCAGGTGAGCCAGCTCCCCGTGAAACTTCCTTCTCCCAGAATCTTCCCTACAAAACCCCCACCACCCTCTGGATCTGCCCTCCCTCCCGTTACACGGGCGTTGCCTGCTCCTGCCTTTCCTCCTTCCTCGTGCACGGGTGATGCACCGGGCTGTGTGTGACAAGACAGTCGTTTTTCGACACTTCCGCACCTCTGCCCACCTTTGGCCCTGTGTCCCAGCCCTGAGCGTGACAGGGCAGCTCATAAGGAAACGGGAGGGGATGCACTGTCGTGACACCCTCTGGCTGCACCCGCCCCTGAGTGCTGCAGCATGAGAGGCTCCCGGGACAGGGTTCCTCATGAGGCTGTGACTTTCCCCCGCAGGCAGTCTGGCTGGGCATCAACATCTTCCTCTTCACCTACTACTTTCTGTTCTTTGACCGGGACGAGCGGTATTTCTACACCAGGGCCATCCTTGGGGTAAGGTGCTCCCCCACGGCACCCTGCCTGCCCAGGCACGCAAGCCCCTTGGGGCCCTGCTGCAGTGGGGTGGGGGCTGCAACATCCCACTCCCCTTTCACATTCTGTCCTCTTCCAGCCCACCATCATTCTGTCCCACTCCCTGGCCTGGCATTGCACCATGCTGGTCCCCATCTTGATCCCTGTCTGGTCTAACAGCAACTCAGCCCAGCCTAGCATCACCCCTCCCAGTCCCGTGCCAGCCCAGCATCGCTCCATCCCAGTTCCCAGCCCAGCATCACTCAGTCCCAGCTCAGCGTTGATTGTCCTGAGCCAGTCCTGGCACAGCACGATGGGATGGTGGTGCTCACCCCTCTCTTCTCCCCAGTCTGCCTTGGCATGGGCTCGAGCGTCAGCCAAGTGCCTCAACTTCAACAGCATGCTGATCCTGCTGCCCGTCTGCCGCAACCTGCTCTCCTTCCTCCGTGGGACCTGCTCGGTGAGTGTCCCGCGGCAGCACAGCCAGCGTGGCCATCCCCATCCCTGTCCCCACCCTGACACCGCTGCCTCTCCCTGCAGTGCTGCAGGCGGACGTTGCGGAAGCAGCTGGACCACAACCTCACCTTCCACAAGCTGGTGGCCTACGCACTGGCCCTGCTCACAGGTAGCCCCTGCACTGGGATGGGGCAACAGTGGGGACTGGAGCTGCCCGGTGGGTGACTGCCTGTCCCCTGTCCAGCTGTGCACACCATTGCCCACCTCTTCAACCTGGAGCGCTACAACCAGAGCCAACAAGCCGCCGACAGCAGCCTCCCTGCCGTCCTCTCCAAGATGCACCTGCAGGGCAGCAACAAGTGGCTGAACCCCATCCACTCCAACCAGACGGTGAGCGCGGCCTCGGCTCCAGCAACCCGCTGCCACCTGTCCCCTGCTCCCCTAACCCACCCTGCTGCCCCCGCAGACTGTCGAGTACGTGGCTTTCACGACCATCCCGGGGCTGACGGGGGTGATCATCACGCTGGCACTCATCCTCATGGTCACTTCCTCCACCGAGTTCATCCGCAGGAACTACTTTGAGCTCTTCTGGTACACACACCACCTCTTCCTCGTCTATTTCGCTGGCCTCGTCATCCACGGCATCGCGTAAGGCTCCTCACCACTCCCCAGGACAGTGGACACAGACCTCTGGTGGGGCAGCTGAGGGGAGAGTCCAGTGGGGCTGTGGACTGCCATTCCCGGGGTGGGCTAGCCCAGCTGGCCTCATGCAGTGAGGCTCAGCCCTGGCTGGGGGCAGAAGTTCGCCCCTGGGCTCATCCCTCGCCTCCCTGCAGTGGGCTGGTGCGTGGGCAGACGGAGCAGAGCATGGCAGAGGTGCCCCCCCACCACTGCACCGAGTACCTCACACAGCGGGACCAGAACTGCACCCACGACTGCTGCAAAGACCCCGAGTTCGGGAGCATCCCTGCCGAGGTAGGGCAGTGCTGGGATGGCTGTGGGGCAGAAGCTCTTCCCTTGCCCTTGGGATGCTCTGGCCTTTCCCAATCCTTTGCTCTCCTCCATCTTCACAGTCCTGGAAGTGGGTTCTCGCCCCCATCATCCTCTATGTCTTTGAGCGGATCCTGCGGGTCTGGCGTGCGCAGCAGAAGGTGGTTGTCACCAAGGTGGGTGGTGCAGGAGCCTGTTCCTAGCCCAGATCCTACCCTTGGTGCCACAGCTCCTCGCCATGGTGGCCATGGGAAGGTGGGCAGGGGCCACGGCCACAGCCTCTTCCTAGGGACAGGAGCCAGGCTGGGCGCTGAGCCCTGCCCGTGCCCCCAGGTGGTCATGCACCCTGCCCGCGTGCTGGAGCTGCAGATGCAGAAGAAGGGCTTCTGCATGGAGGTAGGGCAGTACATCTTCGTCAACTGCCCCGCCATTTCCTCGCTGGAGTGGCACCCCTTCACCCTCACCTCTGCACCTGAGGAGGACTTCTTCTCCATCCACATCCGGGCAGCTGGCGACTGGACAGAGCGTCTCATTGACACCTTCCAGCTGGAGATACCCAGGTAGGCTGGGGAGTGCCCAACAGGTCATGCCAGGGATTTGGGGAGGCCGTACCTCTCACCCAGGCCCTGCTTTGGCCAGGATCGAGGTGGATGGTCCCTTTGGCACGGCCAGTGAAGATGTGTTCCAGTACGAGGTGGCCATGCTGGTGGGAGCGGGCATCGGCGTCACCCCCTTCGCCTCCATCCTCAAGTCCATCTGGTACAAGTTCCAGCAGGCTGACCAGACTCTCAAGACCAAGAAGGTACGGGGTGTTCCCTGGGACCAGCTGTGGGTTTCTCCCTCCAGCTCTGCTCTACTTTGAGCAATCCCTCTCCCCCTGCATCCCAGATCTACTTCTACTGGCTCTGCCGGGACACAGGAGCCTTTGCCTGGTTCAACGACCTGCTTGCCTCCCTGGAGCAGAAGATGGCTGAGTCGGGCAAGGCAGACTTTCTCACCTACCGCCTCTTCCTCACTGGCTGGAGCACCAGCATCGTGAGTTGACCACAGGCTGGCATGGCTACAAGAGGGACACAGGGTGGCCAAGCTGGGCAGGAAGGGCAGGGCAAGCATGATAATGGCTTTCAGGCACAAAGCCCACGGTGTTTGGTGGGACAAACAAGGCATGCTCCTCTGGAGTGAGGGACTGGAGGGGGGCTCACGGGTGGGGCCTGGGGTTCTCACCATCCCTGCCTGCCCAGGCCAACAACGTGGCTCTCCACTTCGACACCGCCACAGACACAGTGACAGGCCTCAGGCACAAAACCATCTTCGGTCGGCCCATGTGGAACACAGAGTTTGCAGCAGTGGCTGCAGCCCACCCCAGGTGAGAGCTGAGCAGGGAACTCGGGATGTTGGAGCTGGAGGCACCCCCTCCACCCTGGCCCTCAGCACTGGGCTGGCTTTGGGAGAGGTGTGCTATCCCCTGCAGGGAGCCCAAAAAACTTTTAAATCACTTTTCCCTGAGTTGCCCGCCTGGCACCAACAGCCCTGTGCTGTTTGCAGGTCAGTGGTCGGTGTGTTCCTCTGTGGGCCGGAGGCCCTGGCAAAGAGCCTGCAGAAGTCTTGTCACCAACACTCCAGCCTGGACCCCAGGAAGGTCAAATTCTACTTCAACAAGGAAAACTTTTAAGTGGCAGCGAGGCTGGCACCGCAGCGGGCAGAGCCCCTGACTGTATTAACTCAGCCCTTTCCCAAAGCAAGGCCATGGATGAGCATCTGTGCACGCACTGAAGCCAGGCAAGACACAGCAAGGTACTCCTTCTCCATGAGAAACTCCAGGCTCAAAGACTGCTGCCTGCCTGTCCTGGGGTACAAGGGGTCCTCACGGAGCAAGTGGGCCTGTAGCCCCCACACAGCCCCCTCACTGAGAAACCAGAGACACGTGCTGTGATGATGCTGCCAGAGCAGCGGGAAGCAGTGGGAGCCCAGCAGGTTGGGCAGAACCAGGGGATGGGGATGGGACATGGGCATCCACGCAGGCATCGGGGGCTAAACGTGCCCCTCAGGGTTTCAACAGCCCTTTGTGCAAGAGTAAATTAAACTTTCTTGTCTTTGTAATGAAAGCCTCTGTAGTGACTCAGCTGTGCAGGCAGGAAGGAGCCCATGCTCTGCCCCCTTGCAGGGCTGCAGTAGAAGAGCTGGTCGATAGCAAACCCTCTGGGGTGTAGGGTCAGAACCCCTCTGCAGGGGCTCGCTGCCACCGTGGCACCCCCAGAGCCAGCCCAGCACACAGCTCAGCTCCCACTGCAGCTCCCACCAGGTTCTGCTCCAGTGTATGCAAAGAGGGAAACCCTGCTCCCCGAGCAGGCTGGTGTGGTAAGTGATCCTGCAATCAGATACAGAGCCCTTCCTGCCCCACCAGCAGGGACAGAAAGCCGAGCTCTCTGTCCTGCCCTTCCCCTACACCCCTGTAAACAGCACAGCATGAGAAATTCCATGACTAGTTCTTGCCCTCGTGTGGGTGGCAAGTGGTTTGGACAAGAGTTGTGCCAGGCCACACTGCTTCCAGAAGCCAACAGTCCCCCTCTGGCCTCTATGAGAGACCAAACAAGGCAGCCAGGGACATGGATTTACTCAAACCCTCCTCCCACTTTATTTCAAACATCATAAAATATACACAGAAAAAAAAAAGGATGAACTGGAGGGAAAAACCTCTTGAGGGTGACACAACCTCTCCCAAAATGCACCATCAGCTCAGGTAGCAATGGGAAGCAGCTGCCATGGAGCATCACCTCTATCCAGGCACATGGCATCTCCAAAATGTGTCTGCCAGAAGGAAGAGGAGGAGGGTGAGCCCAGCACAGAGCGAAGCAGGGCAGAGTCCCATCCTGGGCAGCTCTGATTTACTGGAGGGAAACAGGCACAGGGTGAGGCTGGGTTAAGGATGTCACCTGTCAGGGTGCCCCCGTGGATTTCTGGATTTGCTCCTTCAGAATGAGGATGCTCTGCCGCTGTTCTGGGGGCAGCATGGCGATCTGGTCCGCTGTCAGCTGCAGGACCTGCATGATCAGTGCCGCCTGTGGGGAAAGAGGGGTCAGAGACGTGCCCTGCCAGAGCAGCCACAGCATACCAGAGCCAGGGAGGGGCTGACCCCGCCACAGAAAGGCACACAGGAAGTGCTGCTCCTGCTGTCTCACCCTTTCTCTTTTGTTGTCTCACCTTCTCGTGATCCTGGGGGGTGACCTGGCTCTGTCCAGGGCTAAAGCCTCCAGGCTGACCAGCTCCTTGGACTCCTGCCCCAGGAATGCCTCCTCCCTGCATGCCTGCCCCAGCCATGTTAGGAACCTATGGGAGCAAAAGAGGGGTTAAGGACTGAGGGGTCTCTGGACTCAGCCATACAAATCCAGGAAGGTAAAGCAGATGATCAGATGGATGCCCTCACAGACAGCTTGAAGATGCCTGAGCATGAAGAGAGAGTCCATTTTACGTGCTCTCCTCTCCCTCCAACTCCTGTGCTCCTTCCTGCACCTCAGGAAGAGGTGGAGAGAGGCCTGAGCCTTGCCCTGTCCCCAGCTGATGGGCAGTGCCTGGGGAAATGGGACAGGTGCCCTGACCCCTCAGAGCCAGGTGCTTCCCAGAGCTGCTGCCCTGTGGGACACCCCCCACCCAGCCCCAGCCTACGGGATGCCGCCGGTGCCCGACCGGCCGAGCAGAGACGTGTGTACCTGGCGGGGCCCCTGCGGGCCACTGGCTCCCATGTTAAGTGGCCCAGGACCCTGTATCCCACCAGGCATTGGGCCACGCGGGTTGGGACCGGGCCCGCGAGGCTCCAGGCCCCGGGGCTCCAGGACCCTGGCCTCCATGGCCCTGGCTTCCAGCACTCGCGGCTCCAGGACCCGCGGCTCCAGGCCTCGCGCCTCCAGTGCTCGCGCCTCCATCACCCGCGGCTCCAGCCCGCGCGGCTCCAGCCCTCGTGGCTCCAGCCCTCGGGGATCTCTTCCGACTGCGGAGGAAAGACAAGGTGAGCTCCTGAAGGAAGCAGTGCTGCAGGGAGCGTGGGAGTGAGCCCGCTGCCTCCTTTGTCCGGGGGCTAGCAAGCACTCAAAAGGTGCGGGGCTCGGGGCAGAGGGGACATGCCTGGAGAAAGTCCCTTGCACCCTGGGACTGTCTCTCCTCGCCTGGAGTCAGTCATTTCACTGCCCAAACCCCCTTCCTATGCCTTTGGTGGGGGCAGCCGGCTCCACTCTGACTTCTTGCCTGCACAATCCAAGCCACCCAGTATTTCATGCCCCCTCTCTCACCTCGAGCATCCATCAAGGGCCCCCGCGGCTCTCCCATCAGTGGTCGGGGTTCTCCCATGGGTCCCCCCCTCATCTCATGGGGGGGGCCACGGCTGTCATGACCAGGCATATGGTGCATAGGGGCTCCCTGGTGGGGCGGCCCAAGGTAACCTCTGACGCAGAGAGACGAGGAGAGCAAAGCAGGAGGAGGAGAAAAAGCGAGAGAGTGTGAATCAGACACTGGCTTGGCACGGTCTGGGCAGAGCGCTGGGATTGCCCCCGAAGCCGGCCGCAGGGGAGGAGGGTGAGGCTGGCACAGGGATGGGTGCTGGTGGCCCCATGCCACAGGGCAGCTGCCATCACCCCGGGGATATCCCTTCCCCGGGGAAACGGGCCAGCCCCCACGGCTGGCAGCACACAGGCCTCCGACCAGGCAGCAGTGACTCCCGGAAGACTGGTGCCATCCCTGTCCTCAGAGAGAGGCTACCCTTGGGCAGGGGACAGTGCCAAGAGCTCCTCTCCTTCCCTCTCCCCTCACCTGGGCTCCACTTCTCCAGTGACTGAGAGCAGGGTCCCTCCGCGAGGGTCATTCGGGGCATCTCCCAAAAGGCCTCGGGGCGGCGGGCCACTAGCAGGTAGAGGTCCACGCTGCATAGGGGCCCTCGGGTCTGGCATGGGCACTGCCAGGGAGACACACAAGAACTCGTGAGGATCTGCATGACAAGTGCCGTGCCAAGACTGTCCCCGGCGCTGTCAGGCCGGGTGTGGGGCAGCCACGCTGCTCCCCTGAGCTGTGCTGTCTGCTGGGGATGCAGCCCTGCACCTGAGGCTGGAGCACACCAAAGCCCCTTCCCTGGCTGCCAGTTTTATTCCTCTCTTTTTCCTCCCCAGCTTTATCTCATGTTCCTCATGGCACCAGGGGCCAAACCAGCATGGGTGCCCCCATGGCAATCCCTACAAGCGTGGGCATCAACACCCTGCTGACGTGGGGCCAGAAGCAAAGCAAGACCTGGAAGGCTCCTGGAAGCACAGTGTCAAAGGGGGCTGGATCTTAGGCAAAAGCCCTTTCCAAACAGGCTCTCCTTTTCCACTGGAGGCTCTGTGCATGGTTCTAGCCTGTTCTCTCCTGTAGCCTTAGAGGAAATCCTGCCTCCTCCATCTCCTCCTACTGCTGTCAGGCTACAAGGAGTGACATGCCAGTCCCTGGCCCTGAGATCAGCGGGGTGAAAGCTGCTCCCTGCACACTGCACAACGAGCTCCACGGGAAGAGGGAGCTGGCGGGTGCCGGGATACCTTGAACGCGTTCGATAGACGCAGGCCTGGCAGGTCCCACGGGCGAGAGCTGCAGGTTCCCTGGGCAAGCAGCAGGAAAAGAGGGAAAGAGCAGACACGTAAATAGTGTATGCACGCATGCGCCAGCTTTGGGGACAGTGCTGCCTGCAGGATCAGCTCCCTGAAGTCCCCAGGAAAACCTACAGAGAAGATGTTCCAAGTCTGGCTTTATCAACCTCTTCCACTAACACCACCTTTGTCACCACAGGCAGGACAGCCAGCGTGGCACAGTCCTTCCCTCACTCAGGGAGAGAGGCAGGGAGAGAAGACATCCTGCCGAGAGACGTGGCATTCCGTGGGGCCATGCTGGCCCCATAATGCACACCCAGCTTCTGCTCTCCAAAACCTTCTGGGTGCCAAGAACTATCAGGTTGCTTTCAGGAAGACAGTGCCCACCCCAAAGAAAATGAGAGTCAGCTGCCCCTACGGCCAAAGGATCTCAGACTAGGTTTGCCATGTTGCTGAAACAAGGCCTAGGATACAAGTCAAGGCAACAGAGGTGACAGGTGTCTGCATGTGTTGTTCCTGGGAGAACAGGAACACCTGGGTCGTGCTAACCTATGTGTGGCACCATGCGAACCGTAAGGAATCGGGCCCCAGGGCTGGGCCGTACAGACCGTGCCTGCGGAGGGAAAGCCCCTGCCAAGCCTCAAGCCAAAACGGAGAGCCGGCTCCCTCTGCTGGGCACGGCGCGGGAGGACGCGGCGGCCGCACCAGCTGCTTCCCAGCACCCAGGCAGCAAAGGAGCAGGACAAGGACCAGAGAAGAGCAAGCTCTGCCTGCCCGCACAAGCACAAGAACAGACACGGGCTCGCAGAGGTGGAAAACACAGGCACATCCCGCTCGGCGGGGACAGGCAGCTCTCCTGGCTTCCAGAGCTCGACTGCACAACACGGCACAAAACGAGCTGGGAGCCAATTGGGGCACGGGCTGAGTCCTGGGAGCCAGGGAGCTGCTACCACAGCCCCGTGCCTCAGTGAACACACCCGGGCACAGCCCTGGGGCCGGGCACAGCCAGGCTGCAGGTAGCTGGGGCACAGCACTGCTCACTGGAGCGAGGCTCACACCACACACGGCACTTACACATATCTGTTTTACCTTGTCCGCGCTCCAAGGGGACGGGCCCTGCACCCGGCATCCCAACCTGTGGCTGCATCCCACCTGAGAGGGGACAGGCAGAGATCAGACCCCTCCTCAGCTGTCCCTGACGACTAACCCATTCCTTTGGCCCCAAATACCTTCTTGCTCCCAGCTCCTGGGGGAGCATCTGGAGGTTTATTCCCTTGGTATTGGTTCCCCCCACGATAATCCAACTTTGCAGCCCACCTCTGGCAGCAGCACAACCACAATGTACAGTAGAGGATAACATGTGCTCTCACAGGGCCAAGCCCCCTGGTGACGGGGAAGGCAGAGCGGGGTGTCTGCAGGACCCGTGTGCTCATGGGTGGGGCAGCTCGGCCCAAACTCACCTCCTGGAGCCATGGGGCCAGGGCCTGGGCCCTGCACAGGGGCTGCCATCTGTCCTGGGGCTGGCACTCCCCCCTGCATGGGAGGCTGCATCAGAGGAGGAGCGCCGTTGACGTGCATCCCGCCCTGCCCAGGAGAGACACTGGATCTCAGGGACACCCCTAAACCTGGGCACGTACCCCAGCTGGGAGAGCTGGAGCTGGCACTGCCCATCTCTCCTGCACAGCTCATGTGTCGTGCAGACTCTTACTATGGGCTGTGGCTGGGACGAGGGGGTGTTCTGCGGGTTCAGCTGCGCATTGGGCCCTGGCCCAGGCCCCGGTCCCGGCCCAGGCCCCGGCCCTGGCACCGGCTGCTGGTTGCCCGGGATCAGAGGAGGAACACTGGTCTGGCGATGCAGGATTTTCTAGGGGAGGAAGAAGAAGGGAGTTCTTTTCCACTCCCACTCCACAAAGGCTACCACCAATATCCTTCCAAGCCCGGATGAGCAGCAAGGGACAAACCAGCGCGATCTCTGGGTCGACAATCCTCATGACCACCTGGGCCTGCAGTAGTGCATAAGCCAGCTGGGGGTTCTGGAGCAGCATGTTCCTGGCTTCCTGAGGGCTGTTCTGGACACACAGCTGAGAAGACAGGCACTGATCAGAGCTCTGACAAGGTGTGACAGGGGCTGGGAGGGGGTGGGCAGTGGTGGTAGGAGCTGTGCCCACACAGGGAGCATGGCCCTCCTGCACCCACCTTCATCTGCTTCATCAGCTCAAACATCTGCTCGGGTGGCAGGCTGGCCACTGCCCGGCTGATGGACTCAGGGGCGTCCTCTGGGTTGACAGGGTCCCCATAGGGTGACTCTATGATGGGTGCACCCGTGCCCAAGCCTGCAACAGAGGTGGTGACTTCGTACTGCAACATGAACAGCACAGGTAATGGGCTCATCAGGAGGGGAGCACCAGCCCATCAGGGGGAGAAGGAGGCAGTGAGCTCAGGGAGACATTAGGAGGAATTTCTTCATAGGAGTGGTTAGGCATTGGAACGGACTGCCCAGGGAGGCTGTGGGGTCACTGTCCCTGGAAGTGCTTAAGAAAAGACTGGACATGGCATTTAGAGCTCCAGTCTAGGTGACACAGTGGTGTTTGGTCAAAGGTTGGACCGTGATCTTTAGAAACGTTTTCCAACCTAACCAATTCTGTGATTCCGTGATCATCAGGGAGCAAAAACACAGAGCTGAGCCCACGCATCCCTCTGGGGAACTACTCTCAACAGCTCCCAGAGCAGGTCAGCTGTGCCAGCCTGGCAGAAGAGACATGCCCTGCAGCGCTGCCAAGGCCAGGCCCAGCAGGACACCCCAAAATCCCGACTCACTCTTGAGCTCCTCCTTGTTCTTCTCGCTGGCGGCGTTGTCGACGCGCAGGGCCCTCCCGCTGAACTCGCGCCCGTTGAGGTTCCGCATGGCGCTGAGCGCCGTCTCCTGGTCCTGGTACTCGCAGAAGCCATAGCCCTTGGGCTTGCCCGTCTCCCTGTCGTACACCAGCCTGCGCGGCGAGGAGAGCGACAGCGCTGCTGAGGGCAGTGTGGGCGCCCGGCCGTGCCCGCGGCTCCCACAGCTCCAGAGGGGATGGGGGATACGGCCCGCAGGAGCGCTGGGAGCGGAGAGAAGGCTCCGGAGCCAGGCCAAGGCACACAACAGCCGAGCCTAAGCCACAGCCAAAGGGCCTCCTGGCACCCGAAGCTATGGTGTGCAGGAAGCCCACCAGGGCCAGCGCTGTGCCTGCCATGACCCCGCCAGGCAGCTCCTGGGGCACAGGACGGGACTGGCTGCTCCCGGAATGCCCAAACCCATAACTGAGAGCTCTCCAGGGCCCGGTGCCAAGCCTGAAAAACACCTCTGAGAGGCACTGGGATGGGATTGAGGAGCACAGAGCCTGACCAGGACCTGAGCACTTATCAGCCACAGCAGGGCAGCTCCTCCAGCCCAGAACTGCGTGCCCACGTCCATCTCCTGTGCACAGGACATTGTGCTCCATCTCCAGGTGACCCTGGCACAGCCACTCGGTGCCTCTGCCCTGAGGACAGCCGGCACAGCCTCACAACCCCGCAGATGCTTCACTGCTCCGTGTGAGGAAACAGCCTCGAGGGGGGCCCGGAGAGGTTTAGATGGGATATTAGGCAAAATTCCTTCGCCAAAGCGGCTGTCAAGCATTAGAACAGGCCGCCCAAGGCAGTGGTGGAGTCACCATCTCTGGAAGTGTTCAAAAGGCGTGTGCATGTGGCACTTGGAGACACGGTGGGCTTGGCAGTGCTGAGGGAACGGTTGGGCAGGGTGGTTTTAGAGATCTTTTCCAACGTTAAGGATTTACGGTTGCACGGTTCCACAGCTCCAAGGCCGGCTCCGCAGAGCCCGCGGGGCTCGGTCTGGGCCGAGCAGAGGGACCCGGGGGAGGCCGGCGGCCGCTCTCACCTAAAGCTGACCACGGGCCCAACCTCCGAGAAAATGTCCTTCAGCTGTTCCTCCGTGGCCTCATATGGGATGTTCCCCACTGCGGAGACAGACGGTGCCGCCGGTCAGCGCGGCGGGTACCGGCCCCGGCGGCGAGGGGGGGAAAACCCGCCGGCCCCCCGCCTGCCCCTGCCCGTCCCTGCCCCCTTCCCTTTCCAGGTCGCGGTCCCGCCCCCGCGGTCTCACCGAACACGGAGCGCAGGGACCGATCCACGGCGGGGTCCCGCACCGACAGCCCCGCCATCGCGCCGCCCGCGCCGCTTCCGGTCCGCGCACCAACCGTCCCCTCGCTTCCGCTTCCGCCCGCAACAAACATGGCAGCGGCGCTTTCGGAAAGCGCTCCGGCGGGAAACGCGGGACCGGCAGGAGCGGGGTGGGGGTGGCCGGGACTCCCGGGACCCACGAACGGGGATCCCCCCGGCACTGAGGAGCCGGCCTCCGGGCCCTCCGCGGCCTCCGGGCCATCCGCGGCCTCCGGGAGGCAGTTTCGGGCACCGGCCCCGAGGCACAGCCCCTGGCGAGCCTGACACCGCCTGGCGCTTGGCAGGATGGAAGCCACAGACGTCCCCATCGCTGTCCCCGCGCTGGCCACAGAGCGGAGGTTCGCCCAGCGCCTGCGGTGAGGGGCAGTGGGAACGAGGGGCAATGAGAGCCCTGTGCTGCTCCGGCGGGAGGCTGACAGGGCCAGGCCTGCACCGGGAGGGTCTGACCGTGCCTTGCCTTGCAGGGAATGCCTGGAAGAGGAGCAGCTCTTGGACGCGCGTTACCAGCTGCAGCAGGTGCCAGGCGGCCGCGTGGCCCTGCCTGTGCTGGAGGAGAAGCTCTCCCAGCTCTGCCCACCCCCGGAGATGCCGTGCGAGCTGCTCCGCATCCAGGTTGGGAGAGCTCCCTTGCCCTGAGCCCTGTGCGGGGCGGTGGGCTCTCAGCCCCACGTGCCACATCCCTCCCGCAGGACCCTGTCCCCTCCAGGGCCGCCCGCCGGCGGACGCCTGCCCAGAAGCTGCGGGATGAGCTGCGGCCGCTGCTGGGCGGGACCTGGTCGGAGGAGCTGGAGCGGGATGTGCCCCACGCCTGGCAGAGGCACGGGGATCTGGTCCTGCTGAGTGAGGACAGCTTCAAGGCTGCGCCGTGGGAGCGGCTGGGTAAGGGGGAGCAGGGTCTGCCTGCCCCGATCCTGTCCGCGGAGCTGCCCGCGCTTCCCAAACCTCCCGGGACGGGTGCCTTGCAGGCTCGGCGCTCTGGGAGACGGTCGCCTCGGCTTTGGGGGCCCGGCGGGTGGCCAGGCGAGGCCGGGTGATGCCAGATGGGATGCGGACCCCCAGTGTCACCCTGCTGCTGGGCCAGGATGGCTGGGTGGAGCACGTGGACAACGGGATCAGGTACGAAGGAGCCGTGGGATGCGGCTGCTGTGGGGAAGGGGCTGCCCTCACCATCTCGGCGGGGTCTTCCAGGTACACCTTCGACGTGACCAAGTGCATGTTCTCCCCGGGCAACATCACGGAGAAGCTGCGTGTGGCCTCACTGCCCTGCTCTGGGGAGGTCCTGGTGGATCTCTATGCAGGTAACGGGGATGGAGGAGGGATTGGGCAGGATGGGCTGGCAGAGAGCAGCGGTGTGGGTAAGGTAAAGGTGAAGGTAAAATAAACGTCTCTAAACATTTTTCGAGACAGATTTTGGTTTTGCAGAAGAGGGAGGGATAAATTTCTGTTTTTTCAGTGTTCAGGCTTATTTCAACCCAGAGCAAAGCAGACTTGGCGAGCCAGGGAGGCAATGTGCATCCTGCCCTGCCCTCGGGGAGGAGTGTGGATCTCTGGCGGGTCCCTGCCCTCAGCCACTGCCTCCTCCTGCCCGCAGGCATCGGCTATTTCACACTGCCATTCCTGGTTCACGCGGGAGCCGCCTTTGTCCATGCCTGTGAGTGGAACAGCCACGCCGTGGAGGCGCTGCACAGGACCCTGCTGCTGAACGGGGTGCGGGATCGCTGCCACATCCACGCCGGGGACAGCCGGCAGGTGAGCGCTGCCGCCTGGCCGCGGGCCCCTCCCCGCTGGCATACCCTCACCTCCTGTCTCCTCCCAGCTGCAGCTGCGGGACGTCGCAGACAGGGTGAACCTGGGGCTCATTCCCAGCTCGGAGGAAGGCTGGCCGGTGGCCTGCCACGTGCTGAGGAAGGACAGGGGTGGGGTTCTCCACATCCACCACAACGTGGAGACTCCCCCCGCGCCGGCCCCGCGGCAGACCCCGGCCCTGCCGGCGGAGCGGGGCTCTCCAGAGGCAGCCGGCTCTGGGGGAGAGGCGCAGCGCCCAGCGGGGCACCGTGGGAAGGAGACGCTGGCAGCCAGGCTCAGACCCGAGTGGCAGGGGTGGGCTGAAGCCACGGCCACACGGATCCAGGGGCTGCTGGCAGAGCTGCACGGGCGGCCGTGGTGTGCCAGCATCCTGCACATCGAGGCAGTGAAGTCCTACGCACCACACGTGCATCACCTCGTGCTGGACCTCGAGTGCCGGCCGGTGCTGCCTGTTTAGTTGGGCATGGGCACCGCTGGGGCTCCAGCTCCCCTGGAAGGGTGGTATCAAGCACCAGGGGCAGGGAGATGCTACCAGCAGTGTCCTGCTGCCAACCTGGATGTGCCTTATGTCCCCTAGTTCCCAGGTGGCAGCACTGCCCAGCAGTGCCTCGCTGTGCCCAGGGCGCCCAGGGTTGTGCTCCCATGGCAGATCCCTTCAGGATCCAGACAAGGATGGAGCGAGCTGGGGCTCAGAGTGCCAGTGGTCTGCCCTGGCTGTGCCAGTCGCTGCCCAGATCTTGGACATGTGGTAGCACCTTCAGCCCCATTTTCACACAGGAAAGAGCCACAGGGCTGAGAAGCCTTGGGTTCCTGCTGGGTTCATTTCAGCAGGTCAGGGACAAGCTTTGTGCTTGTATTTACCAGCATGCTTTTTTAATGTACTGGAAACAAGTCTGTTCATCTCGTTTTCTTTGTATCTTTTCAGAAATAAAGATGTTTCTCACCACGTTTTGTTGGTGTCCAGTTAAAACGTGAACACTGGTGCAAGCGTGGGGGTCTGGCCTGGGGACTTTGGGTCCTAGGGTGGAGTGTGGAGGAGCTCAGGGAGCAAAGCCTCTGTGGCATCGTCTGCCTGCAAGCCCAAAGCACTCTGCATATTTATTGTGTGTGTACTCCCGATGGAGCGAACCCTCGCCCCATGAGAGAGCTCCCGCTGGCCCTTTGATGTCTCCGTGTTTTTTTCCACTGTGTCAGTGTCCCATCGCTTCCCACAGGGCTGGGAGCCTCTGGGGTGCGGCCGAAAGTGTGGGCAGAGCCGCGTCCTCTCGTTTGCCTTGGGGCTGCACCCAGGTGGCCTCCCCCGCTGCCCTGTGTGGCGAGAAACCACCTCCCCACGGGTGGAGCCCCACGCCTCGTGCAGCCGCGTGTGCTCGGGGTTCCCCCGCTGCCTGCGCTGCTGCGGGCAGGGCGAGGCGCCCTGCGGGGCCCCTATCTCTGCTGCGAAGGACAAGGGCAGCGGCTGGAGCCTTGCGGCGGGAGGACACCACGGCCGCGCCCCTGGCGCTCCTCCTTGGGGATCCCGGGGGGTCCCCCGCCGTTCGGTGCGCTCTGTGCTCTGCGGGAGAAGCTGCCCACCCAGTCACGGCCACGGAGCACCGGGCCCCGCCCTGCCGAGCCGGGGGAAAGCGGCCCGCGGGGCTGGAGCCGCAGCCCTGGCGGGGGGCACCGGCCGGGGGAAGGGCCGGAGGGAGCGGGCACCGGAGGGAGCGGGCACCGCCTCCCGCACGGGCCGCCCCGTCGGTGCCGCAGGTGCGGCGGGCGCGGCTCCTTTAAGGCACCGGCACCGCCCTCTCCTCCCGGCCCCCCCTCCCGCTGCCGGGAGGCGCCGGCCGGAGCCGCTGCAGGTACCGGGAGGATCGTGGGGCCGGGGGTCGCTCCGCCGGCGGGAGCCGGGGGTACCCAGGGTTCCTCCGCCACGGGGGAGGACGGGGATCCCTCGGCTGGTGAGGAGTCGGGGGGAGCCCCTCTGCGGCCGGGAGGTCGAGCCGCGGTGTCCCGGGGCGGGGGCAGGTCCCAGCCCCGGTGGCCGCACTGAGAGCGCGGTTCCACCGGCCTCGGCCCCCCCTTTCCCCGACAGAGAGGAGCCGGGGCTCCGTCCCGCCGGCCCCTCTTCCCCGAGGGGCGCCAGGGTGCGGCTGCGGGGACGGGAAGGTCCCTCCCGCCGTTCCGCCGACCCGGGCGGGGAGCGGCTGCAGCCCCCGAGCAGGCGCTCCGGCTCCGTCGAGGCTGGAACGGCCGCGGCGGCCCGGGTGCCGGTGCCGCCGCCTCCGAGCCGGATGCTCTCCCTGCCGCGGGTCCTGGTGCGTGTCCGCTCCCGGCGGCTCCTCGGAGTCGGGCAGCTCCGAGCCCCGGTGCGTTTGTGGGAGGGGCAGCCCGGGGCGGCTTCTTCCTGCCGGGGCTGCCCGCGGGTGCTGGGCGTCAGCCCGGTCCCACGGAGCCGGCTGAGATCACCGGGACGGCCGGGCTGGCAGGCGGCCCGAGCCCAGCCCGGGGCAGGGCGGTGGAGGCGGCGGGCGGGCCGGTGTCCTGGGTGCCGCGATCCGGTCCAGCCCCGGGAACGGGCACGGAGCAGCCGGGCGAGACCCGGGCTTAGTAGCTGGCATGTCCCTAGCTGGCATCCGGTGAGGGCCAGCTATCCAGGCTGGAGCGATGTCGGAGGCTGTGGATCTGACCTTCCTGTCGGACGTGGAGAGAGATCTGATCCTGCAGGTCCTGCAGCGCGACGAGGAGCTCCGCAAAGCAGAGGAGAGGAGGATCAGGTGCGAGCGGGGCTGGAGTTGGGCAGGAGCTGGTTCCCCGCTCAGCTCTGGGAGCGGGTGAATGAGTGAGAGTGCGGGTGACGGCGGTCCCCCGGGGTCCCGGAGCGGCTCTGACAGCTCCTGGTGTCGGGTCTGAGCAGGCGCCTGAAGAATGAGCTGCTGGAGATCCGGCGCAAGGGAGCCAAGCGGGGCAGCCAGCGCTACAGCGAGCGGACGTGCGCCCGCTGCCAGCAGAGCCTGGGCCGCGTCAGCCCCAAGGCCAACACTTGCCGGGGCTGCAACCACTTGGTGTGTCGGGACTGCCGTTCCTACAGCCCCAACGGCTCCTGGCGCTGCAAAGTCTGCACCAAGGAGGCGTGAGTAGCCGGGGACAAGTGGCAGGCACCTTCTGTTCTGCTTCCTGTCCCCTTCCTCTTCTCAGTTTCCTCAGCTTGATGCCCTGCCGCCAGCCTTTCCTAGCCTGGCTGGTCCTCTCCAGTGCAGGGCAGCTTGCTCTGCTGTCGCTCCTGAGAGGAGAGGGTTCCCATGTGTGGGTAATGGAGAAATGGGTCACACCCCACTCTTTTGTCTCCTTTGTGTCCACCCTGCTCCTTCACCCGCCTGACTTGACTGCAGCATCCCCCTGTGCCCCTTGCACAGCCTGTGTTTCAGTCATCTCAGGTTTCCTCCCTTTTGGCCTCCCCTGTCCTACAAAACTTGGCTTGCTCCCATGTTTGCTGAGGATATAGCTGAGCCTGTCCCCTGCCCAGTGAATTGTCTCTGCCCAGTCACCTGCTGATTTTGCCCACTATGCCTGTGTTCTCCTTGGGTTGTGGCAGCACCGAGGGTGGGGTGGGGGACAGGGGCCTGCCCCCACTGCCCCTGACTGCCATCACCGTCCCCTGCCCTGCAGTGAGCTGAAGAAGACGACGGGTGACTGGTTCTATGACCAGAGGGTGAACCGCTTTGCCAACCACCTGGGCAGTGACATGGTGCGGCTGTCCCTGCGGCACAGGCTGACAGGTAGGGGTGCCACAGCAATGCCTTCTCCCACAGCCCAGCCATCTGGGATGCTCCAGCTTTCCCCAGTGCAGCTCTGCCCAGCGTGGAGCTGGATGGGAGCAGCTCCTGCTCCAGGCAATGAGCTGGGAGCAGTGTTCCTCCTGATGCCTCTCTCCTTCCAGCCAACAAAAGAGAGACTGTGGGACAAACCCTCCTACAGAAAGCCCAGCTCAGCGAGCCTAAAAGCTCCTCTGCAGTCCGGCAGCCGAGCCCCCCTGCACCCCGGGAGGGGTCCAGGTAGGAATCCCTGCTGTCCCCCGTGCTCCAGGCACCAGCTCTCATCTGCTGCAGCTTAGAGAGGAATCTGCCGCCCCACGTGGATCATTGGTGGCGCAGAAGCTCTCTCAGACCGACCTCCTCGCCAAACAGGACATACCTGTGGTTTTGCTTGTCTGCAGTTTGTTTCCAGATGCCTCAGACCCTCGGGATGGCAAAAGTGACACAGAGTCCATGGAAAACATGAGCCTGGATGGCTACAGACCTAGTCCTGCTGATGTGGGGGGCAGGTGAGAGGCTCCCGGGGTGGGTTGTCCTTGGCAAGACTGGCTGGCAGAGGATGAGGACCTTCATCTGACGTGTGTTTTTCTCAGTCTGGTGAGGGGAAACGGGCTCCTCTGGCTGGGCTGAAACCTGTCCATGGGCAGGCAGGTCCTCTGCTCCCTGGCTGCTACAGGCAGCTCAAGTGGCACCTCCCGGCCAGCACTTGCTCTGCCAGCTGTGCTTGTGGCCTGGGACAGACCTTTCTGTGTCCGCCACAGGAGGAACTCCCTGGAGAGAGCCATCCTTGGAAAACAGGTTGCTGCGCCAGCAGGACCTGCTTCCTCCAGCCTGACGCTCCCTCTCCGCTCCAAAAACGCCTTCTCCGACGGACGGGTGTGTGACGCTGCTCCGGCAGGCTCAGCCCTGTCCTGGGGCATGGGGCTGGGAGCCCTGTGGGGTGCCCAGCCCTGCCCTGCTCTGAAGGGACTCTTCCTCCTCAGGATGCCACCGTGGTGACCCGCAGCAGCACCTTGGTGGGCGAGCACGAAACGATATTCAAGAAGAACCCCCGGCGGGTGGTGAGGCCCGCGGGTGAGAGCTGCGCGGGTGCCGTGGGTTTGGGTGCCGACACGGCCGGGGGTGGGCAGCTGCTCCTCCCTGGGCTGTGATGGGCTTTCAGTGTGGACGGGAGAGGCTGGGGCAGCCCCTTGCCTGAGGGAGCAGCAGGGCTCTGCTCCGTGGCGCTGCCTCCCGCTCACTGCCTCTCGTGCAGACTACACCAAGTCGGTGATCGACCTGCGTCCCGAGGACCTTGTGGGGGAAGGTGGCTCTTTGGGGGACAGGAGCAAGTCGGTCCCTGGCCTCAACACGGAGCTGGTGAGACCCTCAGAGTGCCACAGAGATGGCTGCCACCTGGAGGAGCTGGGTGTCTGTCCGGCTGTGCCTGACCGCTCCCCACACAGGCGGCTTGTGTCTCTCCATGCAGGAGGAGGAGGAGGAGGACATCGATAACCTGGTGGAGATCCACCGGCAGCGGGTGGCCCGGGGCAGCATGCGCAGCGGCACCTCCTCGGTGAGCTCCTGTGGCGTGGCTGTGCTCTGCTCCGCTGCAGGGAGGAGTGATGGAGAAAGGCAGGGCCGACGGGTTGGGTGGGAGGGAGGCAGGGCAGGCAGCTCCTGGAGGGAAGGTGTAAGAGCCTTGTGTCTGGGGGCTTCTTCCTCTTGAAGGGAATCAAAATGCAGAGACTCATCTCTGTTCCAGGGAGCCCGTGTGTGGGTGGGAGGCACTTGGTGGCCATCCCTAGCCACAGGGAGGTGAGTGAGGCTGTGCAGAAGAGGCACGGGGTGTAGCCTTGCTGAGGATGAAGAGGGACTGTCAGAGGATCCTGTGCCAGCTCAGCCCTGCCATGTCTTCCAGAGCACGCTGGGGAGCATGGTCAGCATTTACAGTGAGGCCGGCGACTTCGGCAGCGTGGCTGTCACCGGGGGCATCTCCTTCTCCCTGAGCTACGAGCAGAAGACACAGACCTTGTTCATTCACGTGAAGGAGTGTCGCCAGCTGGCCTATGGGGACGAGGGCAGGAAGCGCTCCAACCCGTGAGAGCCAGGGGGCGATGGCTGCTGGCACCGCTGGTGGTGCCCAGCTGGGTTGTGGGGTGCCCACCAGAGATGGGGGCTGTAAGTGGGAGGGTCCTGGTGAGGCAGAAGGTCTGGGGTTGCCCTGGGGAGCTCGGGGGATTAATTGTGGGGGGACCTTATTGAAGTGCTGCCTGTCCCTCCCTTCAGGTATGTGAAGACCTACCTCCTGCCCGACAAGTCGCGGCAGGGGAAGCGCAAGACGACCATCAAGCGCAATACCATCAACCCCCTGTACAACGAGCTGCTGAAGGTGGGTGGGGATGGGTAGGGGTGCAGGTACTCAGGGGATGCTGCTGGTATGAGCAAGGGGAGGAGTGAGCTGCTGAGCCTGCAGCGGGGTCTCTGCAGAGGACCCGTGTCCAGAGACTGCACCCTGAAAGCTGCAAAAACCTGCTCCCAGCTCTGCTCTGGCTGTGCTGCCAAGCCCCAGTGCCACGGTGGGCTGGAGGCACAGCTGCAGATGTGAACATGTCCCTGGTTCCTGTGGCACTCCCCAGAGCAGAGGCATCCTGCTTACCCTGGATGTTTCCTTCCATGGTGAAGGCTTCCAGGCCCCTGGAGGCAGGTTACAGTGGCAGGAGGGAGAGCAGCACGTCTGCAGGGGCAGAGATAAGACAGTTCTGGGCCCCAGGGCAGAACAACTTGGCACTGTCCTTCACCATCCCTGCTGGCTGACTCTGTCCCTGAGCCTGGCAGCACACCTCTGAGGCCAGGCACTCTTGGCACAGGAGGAAGTGAGAGCTGCGGTTTGG
Organism: Oreocharis arfaki; assembly: GCA_013398015.1. Classification (NCBI taxonomy): domain Eukaryota; kingdom Metazoa; phylum Chordata; class Aves; order Passeriformes; family Paramythiidae; genus Oreocharis; species Oreocharis arfaki. The sequence goes on along the minus strand of VZRR01013246.1, from coordinate 9,076 downwards.
TTTTTGGGCTCCCCCAGCCAGGTTTGCTGAGCTCTTGTGCTCTGACCAGCTGAGGCTCGGTGGGATGGCCAGGTGCCATGGGTCCTGGCTCTGAGGGCCATCTGCTGGGGGAGTACAGGCTCCTGCATCCCTCCCCTGGGACTCTGAGGTTTCAGCAGGCGTGGAAAGAAAGAGGAACAGGCTCCTGTGTGCATCCATTGCTCCTGAAACCTGTCTCCTCTCGTGCCCAAGAGCTGTAGCTGATGGTATATGCCCAGCTGATGGTGTTGCCCCTGCCCTTTGCTGCCTGCTCACCAGGGTTTTTCCTCTCTCTGCCCAGTATGAGATTAACAAGTCCCTCCTGCTGGCGAGGACGCTGCAGTTCTCGGTGTGGCACCACGATCGCTTTGGCCGCAACACGTTCCTGGGGGAGGTGGAGGTCCCGCTGGATGCCTGGAACTTCGAGAGCCACCTGGAGGAGTTCCTACCCCTGCATGGCAAGGTGTGCCCCTGCCACCCCAGCCCTGCTGCCTGCAGCCTCCCTTGCCTGCCCCTGTTGGGGTATAGCCCTCAGTGGGCAGAGGGGTGTGGAGACCTCGGCTGAGCGTTGCCAAAAGGCTTGTGCCAAATCAAATATTTGGAGATATGAAAACCTCAGATGGAGACAGCAGCGCTGTTGTAGTAAAAAAGGGCAGATCTTCTGCCTTGAGCCTGGCTTCCCTCCTCCTTGTCAGGTGATTGAGCCAAAATAAGATCCCAGAGGAGCTGGGCTACACTAGTCATGCTTGGGACAGTTTGCAGGCACTTGTGCCGGCTCAGCCACATCTAGGAGGAGCCAAGTCCTTTGTCCCAGCCTGGGGAGGTGCTGCACACGGGGCTGTCACTCTGTGTGCTGTGGCCTCTCTGCAGTGGTTGGTAATTCTCACCTCTTTGCAGATGGGGGCAGATGCTGCTGGTCTCCACCAGTACAAGGGGGAGCTGGTTGTCTCCATGAAGTACATCCCATCTGCCAAGCATCCTGGCGCTGGGAATGGCAGGAAAGGTAAGTGCTGAAGCTCCAGGATCAATGTGTAGCCTTGCAGGCCCTGCTCATGGCCATGCAAGCTGGCTCTGGATGGGGTTCTTGGGTGGTTGTCACTGCAGCCTTCTTTGCAACGCCTGCAGAGCTGCCCTGGGCCAGGGCAGACCTGGCTGTCCTCAGGCTGCCCAAACCATCCCAGTACTTCCCTGGGGCTGCACCAGGCTTGACCATTGGGCCCTGCATGAAGCACTTTTGTCTGCCTTTGCCTCAGCAGGCAGGGCCAATACAGGAGAAGGCAAGAGGAGATGCCAGCCCAGGCTCTGCACCTGCCTCTGGGATGAAGAGTGTTCAGCAGGAACCTTCCAGAAGTTTGCAGTGGTGGAAATGAAATTTGGTTAATTTCTACTGTGTTGGGTTTTTCCTAGGTAAAGCAGGGGAAGGAGGTGAGCTCCAGGTCTGGATCAAAGAAGCCAAGAACCTCACAGCTGCCAAGTCTGGGGGGACCTCAGACAGCTTTGTCAAGGGGTGAGTGAGGGTCCTGGGTGGGGGACCAAGGAGGGCACCCTCCTCCCTGGCTGTATTCCCAAAGCTGCTGGGGGACCTGGAGGAGGGCCCCTTGCAGGGTGTGATGGTCCTTGTTCCTGAGCCATGCCTGGAAAGGCAGGAAGGGGGCTCCAGGCTGGCTCCTGGGGTGCTGAGGTGCCCCAGCCCGCAGAGCGGGAGGCAGCTGCCCATGTGCTAACCCAAGGGGCTGCTTCCCCCAGCTACCTCCTGCCACACAAAAACAAAGCCTCCAAGAGGAAGACGCCCGTGGTGAAGAAGACCCTGAACCCTCATTACAACCACACCTTTGTCTACAACGGCATCAACCCCGAGGACCTGCAGCACATCTGCCTGGAGCTGACGGTCTGGGACCGGGAGCCGCTGTCCAGCAACGACTTCCTCGGGGGTGTCCGTCTGGGGGTGGGCAATGGTGAGGAGCCTGGGGCCCGTCAGACTCTGGGCACCAGCAGCCTCGCTGGGGCTGCCGTGCTGCGGGCAGGAGGCTGCTCCAGCAGGGATTTTTCAACCCTTTTCCCAGGCATGAGCAACGGGCAGGCTGTGGACTGGATGGACTCCACGGGCGAGGAGCTGAACCTGTGGCAGAAGATGTGCCAGTATCCGGGCTCCTGGGCAGAGGGGACGCTCCAGCTCCGCTCCACCATGGCCAAGCTGAGGCCGTAGGCTGTGGCCCCAGGACTGGCACTGCTGTCGAGAGCCACGCTTGCTGCACGGCCTGGCAGGGCTGCCAAATGTGGGTTGTTTCTTTTTTTCTTACACTTTATTAAACATGACCTTCTCTAAACAGGCCTGGGCAGAAAGTCTTCTTGGCCTAGCTTCATTTAAAGGGCTTTTCTCTTGTCATAAGCCTTGTACCAGATTTCAGGCTGAACTGGAGTCCTTGTGGACCCTCCCTTCTTCTCCCTCAGGCAAAATGCTTTGAAATGTCATTGTGTTTTTATTTCTTCCCATTTTTTTTCCTACCACCCCGTTGCACTGTCTGCTCTTTTCTTGTCCTGTCCACCCTCTTCTCCATACACAGCCCAGCCCCAGCTGCAGGACGGGAGGGGTGGAACTGTGTGGGGTCAGCCTGGGGAGGTCGGGGATTATGGTCGCCAGGAAACATTTGTTTCCCAGGCCTCTCAGTGACATATGTGCCAGCACTGACTTTTTATACAAATTTATTTGTTTCAAGTTAACATTCTACTGCCAAAGCAGTTCCCAGACAGGGTTCCCCGTGGATGGTGGGAGAGGGATTGAGGGGCAGGGTAGATGGCAAATGCTTTGGGGTGGACTGCACGCTGGCTGGCTGCTGTGGGCTCTGCTGAGCGTGGGGCCATTTGCTTTTAATAAGGGCTTTTAGAGCGGGAGGCATCGGGTCCAGGTAGTGCACAGGGTGAGTCGGGGCGAGGCTGAAGCTGCCGTGTTAGAGGCTGTCGCACTGCTGGCCGGCCTGCCCTCCCTGCCCTGCCCACTCCCCTCCGGCTCCCCGCCTCCCCCCTGCCCTGGGGTTTGAGCAGGGGCACTCCAGCGCCTCCTGCCATGGTCCTGGCTGGGCTGAACCATCCCCCAGCTGCAAACCGCTCCGGGCTGCCGGGCAGTGGCACGCTGCGGGCACACAGTCCCTGCTCGCCTCTCTGTGCCAGAACGGCCAGAGAGGGGCTCCCCCTCCCCGGGGTCCTTGGCACCCTGCTCCTCCTCTACAGTGGGCGACTAGAAAAGCAGAAAGGAAGGTGTCCATCCCCTGAGGGCAGTGGCGGGGCGTCTGCCCGGCGCTGGCTCACTCGCAGGGGTCCCCGCTCTGTGCCCGCCTGGCCGCCTCGCGCTCGCTCAGCAGGTACGTGTCGATGAACACGAAGAGCTCGTCGGGGCTCACCGGGGAGATGAAGCGCTCGCGGTCGGCGCCCGCCTTGTCCAGCAGCACCGCGTTGAAGTGGGAGCGCGTGAGGTGCAGGAAGCGCCTGTGGGTGCGAGGGGGGGGTCGCTGCTCAGGGCTGGGGGCTTGCACCTAGGGCTGAGCCTGCCCACCTCTTGCAGCCATGCTCAGGTCCTCCTGGAGTGGGGGCTTCCGTCTCTCCCTCGGGGCTATGAGCTCTGGGAAGCTCTGGTGATTCTGCATTCACACTTGCACGGGGGTCCCCCCATCGCACGAGCCCCTCTGGTGCAGCAGAAAGGGGCTGTTCATGAACCCAACTGCAACCTCTGGCTTTGCCATTCCTAGAGCCATTCCCATTCCCTGTCCCCTCGAACAGGCACCTGGCCTTGCAGGACAGCCCCCTGTGTCCCTACCTGAGCTCCTCGATGATGCCGAGGGACAGCCGGTGCTCCCGGATGCGTCCCACCTCATGTGGGGGCTGCCCCACCAGCTCAATGGTGGTGACGTGGCGCAGGTCCAGCCCGCAGGCAGCTTGCTGTGGAGGAGGGGGACAGTGAGAGGGTGCTGGATGCAGAGGTGGGGAGGGGGGCAGCGGGAAGGTCTCCTCACCTGCAGCATGGAGATCTGCATCTTGTAGTAGCGGTTCGAGGGGTCGGGCGCCGAGATGACAAAGAGGCGGCGTTTCTCATGGAACTGATCCAGCAGGCTGGCGGCCGAGTTCACATCTGTGTTGATCTGCATGGCTGGGGCAAGAGACAAGTGTGGGGGAAAGTGCCATCGTACCCCCCATCACCCCTTCGACCCATCAGGCAGCACCCCCCGAAGCGCTGGGCATCGCCACGGGCAGGTCCTGCCCTGCCCGCACCACTTACGCGCACAAAGGGGCTGGGAGCCCGTCCACTGCTGGGTGGACTGGCAGACCCGCAGGGAGGTGCCCTGGCGCTCGTAGCCCCCGTCGCACAGGTACTCGCAGGTGGCACCGTAGTTGTTGCCATCGGAGGTGCAGGAGATGTACCCGTTCTGCGGAGGCTTCAGGACAGGGCAGCGCCTCACTGCACAGAGGGAAGCCGGCTGAGGGCTGGGGCCGATGGAGCGCAGCCCCAGCACTGGGTGTGGAGCTGGGGGGAGCAGCCCGCGGCCCCCCGGGAGCCCCCTCACCTTGGACGCGGATGCTGAACTTGCAGCTGGCTCGGTTGTAAGCCTGGTCGTGGGCGGTGTAGCGGATCACGTGCTCTCCTTCAGGGAATTCGGAGCCGGGCTCCGGGCCCCGCAACATCACCCTGCGCCCGACAGACAGGTTTCTCCATCAGCACCCCGGGCAGGGGCACCCGGCACGGCCTCCAGCCCTCGCTGGCAGGGCCTGCAGCACCTCCGCTCTCACCTCTTGATGACTCCGTCAGCAGAGTCCCTCACGCGGGGAGGGTCCCAGTAGACGGTGGCAGTCAGCTTGCCTGGCTCTGCGATGCGCTCCCGGGAGTCTGGACAGCGGATCTTGGGGGGCTCCACATCTGCCCAGAGGGAGGAGAGGGACTCATGGACCCTGTGCATATCTTAGCTGAGCTATGAGAGTGAGGCACCAGCCCAGGTGTTGAACCACCCCGGGGACCTCGGAGCCATCCGGACCTGCTGTAAAGGCAGCGCTGAGTGCCCCGGTCCCGGGCCGGTGCCGCTGCTTCAAGGCTAATGGCACTGCGGGGAGCAGCAGGGACAAGGGTCCCGAGGGAGGGAGGTGCAGGAAATGTCCGGGTTGGACGTGGGGTGACACCTGCAGACACCCCAGGCGTGGGCGATCAGCCCCTGCGTGCCCCAGCAGCGCGGGGTGAGAATTTACCTACACAGATCGGCTCGCTGCCACTCCAGTGCCCATCCTCCATGCAGATGCGGCTCCGGTCCCCCTCCAGCTGGTAGCCGGGCAGGCAGGTGTAGTCGCAGCGGGAATCCATCTGCACGCCTGCCGAGCACACGTAGGAGCCCCGCAGCACCGCTGGCAGCACGTGGCACCGGATTTCTGGGATGGGGAGAACAAAGAGGGCAGGGAAGCAGCTGCCGGCCATGCGAGTGGGCAGAGCACCGCGGACTGGCCGCGGTGGGAGCCTGTGGGGGTGCTGGCGAGGCAAGGGCCGGGGACACTCACGTCGGCAGTACGCCATCCCGGACCAGTGGCGGTTGGGCAGGCACTGGACAGCGCTGGGACCCACCAGCCGGTACCCGCGGGCGCAGCTCAGCTCGCAGCGTGTCCCCAGGCTGCTGCGGTAGGAGCTGCCCCGGGGCGAGTAGCAAGTGGCCTCTCCGCGGTGGATGTTGAGCGTGGCGCACCACTGGGGCACTGCGGGAGAGCGGGGAGGTGACGGAGGAACCTGCCGTGCCTCGGTTTCCCCATGAGGACCCAAGGGATGGGTGGGGTGCTGTTACCTCGACGGTAATCCAGGGCAGGCTCAGGGGGGGTTTCTTCTGCGTACACCTCGTTGGTGTGACTCTCCAGGTAGTAGCCAGACCCTGGTGAGGAGTGAAGAGACGAGCGTGCTGCGGGGTAGCTCATGGCTGCAAAACGTCCCGCAACTCCCAACAAGCAATGCCAGCCCTGGGCAGACCCTGTCCTTGGGGCTGCTGTCAAGGGTTAATCCAGGCAGACCGCGAGCCCAGTCCCCACGGACATGGTGTGTGCTGGCACCAGCCGCAGACTAAACAGCGGCAGGAGCAGCCATGGTTGTGGCAGGAAACGGGCGCTGGCGCGGAGTGGGCTGGCACCGACCCCCGGCTTCGTGCTGCCGGGAAGTCCTTCCACCCGCTCCCATGGCACCGTCACTGCCACGGGGCATCCCGAGGGAAGGAAGAAAGCTGCCCTTGCCTGCCCTTTCCTGCCCATCCCCTCACCAAGGCAAGGGATGACGGGCACGCTGCCCGGTCGGGGCGGGTGGGGATGCAGCCACTTGCCCGTGCTCCAGGGAAGGATGAAGCTGCTGAAGGGGCTTGGCCGGGGATGCTGGCCTCACGCCACCCGTGCTGCGCAGAGAGGCCCCACGGATGGGGTGAGGACAACCCTGCGCCATCCTCGCGGGCCCCCTCAGGCCCGCACCGTGCCTGCACAGGCAAGGTACTCGCTGGCGGGGAGGGCGCCGTGCAGGGGGAGAGGGCTGACGCCTTTCCCCGTGGCCCCTCGGCGCCTCGGCCGGCCGCGGCATTCCCCAGCACTGAGCTCACGTTTCCGCCGCGTTTCCGCTGGCCCCCGCCAGCGCTGCCCCCTCCTCGCCGCCAGCCCACCCCACCCCATCCCACCGCGCTCCCCTCCGGCGTGGCGGGGATGCTCGGCCTGGGAGGGGACCCCGGGCACGGCGGCAGCCCCGCCGCGGCTGCGCCCAATCCCCCCTTGTCTCTGCTCTGGGGTTTGGGAAGGGGATATCCGCCGGGGCCGACCGGAGCAGAAGCCCCGCCGTCACGGCTAGGAAACTCCATTACGAATCTTTCCAACATGAACTTCACTACGGAGCAGCTCCCCGCCGCTTCCCACAAGTTGCCCGCTCGTTTTCACAACATGTTTGTCCTGCTGCCCTTCCCACGCTGCCGTGGATGCCTCGGGGAGCGGAGGAGCAGGGATGGTACCCACGGGGGCGGCAGTGGGGATGCGTCCCCGACCTGGTGAACAAAGCTGTTTCCCGGGGGGGCTGCCAAGCTTCCCGACGGGGCCCAGGGGACAGAGTGCACTGTGTCCCCGCGGGCAGATGTGCCGTTTAATGGTGACGTTTCTTTCTATTGCAAGCGCTGCCTTTTCCTTCTCACCTGGGGCCAGCTCAGCCCCGTGTGCACCGGGCAGGAGCATCCCCAGCCAGGCGTGCCGGCAGCATGGCCAGGGGAGGGGATGGAAGGGGGAAACCACCCCAAACAAGGCCTGTGACCTGGTGGGTCCAGCCATGGAGGGGTTGGGACTGTGTGCTCCGTCCAGCAAACAGCTGCCGGCCGATGGTCCCGCGGGAGCAGGGAGTCAGCGGGAAACTGCGCTCCCGCAGGCGGGGGTGTGAGGAAGAGAGGCTGGTTTTCTGCTCCTCCCTGGGCGCCTGCCAGCATCCCCTCCATTCCTCCCTGTGCCCACAGCTCACCCCCGCAGCACCCCGTGCCCTCCGGCACTGATGCTCTGCCGGCAGCGCTGTGCCCAGGCACCCTCCATCCCATCCCTTCCCACCACGAGCTCTCGGCAGGAGCAGAACTGCCCAGGCTGCCACCCGCAGGAGCCCCGCTGTGCCCGCACACCCCGGCGCTCACCTTCGTGCCACGTGGATGACACCAGCCTGGCAAGGACAAGCAGCAGGACGGGCGCTGCCTCCTGCGCCATCCTGGGGAGCCGGGGGGCCGGGGCGGGCAGCCCACCTGCCCTGCTGGGTCCGGGAGCAGCCGTGAGCCCTGGCGAGGATGGAGAGGAGCCGGAGGCAGGATGACGGCCCCCTCTGTCGCCTTGTCACTGCACAGATATCTGTCCCTCCTGCCTGGCCGCTCCGCATGTGCTGAGCAAACTCACTTTCCCCCTTGGCTGCCCATCCCAAACATTCAAAAGCCGTGAGTCAGGCCCGAAATGATGAGATTGTAAAAAATAATAAATCCCAGGATCGCCCCTTTCCCAACGCGCCTCCTGCTTCTCCGGGGCTTTAAAAAGTTGTAAGAGGTTTGCTTCTGCAAGCAGAAGAGCCAGGAGCCTGTTTAGACACAGGAGAGAGCCAAACCGAGCCTGTGCCAGCCCTGACGGGCTCCGGGAACGGGGGCCTGCAGGACGAGCACGAAACCGCAGGAGCCGGGTCCCCGTTCCCAGCTCTTGGCAGGAGGGAGGAAGAGACCCCGCTGCAGACGGAAGGCTCCGAAACCGCTGCCGAGGCAAGCGCTTCCAGCTGGGGTCTGTTTCCCGGCTGAAGTTCAGCCCCCGCGAGGCAGAGGGACCGCAGCGCCTTTGTGAGGACCCGCTGCCCCCCAGCCCGCGGGGCTGGGCTCGGGCGGGAGGCAGGACAGGAGCTGGAGCCGCCTGGGGCTCGGGCTCTGGGGCATGGGACCGCGGGCGAGGAAAAGCGAGGGATGAGCCTGGCACGGACAGGTAGGAGCGCTCGCGTGGGGTGTGCTGGGGACGGCGTGCTGCTGTCTCAATGGGCTAATTATGTGGCGGCCAGGCTGGTGAGCTTGCTAATTAATAACACGCTGTCCTGGGCAGGACAGGGCAGCCGGGAGGCCCCGTGCGGGGCTGCTGCTGCCGATTGTGGGGAGCCCACAGCCCCCGCGGCCCGGGGACATCCCCGGCAGGGCTCGCCCCACGGTGGGCAAAAAGCCCGGCGCTTGTTGGCGCGGTGGTAATGCCATGTGCTGGGGTGGCTGTCCCTCTGGACACTTGGACACGTGGGGCACGCTCGGCCTGGAGCACGAGAGCAGGGACTGGCTGGCACCGGGCAGACAGGGAATGATGGCTGGCACCGCACAGGAGGTGGCACGGGACAGGCAGGGGTGGCAGCGGGGAGGCAGCGAATGATGGCATGGGTCGGGCAAAGGGTGGCACAGGGTAGCACGGGGCGGGCAGGAGGCGGCAGCGGGTGGCACCAAGCAGGCAGGAGGTGGCATGGGACAAGCAGGGGGTGGCACCGGCAGGTGGTGGCACATGGGAGGCGGTGGGTGGCACTGGAGAGGGAGTG
>VZRR01013244.1:648917-694924 GCA_013398015.1 Oreocharis arfaki | reverse complement strand
TATTTTTTTTAAACAAAAATTTAACAACAATTGACAACATTTTTACAGCTTATGTATACCACCAAGATGCTAATTCTTGAAGATTTCTGTTGAATTTAACTTGGAGTTGCAAGGCAAAATTGTCTCATGCTGATGCCTACAGCCACAGGGCACTCTTGGAAAAGAATAAATTAGCCTTTATGGTGTTTAGTTTACTCTGATATTAAAATAGAATGAGAGTAAACTATATAATTCATTAGGTATGAAAGGACCTATCCTAGTACTGCTGAAATTTCTGCCAAAATGGCCTCTGGTTTTCTGTAGGATCAGGATTAATTCCATCAAGAAATTGTCAATTTTTTTTTTAATTTTATTTTTGCTCTTTTTTTTGTTTTAGGAGGTTGGGGAATCATGTCCTACTGCCTGCCCAAATTGAAATGTCGTAGCACTTTTATACTTCAGAACTGGCCAGTCCAATTTTAATTTCCACTTAATGAACACCATCAGAAACAGTGGTCACAGAATGGAAACTGGCTATACATGTCAGTCTTGTTAGTATGCCAGCTTTTAGCCACTGTACTAATCTGAAGTGCTGGGCAACACTTCACAGAGGCAGCTAATCATTATTAATTCCTTTAGAATTCATTGCAATAACATCAATCATGGCGAACTCATTCGGTATTAATATGGATGTAATGTGAAAATGAATAATGCACACAAGAGTTTTTATATTCCTATTTTAGAAAAATAGTTATGAACAGTGTATTTCTCTTTCCATCATCAAATCAGAGCTACCAGGAGATTTTCTATCAATTACCTTCATCATCATTCCAGCTGAAATCTTGTCAGAGCAAACATATTTCAAAGGATTATATCCAACTCCATTACAGCATTCTTCGCTCTTTGGAATAAGTTCAGTCTCACAGCATTTTACTGGCACTTGGTCATTCTTTCTAACATGTGCTAGGGACTCACCACTGGAACCTGAGCAGCATATGGTATCTGACTTATTCACGTACTCTTGCCCACAACAGAACATCCCTGAAATGAGCAAACAAACAAAAATATATCTGAATATGAAATGAAAGTCAATAAATAAATAGATAAGAAAGGAGAAAGCTCACAATGCAATATATCTTGGCATAAACCCACGAGCAGCTGGAATTATGCAGATTTAGCTAAAGTGAGATTAAATTCAAACGTGAGGTGACTGAAGTAAGCATCCTGAGTCCCAGACCTACTGAAAACAATCAAGAATTAGAGGAACAAATGGAGTCCCCTACAATCAACATTCACCACTCCCGAACTTTTTTAAAAGCTTTGCTATGAAGTACCACACCAACATAGCAGGCACGGCAGGCTGGAGATGGATCGTTGATGAAAATTTCCCATAGAAGGTAAAAACTGAGAAGGCTTTCCATGTACTTTCTATTCAGGTCTCCTTCATGCCTCCCCTTCACATGAGCAATCTTCCAACAATGCATTTTAGCATTCCAGAATTTATCATGTATTTTATATTTTAAAGTATGGGTTCATATTAGGTACCTAGAACTGAACGGTCCCTTGCAAAACACCCACAGTGAAGCTTCTGTCATCTAATATAGAGAATTACTCTTCAAGAAGTTGATAGTGATATCTAAATATAATTTGCATTTCTATAGTAGAATTGATAAACTGCCAAAATTAATTCCACTGTCTTTTTTCTGGTTTTAATAATTTCATTTTTAAATTAAAAGCTCATCACAACCACTGCAATTTTCCACATATTCACATGAAATACCAATGTTGAACCCAACACCATCTAAAGAAAGGGGTAAGTTTTAACTCAGAACCAAACACTACAAACTCCTCTATAGCTGGCAATAAAATAAATGTTACTACTAATTGAACTAGAAAGGTATCACACAAAAAACAGGGCTGTGATATACTGCTACATCTACAAAGTAGTTTGTGTTTGACGTAATTTCTGTCATATGCTGGCATTTAAAACACGTGCAAGAGTGGCCACTTTTTTCACTGCCACTTATTGCAGCCAATCTCTCTTGGAAGTCATACATAATGAAAACTAATCTTCAAAGGCATGATACTGACAAAGCATTGAGAACATTTCATTCCAATCACTGGAATGACTAAAAATGGTGATGTTACTTTACTTTACGTTTTTCCAGGGCTGGTTCTGTTCACAGCAATCAAACTGTGATCACCAGCTCTTCAAGAGGTAAAATATTTCCTCTTGTTCGCACCATTTTTCCAAATTGTCCTAGGATTCTACCAATTTTAAACAGAGAAGTAATGCAGAAAATGACTCAATTCAATACTAATAAGCAACTCAGACAGCCCCAAGGGACTTCTGACAGGCAAACTAAAATTTTGATAACGAACTGTTTTTCTATTGAAACAAACAAAGCTGTATTCTTTCACTGTGAACCTCATCTTTGTTTAACTGAATTAAATTTTTCAGCCAAGATTTCACTCACATAACAAGAAGTGACTCCCTTTCTAGTTTCTTTGGTAAACCATTACTTCTTTAATTATTATCAACCTTGTTCCAGTGTGATAAATTGCTAATTACTTAATACCCTAATCAGCGTTCATTCTTTGCACAGATAAACTGTGACAGCGCCATTAATTTAAATAGTAATTTCACTTAATGGCCAGAACGGCACACCAGATTTTTATGCAGCATTTTCTGAAGACTGCATCCATCACTGCAATATTCTGACATAAAGATGTCTGACGTGCACTAACTCACTTAGGGAGAGCAGATGTTGCAGAGCAGAGTTTGGTAGTAATTCCCAGAGTGCATCACTTCAGCATGAATGAGCTGCAAAGGCAGAGGTAGACAATCTTCTGAAACTGCATTGCATAGCCTCTGACCTTTCCTTAATTTATCACATGTAGCACTTGACTCCTGAACCTTGACACCTCAAATGTACAATTTTAAATATGCTCCAAGAAAAACAAAATAGGACCATGTAATATTGATGGATTGATTTGCCTCCTAAAAATCGCTTTATTCAATTGCTTAAGGAGCCAGAAATTCCTATCAACCCTTGCTGAATTCAGCAAAATCTCAAAATGTAAACTATTTGTTTGTAACTCAGTTGGAATGTGTGTGTCATATTTTATATATTTATGTTTTGTAGGCACACAATGCATTACAGCAAAAAGAAAATCCACGGGCTGGAAAAGACACTTCCTGCTAACACTGATTTCTGTCAACAATTATTTCATGTTCATCCCCAGCAACTGAAAAAATTTATAAACCTAGCTGAGTGATGAATTACTAATTTAGTAAATCTGCAAAACCAATGCTTTCAAAAGGGAAAAATGAGTATTAAAAGGCTTAGCCTTTGGAGCCAGAATAGAGGATCAACAAAATACAGAGCCAGTGTACATTGCAAACTACTCCAAAAATCCTTGGCTTACATGTGGGTATTGCAACTATTACAGACCAGAAACCACAACAGCACAAAGCAGCGTCTTTCCTGAGTCTGGGATGTCAGTATAGTGGCATTAAAAGCAAATTTAAAAAAAAAAAAAAAAAAAAGACAGAGAGAGAGAAAATCCAAGAGTGGTTTTAACTGACATTATCCTTTATAGCCAGAAATAGAGAACTTCGGATAATCACACTGCAGCAGTGGGGCTCGGGATGTGCATGTACACCACTGCCAGCCTTTGCCAGTAGATGTCTCTATGGTCACCCCACGAAACAAGGCCAACAAGGGGCGAAAAAGGAAACCTAAGAAAAGAGAAATTAATAAATAAAGGGGAAAAAAGTAATGTGGGATGGACAAAACATCTCTTTTTACAGGGCAGACTTTCTGAAAAAGGTATGCAATTGCAAATGAAAAAGTTCTACGATTTAAGCCCTTACACCAACGTTCTTGGCAAACCTGGGTCTAGATTCAGCAGAAGGACACTGATTTTGAACTGGTCATTCAACAAAATGAGACTGTGCACGAGGCTTGCACTTTTAGTGATCAAGTTTTTCTCATATGCTTTTTTTGGAAGGACTTAAAGCTCTCAAACAAAAGCCTTAAATTGTCACTAGATTTTTAGCTATGGCATTCATTGCCAAGTGCAAAACAGTGCTTCAGAAGCAATTCAGCTTTTGCAGAAAGCCACCCCTGTTACCTCTTCTCCTTCCAGACAATGAGATCAGCTTTCCAATTACCATATTCTTGCAAAATTCTACTTATCCATTTGCCAATGATAAGTAAATTATGTTTTTATGTAAGAGCATTTTTTCCATTAGAATCATTATAATTAGGATAGGGAGCAGGTAGATTTTTGTGCCTGGCTTGTGCATTTTCCTGATGTATTTAGCAAGGCTGAATTACTCTGAGAAATTAAGCAGAAACCAATTGAGCATGATCTATATGATGTGATAAGAAACCACAATCTATTCTACACTTAATGTAAAAGAATATGATCTCTTTTCAACTGTGGTGCCAATTCATCTTTCAAACCTGTGTTTGTGTTCAGCTGTGTGCTGGCTCACAGCGTAAAGTCCTCGCAGAAAACCCATGAGCGACGAAAAAAGCCACTGTTTTCTTTTTTAATAGCCAAAAAAATGTCATCCTGACCCATTCTTGAGAAAAACAGTGTAAATGATTGAGCGCTATAGGCTAAACACATTTTTAAAAGAGGGATATAAAGGGTTTTTAAATACATATATTTAAGCGGGGAAAAAAACCTGTTAAGAATACATATATACTGAAATGAAGAACATAACTTTCATCCCAAGATACCTGTATTACACTCCTACACAACTCATCTGCCCAGAGAGAGCAGTAAAAACATAAACGCTACCCCAGCAGTTCTGTTCCAACAGCATCTGTTAATTCACTCCATTTATAAAATACATATTGACAAAGACAACTGAACTGGGACCAGGGAGATTTGATTTGGTGTGAGAAAGTCAATTCAATGTGATTTTGTTAAAGGGCTCCTGCAGGCAAATAAAAGAGTTTAAGTAATAAAGTACATAAAGAGATGCTTTATGAGCCAGCCCCGTCTTGTGGCAGCCGCACAACGCGCGGCTATGCGAGAGGGCCTTGCTCAAAGCTGGTGTTGCGAGCATGGATGCTGTAGATCAAGCACAATTAGGGATCACAGTGAGAGGGAGCTAAAATCAGGCAAGCAGTGCTGCTCACAGCACACGCACCATGAGTCACCACTGGAAGGGAAGGATAGCATGGAAACCAGAGAAAACCTGGCAATGTTCTTCGGATTAGCTTGTCCTGACAGTCAGCACCCAATGAGGGTGCTCCTAATACCACAGCCACTGAAGGATCCCGGGAATGCAAAAAATTAGCTGAAGACAGAGTTTATTTGGGGGGGAAAGGAGGAGTTCAGCCTTCAGATCTGCATTCTTAGTTAGGTATTAAGATTCTTAGTTGTACAACTAGAGGCTCGAACTGGCACTCACCATCACTCAGCTCCGTACGCCAAGTGTAACTGGGTACTAAACCTTCATTACTTCTGTGTTTTGTAACCAGGCTCCCCTTTGAGACCACAACAGTTTCTGAAGCCTTTTTTTTCAGGCTGAGAAAGCCTAAGGCTGATGGGATATAATTTGTCTAATAACCGTGGAAAGAAAGGACACATGAAAAGAGCTGAATAGGTTTTGTAATAATACCTCCAGTCTCTGTCATCAGATAGTCACAGAGAGTTTCACGAGGAAGTAGGGTCCAAACTGTACCTCTGAATGATGGAGTAATTTCCTATCGTTTGCAAGAAATTAATGGGATATACCAGATGAGCCAGTGAGTAGTGCTGGAGATTAGTTTTGGTTAAACTATAGAAGGTTTACCCCCATGAAAGGGATGAACCCAAGGGAGGGACATAGACCACCAAGCAGATAGCATTGAAATCTTCAGTTTCCAGGTGACTAACCCCAGATTTCCAGAGCAAATGGAAAATCCCTGCACTGGGAAACATGGTGGCACAAGGTGGTCAATTTAACCTCATTGAGAGAAGACTTGCATAAGGAAAGATCATTCACTCTTTTTGAACTGTCTGGTTCCTCCAGTCCCTGCAGCTTTTGCACAAAGGCAAAGAAGGGTACTGAGCACTCAGCATTTTGTGGTAAAGCAAAATAGGTGACTAAATTGCAACAATATTTTAACAAACTGGCACACACACTTTAAACCCAAGTGTGCCACTTCTGAACAGTTGGTGTCAAAAGAGACTAAAAAGTTTTTTTCTTGAGGACTTATCACTTACCTGTGAGAGGTCTGTATGCAGTCCCTTCCTTTTCATTACCACAACAGACTGAGTCCATGCTTACGACCCTTCCACCACAGCACTGCTGATTGAAACTGTCGTGCAGGGATCCACCACAGCAGATTTGATTGCCTGATGTGGAGTAAGGCATTCCCTGGCAGCAGGAGTCACCAATTCCAACTGAAACTCTGTTTTCCTCTTCATTAGGGCAGCATACTTCTCCTGTCAATATAAGAATACAATTAAAGATTCTATCCATTTATAGCTCTTGAAATTCCTGAGAGGCTTTGATCAGATAACAAGTCTGGATTCACACAGCTTCATGTACAGAACTTTCCATGTAAAAGCATGGAACCACTTGGTACTTCAGAATGCTATAAAAAGTATTGTATTCATTTGTAATAATGATTAAAGAAATGTGCATTCATTAATTCAGGCCCAAGACTCTGTAAGATATCAAAACACAGGCATGACAAAGCTGAGAAGAGCAATGAAAATAATGTTTGTAGATATGACAATTATACAGCTGAAAACCTTTTGCAATTGCAGCTACACAGTAAAGAGAGCAAATTCTTGCTGTGTTTAACAGAGCCATCTGCCTACCTATTCTTGGCAAAAAATTTTCTTATCTCCTTCAAAATCATTCCAAACTTGTTTTGATGAATTAATTCACAATGCTTAAAGCATTTTTCATGTTTGAGTGTTGCTCAGGACTTCATCTCACAGAGAATTTAAGGATTAAACTCACTTTAAAAATTAAATACCACCATCACAATTGGTAGACTTGGCTGCTACTTAAACAAAATCATCAGCTTTTGCAGGAAAAGACCTTAGCATAAGACTGCCAATGAGACTGACACTGTAATGGTGGGGTGGGGTAGACTTGAATCAGCTGTGGGCTATGAACAGAGTATGTTTTGCTATAAATGATACAAAAATTTTGATAAATGGTAATAATTTTCATTCACTATTGTCTACACTCAGTCTGATCCAATGTTCTAATATCTCTATATTATTTTTCTGTGTTGCAAAGTTTTCTGTGGCTCAAATGTCATTTGGAAGGAGGAGTGGTTTTGTTTTGCTATTGAAGATTGGTAGTAGAGTTGATTAAAGTATTTTGATTCCTGAATGTTAATCAAAGAAACATGTTTTGATTTTTGAAACTCATTTTTCTAATTTAAAGCAACAATTCAAGTTCTTTTCCTATGAGAGGTTGGGAATTAGCGACAGAGAGCTCTAAACTCAATGCAGCTTTTGTCAGAAACAAACATGTGCTGAGACTGTAACAGATGAGGGAGAACAGTGTTTTCCTTTCTCCCCACATTCCTTGCCAAAGAGGTGCCTGGGTGGTAGTAGCATTATTTGTTCTGCCTCCCATCTTAGTTCTGGGATGAATGTTTGCACTTCTTTGTGCACTACTGTTTCAGAAACTGAGATTCTGCCTTCCTAATTTGTAATCTTCATGCCCCCAGCCCAGTGTGCTTCAGCACATCCCGAGCTATTGAGCTGGCCAAACAACATCTGGGAAATATGTATGCTTAGAGAGTTTCCTGTATAAATAACTTTATCAAATAAAGTCAATAATAAACAAAAAAAAGATGAGAACAAATTTTTAGAGTATAATAGATATAATCCATCTCATTACTTCATCATATTTTCTGGCATTCCTCGGAAGCTAATTTAGTTGCTACACAGAGAAAGTATTAGAACACAGAATGTAGCTTACATTGATTAGAAATAAAACTATTTTTTTTAAAGAACTATTAGACATAAGACACAAAGGATCAGTAACCTTCTCATTAACCTCTCAAAATGGGATCCATTCCAAGCTAGGCTTGAAAATGCTCTCCCTCTGAAAACTACTATGCAGTCTTACCAGTTAATTGTTATCCTTATCAAAGAATGACCCACATTAGCATTTAGCTTGAGGTTATTAGCATACTTATAAAAATAAAAAAGAAAAAAGTGACCAACAATGTTCATGTTGCTGCCCTTTAGAGCATAGAAAAATAATGCAGCAAGTATGCTTAGAAAGAAATTTGTTTAAAATCATGTCCAAACATTCACTGTTTCATGCTTGTAGACTGCTGACTGAACAAGAACTACTTTCAGACATAGGACATTTTGTTCCACTCTGCTTTTCTTTCTTGATGTAAACAACATTAAGCTAGTTAACACAGACCACTGGATGGGGGCAGAGGTCACAGTATAATCTCTCCATTTCAGTACATTGAGATTAATGAGGTCAGGAAAATACTCTTCTCTGGTTCTTCCATGTGATAGCATTTTTCTGATGACATCATGGAAGGCATTCTAATATTGTGATATATGAATTACTTTTCAAAAGATCAGAACTTGGGATGTGCTGAACGTGTTGGCAAAATGTCAAGCGCTTCTGAGCCTACAGAACGTGTGCCAGCTCGTGAGTAATGGAAGCACTTTAGCTCCTGACCTGACAATTGCCTACCAAGAGTTACACGCTCTGAACACTGCCCCCATGAAAGGGATCTCTTCTCCCCCTATTCCTCCCTTTCCCTGTCAACAATGACCCACCAACAAACTGGAAAACCAAACACTGGACAGTAACACAGAAGCACAGTTTTGGCAAACTTCCCAAACCGCTCTGAGAATAAGAAAAGGATAAATTACCATCAAAGTCAATGCACGAGCGAGGTATTCTTTGATGTGTAACATTAGTAGAAACAAAGAGTAGACAATGTAGAAACAAGTAGAAGTGATGTAATCCAGAATATCAACACCAAATGCTAACAATTGTTCCACAACGGAAATGGCTTTGGAAAATCATGTGGGGTCAAGTCAAGCAGAGAACTAAACTTCACCACTGAATTGCCTGACGGTGTTCCTATTAAGCAGAACTGCCCTCCCCATTATGCAGCACTTACTGCAATTAAGTATAGTTTGGCATAAATTAGTTCTCTGGGAAATGACCCAATCATCAGGTTTCATCAATTAAACCTTTCTCGTACAAACAGAGTGTACCGTGTTTAGAAGGCAAAGCGAGTGCAATTTTCTTTGCACTGAACACAACTCTCAAAGACATCTAGAAATCTTGATAAATCTCACATTTATTGTTTCCATTCTCCTCGGTTTAACAAATACATCAACTTTGCTGTTTCGTTTCATTCAAGCAGTGGAAAGGAGCTGTCTCTTACCTACTAAAACTCTGGTGTAATAACCACCACAGCACTGATGTTTCGGTTGCACAGCATGTATCTGCCCACCACAGCAAACCCCTGGTGAATTAAGAATAAATGGAATGTACTTGTCCTCACAGCACTGGAAGCCAGGTTTATTGTCGTGCAGAATCCCATTACAACATACCTAGAAGAAGTTTAAAAAAAAAAAAAAAAAAACAAACGAGAGAAAATCAGCAAGGCAATATCTGTTAAACAGAACATAATGTGTTGTCTGGCAAAACAACGCCTATGAGAACATGTACCCTCGTGCAGACACTAATATGACTGCAGCCAAATAAAATGTAGCTTGGCTAAAATTCTGTGCCCTCCAGCATTATCAGACTTCAATAAACTACCGTGTATCTGACAGAATGCTGCTATTCTGTGGCCTTCAACCATACTGCACCTTAATAAAATAGTCCATTAATATGAATCATCTTCCTATGCCTTGCAGGCTGTTTGAGTCTCTCAATGTGGAGTAGATTGCAATACGTGAGTTTAGTCTACCATCACCTGACCCTTTTTTTTCTTCCCAATTCTTGGTTTTTGTTTTTGTTTTTTTTTTCATTTATGATGAAACCCTTACAACTGAAAAATGTTATTTTCCAATATGAGCTCTTGGGTTTTCTTTCACATAAAAATAAGAGGAATTTTCTTCTTATAGCACACAATCACTTACTTATGACCACAGTTCTTCAGAAAAGGTGATCTCAAGAGAATAGTATTTATATAAGGATTTTTTTTCAAAATAAAATTTATATGGAAATGAATTTTGAAAAGGCCTTTTAACTGTGGACTTCTTTCTAGGTGCTGTCGAGAAAATCATATGCTTGAACAATCAAATAATTATTTGTACACTTACTCCTGTGTCAGTGGAATAGCACATTCAGTACCCAGCAAATCATACAGCACAGTCAGTAGGATAACCATAAAAATGGTAAAATTGGAACCTACAGTCAGTGCAACTTATACCAGCTTCTTGCAGCTAGACATGAAATGGAGTTTTCAGTAGAGCACCGATACTAGAGCAGAGTTCCTTTGTTTTCTTTTGAAATGGACCTCTTCCACTACTGACTTTTACCATGTCCTAAATCAGGTCAGCTTAGCAACAAAGAAAGGAAGGGTTCCTCTGAAGGATCTTTTGTTTACCTAGGTACTTTAACTACTACCTGAGGAAAAAAACTTTTTAAAATGTATATTAATAGGCTCAGGGCATCTATTTCGTACTATAATTATAATGGTAATAAAAATATATACATGCAAAAGTATTATTTTTCTTATGTTGTAAACTCTCTTTGATTTCAGAGGGATGATGCTTTTTTTGTTTACTTTTCAATGGGCATTATTCCATCAGCCTTGGGAGTATTAAGTTAGGTTCTGAAGTCACAATTACAATATATGAACAATAGGTAACCCACAATTGACATGAGGTAGGACAGCAGAGGTTCCTATTTCCTCATTATATTTTTAGGTTTTATAACCTTACATGCTTTGAACTGTGACACTGTTTTCTGCTTTTCCAGTGCACCTTCCCCTTCAGCATCTGTTTTAGACTACCAATGTAGTTGAAATTTGTCCTCTTCTGTTCTGGAATTTTGGATCTCTGTCAGCCCTATTATATTATTTTGCTGTCCACTTTGTCACTGGTAATATAATCCAATCTATGAATTTAATTAACCTACTGTTCTTTCTTCCAGATCATTAGTTAAGATGTCAAATAAAACTCTCTTTCACACCTCTTCCCTGCTTCCTAGCTTTTGGATATTTTGTAATGACTGGCATGCACTCCAGACTGAGTTTTTCTTCATTTACAATTGGCTCCAAAGAAACCCAGAAACCTAAAAGTTTCTATATTTCCAAGTCGTTTAAAAGCATTCTGAAAAACACAAACCCAAGTCCTATTGAGCCACTTTGCTCAGAATATATCACCCTTAGCAACAGTTCTTGACATTTGTAAAAATGCCCTTTGTCTTGTCCTTTTTACTGCAACCTGAGCTTGAGACATCAGTCAGAAATTCTGCACCTGCCTGAATGCAAGAAGGCCAAATACATGTTCCTCAAGCATTCTTGGTTGCAATTTGTGCCCCTTGGGGCTGTCTGGTGTCTCCCTCTGTGATCTGGCCCAATACCACCTCTTCTTTTCATGTATTTCATTTTTCATCTCATTTTCCATTTTTCATACTTTTTAGTGATGGCCACCACTCAAATTCCACCCCAACACAGTCTTTCTACCTTTCAGATTAAGAAAGACACACATCTTTGGCTTCATCCAGGCTCAAATCCTTGAGCAGCTCTGAGATGCTTCCAGCTTTAGGAAATGCCACATCTCTTGTGAATCCTCTGTAGAAAGCACCGCTCTGCATATTTCAGACCAACACTGGGAGGGCCATTTTAGTACTAACTCCACAGCATTCAGTTTGAAAGATTATTTGTAAGGTTGTATTATTACTGGTGTCTCTCCTTTTCCTCCTCAATTCTCACACAAAATTCCCAGCTGTACATCCAGATGTGTTACAGTAGTTTCAGCAGCTACTTTCTCTTGTTAAAAATTACGTAAGAACCTCAGCATTTCTCAACAACCAACAGACAGTTTCCAAAGAGGGGTCCAGTCAGTTCTAAAACACATTCAGACTCTCATCTGGCATTGCCAACTGGTACAGTTGGTGGTATTATTACGTAGTTTCATAACATCCTCTGCAGTCAGCTGTAAATTGTTAAAGAACACTTTTTTGGCAGTCCTCTAGAGACAGTTTCTATTTGCATCGATATTCAGCCCAGGGATTCTGCATTATCAATCCATAAAAAAAACCCCAAACCATTCACTTTCATCACAGAAAAAGAAGAAAAGCAGATGGATTGAAAGTTACAGTGGCAAAAGGTTATTATTAGCTCATCCTCTTACATCTAAACATGGCAGTCCCAACTGGGTTGTGTTATCCTGTACATGAAAGTAGAAGCCTTGGAGTGAACAAATACGGTGCCACCAACATTTTAGGCAGGTAAGAGATCTCACCCTTGTACAGAGGGTTGAATTCTCAATATACACTTGATAACCAGAAGATCTTTACTATCTATGGAGATGATAAAAGATGTTCACCCTTAGCTGCCACCAGAGCCGTTAAAAATATCAGTAACTTCACAAAGGAACTCACAAATCAATCCTGTCATTCTCTTCCCACCCAAGCACACAGGGGGACTGTGATCCAGGAGCACAGGGACTGGGAAGGGTTGGGCACAAAGAAAGGCTTATTATGATGCCTGAGAAAGGCCCAGTCAGCCATGACACTAGCACAGAGTAACTAGATATCAAATCTGGCAGGCAGGATTACACAATATTGTAACAATTTTTAAAAATATTCCAAACTTATCTATGCAACTCTTTTAATTACAAGTGTGTCATCCCTGATCCCTCTGCTTGCTGAAGACTTTGCTGAAGGATATTATCTGGCCTTATGGACACATGCCAGTTGAGCTGAGACTGATTTACTCAAATAAACAGATGTGCTAGGCAGCCATGTTTATCCTTCTTGTCAAACGCTTGCTGCCAGAGCCACTTTGTGAAATAGCAATTCACAAAACACTCTCAGGAATTCCTATTAGCTACAGGAGTTCATTAAAAATTTCTGCCTGTGGAGCAAACACCAGAGTAATGATTGACCCATCATGTTCTCATGTGAGAGGGAATATTTTAAATTAGCAAGGTTCATTCTTTTTTTACTTAAATTATCTCTGAATCTATACAGACACCATTTTTAGCTAAGTATACTTATACATTTCTTTTCTCAAACTGTTGTTCTCTTTTGGTAATTGATACAGACTTAGATCTAAAATCCATGAGCAGAAATTGTTATTCTGTTACAAATCACTATACATGATCTTCCTAAAATGAGTTTCATTTCCTGTCTTTCAGGTGTGTTACAACAAGAAGTGTAATATTTTTAAAGGTTCTCTAAGCCTGAAAGAACTTGAAAAGAATTTGCACAATATTGCTAACATTAATAGTAAATTCTGCATAAATATTGATGGGATACCCTTCACCAGTGTCAAGATGTGTTACGTTTCACTGCTGACAGCTTTGGAGGCTGGTTTTCAAGCCTCTCTTTTGCTCCTCCTGTTCTTAAAAAAGAGTCCTGCTGTTGTTTTTAACAAATGGCACATTAATTACAATGAATAAAGGGGTAAGCCTGTACTTCCTACTAATGTCAGTTATATTTGATTAGTTCATTAACTGCAGATTTATACAGCTTGTTGCACCTGAAAATAAAAAGTGCTGAAGCTGTATTAACACCTTCAGTCAGGACCCTTTTAACCACTGATGTTCATACTCACAATGCAAAGTGAGCAGAAATTATTAGCCTTTATGCCACTCCTTTAATTACATTTTTACTGTACCTGTCTCATTATTTTCAGAGTTCACCTCAGGATGTCAGTAACAAGAGGGGAACGGTTTGGTAGCTCCATGGGTAATACAGGAATGCCTTCCCTATTGATACTGAGATTACGCTACCTGATGGGTGAAGCTCGGGCACACTCCCGTGTTAATTGAAGTACCTCTGCAAACCTCATGGTATGTGCTCTGTAAGCAGTGTCTCTTTTGGGACTTCACATATGGGTAGAGTTATGGATCACAAGAACGACAATTTTGGCAACTTGGGAATACCCAAGCAGCACCGTTTGTTACCATAAAAGGCACACAGGACATGTCTCCTGGCAGCAGACAAAATTCAACATCAGAGTGTATTCTCAGCTCTTCTGCAAAAATACACACACAAAAATATTTCTAAATTCTTTCTGTGCTCAAGAAATAAATCCATGCAAGTCTGATTAAACACCAGGGTAAGGATACTAGGCATGACAACGTGCTAGCTTTAGTTAAAATAACAAAGAATCCTAACACTGAAGCAGAAAACTGGATAACAACTAGAAAGAAGAAGTAAGAATCTGATGCAAAGAATATTTAGGATGGGAGGAATGTTTGGTCTTCACTGGGCTTAATATGAGGCCTGCATGAGCCCATGAATGTGCATGTACACATGTCCCTCGTAGTGAAAAGGTCACTTGCCCTTTTAAAGAATCCCCAGAAGGCTCTGAGCAAGTTGGTTTATTTGCAGAGCACAGTCCCAAGCAGAGGCACTCACCCGGATCCCAAATGCAGCACACACACAGCAGTGCAGCCTGGCAGCCCGGCTGTTTCCCACTGCCTTTCTCACAGAGCTGCACCACTTGGCTGCACCCAGCTCAGCCAGCGTTGGATGAAGGGTCCCTGCATCCCACTCTGCTGCACACTGACAATACACCCTGGTATTTCTTTTACTGGTGTGGGTTATATTTTGGCGATCTCTTATGTAGCTGAATCATAACAAATCCCTCTTTTTCTGCAGTGCCTTATATACTTAAGCTGATGATGCCAAGTGTAATCCATAAATCCATAAGGAAAGATTAATAAACAACTAAAGACATATCTCCAAATAATTTTTGTACAAAAGGCCTGGTTTTCCTCTCACTTTATACTCATGAATTCAAGAAAATTGTAAGAGGGGAATTAGATCCAGTTTTTGTCTTGTAAACAAGGTGCAGTAAGTGGCTTGAGCAAAAGTGAGAACTCCAGAACCCACTTGTCTATTTATATACAACTGCCTGCTTTTGCTGACCAGTCTATCATCAAAAAACTTGTTTATTATTCTGGATCTAAACATTAATAAAGCTGCTCAGCATTTAATTCTCAGTGGTGTCTCTTCACGTTCGGCTACACAATCAATGTATGGTGAATAGTTGAGGTTGGATGGAACTCTGAGCAACCTGGTCCAGTGGAAGGTGTGCCTACCCACGGCAGGGGGTTGGAACTAGATGGTCTTTAAAATCCCTTCCACCCCAAGCCATTCTATGGTTCTATGAAGTGCAGCTCGCACTGGGATAAGAGGCTTTCTTCAGAACAAATGTACACTGGTCAGTGTTTTTCACTTTTCACTTCTGTCCAGCAGACTGGCAAATCCGAGGACCACAAACAGCAGCATAAAGCCTGACAGTGAATTCTATAAAAATATGAGAGAGGGCTGCCACTGTCTTATGCTGTCCCTGTCACAGACTTCAGTTTAAAAGGCACAAGAAGCACCAAGAGCTCTGTAGATGTCTCTTACAGACATTTTGGGTGGCTAGTGCAGATACATCTAGCAAACCAGACCAAGCATTGTGAGGGGAATTTTAATCAATTCACCCGCAAAAATTACCCCCATGTCATTTTATATATGAGTGCTTCAGTTTCCTGTGGACCTGCCAGTCATTTATTATATATCCATTACTTAACAAATAGCACCCACTCCTAACCATAGGCTCAGAGAACACAGAGAGACCATTAGAACAATGTAATGCAAAATTAATTAGAAAAAATTAGAAAGCCAGGAAGCTATAAAAATAAATGGACACTCTCCAAGCTCAAAGTTAGAATAAATGTACAAAGATAAAAAAAATAAGAATTAAGAGGAAAACTTCTAAAACTAATTTAATACAAATTTAATTCATGCACATGCCAAGATGTAGTAAAAGTCTACTATGCCGGAAACCTGAAATAAATAATTTTACCTTTAGAAAAAAAGGCTGCCCATAATTCCCTTGTGAGATTTCAGAAATACTTACATTTAATATAGTATTGCTTTCAAGGGAACTCATAAGCTAAGCTCTGTTGGCTGGAATAATTTATATTTTGATTTGAACCCCTCAAATAACTCACTCCCTTAATTACTGTCTTGTCTGACAGGGAATCTTGTGAATACATATTGTTTGCTTTAGTCACAGAACATGTGATGATGTCTTTGACAAATAGAGACACTATTTCTTGACATTAAATCTTACTTTCAAACTAAGAGTTTTCTACCTCATTTGTCAATAAAAACCATTACAGACTCCTGCTATGCTATTGATCCTACTCCTAAACAGGAACTCATATGAAGATTAACCTGAAAATAGCCATAATTTAAAAATGCATCTGACAAATCACGATAGATCCCATTCAGAGTTGCTCATCATTGTCATGTAACAGCTACCCACTTGTAGCTGAATCTAAATAGATTTTCTCTACTGAAGAATTTGGTCATTAAACATTTTGCCAAGGAATAATTTAAGAGGAAGAAAAAAATCCCCAGCAAGTCATGTTAATAACCACCATTTGCCATGCAGGATTAGAGAAATGATTCCCCACACAGAGAGAAGCTTTATAGTTTCGCTAGCATTTTTCAAACTCTGCATACACCTAGAAATTTCCTGTGGCCTTTCAGTGGCCAAGTGCAATGACTTTATGCAAAAGGAGACATTTGAACTACCATGTATGTACAGGGGTTGCCCTGTCCCAGGCACAGAATCCAGCACTTTCCATTGTTAAACTTCATAAGGTTGGTGGTTGCCCATCTCTCTTAATTTGCTGAGGTCTCTCTGCTGGGCCTCTCCGCCTTAGAGAGAGTCAACAGCTCCTCCCAGTGTGGTGCCAATTGCCCCAAGTAGGATGCAAAATTACATACAGAGATCTGTGTGTTTCCACCATGTGGTTTGTCACAATGGGACTCGTGGGATTGTGTCAGCGGACTCAAGAGGTGACACTCCTCAAACTTGTGTGATTTACTTGGGAACACCTATATAGCCTGAATTCTTGGGATGAACATCTGCACTGTACACATGGAGCAAAGCTTTCTGAACGAGAGAAACTTCAGATATATGCTTGTGAAGTGAGGTGGTCCACGTAGTGGTTGGGAACTTAAAATCCCCCTCCAGAGCTGCAACATATTTGAAGGGTTTTTGAAACAGTTTCTGGCTTAGCTTCTGGTGCAAGGTATTTAATTCACATGTATTAAGATGACTTCTATCCTCAACCAGCAGGTAATAAATGAAAACGGTCTGGAGATTCACTTCAAAACTGCACCAAACCAAAGTGTTAATGATCACATTCACAAATGCTTACCAATTCATTTCTCCTAAAAGAAGAAATAATGCCAACAAACAAAGACTTAAAATAACAGAATCACTTGTCATCAGCTGACTCACACACAACTCTCTGTATGAGCTCAGACATCCATATTTGATTTTAAAGAGTTTCAAGATACCTTTCAGAGCCTTGATTTCAAAGTATCAGAAGACACAGAACCTTCCACTCCCTTTCCTCTGATAACTAGAAAGGTTTGGTTTACACACCTATTCCTTAAAATATAATTTTTCATTATATATGTAACTTAAGAATATAAAAGTACCTCCAGCTCTGGATGATAGCACACTTCTCCACAGACATTTTCATCCTTTCTACATTCTAATGAGATGCACATTCTATTACTTTTGCTGCTCCTTGGAGTCTTCAATGAAGCACACTTCTGCCATGCTTTACGCAGGAGTTCATATCCCAGGATAATGCCATTTGGCTGTCCTGGTGATGCCCAGTTGATCTGAAGAGATCTGCAATAAGAAAATCAACATCTGTTCAACTTCTGGACAAATTTATGCCTCTACTTACACTAAATGATTAACATACAATAGTTCTTTTTCATACTAGTTCACATGGAGTGAAACATTTTGAAGTTTCTAAAATGTTCTGGATAACAAATTCCACAGATGTTTTAATAACCAAAGGTCTAAAAGTTTTTAAAAAGTGTCAGTATGTGCTAATACTCCAGGAAAACAAACCACACACACAATCAAAGTCCTTAAATGTTGCTGATTAAACAATATCTCATTCCCACTTCTGGAAACTTATGTGTAATAAACTTCCTAGCATTTTACTCCTTTCATTTCAGCAGTAGGAGAAAGGACACAATATGCCTTTCCTGGTGCATAGCTATTGTCAGGGCTGGTGTGACTGTTCCTTTCTCAGACAGGAACCTGGTAGAGGATGGGCAGTGGGGGAGTAAAGGCCACCCCTTTCCCTCTGTGCTGTTGCCAGTGCAGCTTGCTCACATTGAGCTCAGCCATCATTTAGAACAGGCTTGTCTTAATCCTGCCTTTTCCTCACTTAAAAAAAAAAAAAAAAGTATGTTGCTTTGAGATGTATTCTTCAGCGTAGAATTAAAAGAAAACTCATTACAGCATCAGTAAGCACTAGTTCCCTTCTGTACTTAAATATTTTCATTGACATAAAATTAGAAGTAAAAAATGGAAGTGTTTATCACAACGAAGACTCAAGACTTCTGAGTGAGTGCAAAATCGCTGCAGCAACCTGCAAAGACTGTCTGTAAAACAAAATCCTGTAGCTGATTTCAGGTTTGAGATCAGACCATCATCAGTTTAAGGAAGAAAATATCTTAAGCGATATTGCTAAATCATGTTCAGCTGTAGCTTGCCTATCACCACTAAAAATGTGTGAGGTATTTCCTCAAAAACTCACTAAGTATTACAATAAATTAAAAAAAAAAAAAAAAAGAAAAGGGACATTTGAAACAAAAATACAAATTTTCCACTGGTATTTCAAAAGAACACTTCATTTCTTGTCTAATCACTGTGGAGTCTTGCAAAGGACACAAATTCCTTTCACTGTGACTCCGGGTAGAGAGAAGGAGATCCCAGTGCTACATGTAGATCAATAGGAGGACTGACAACACTGCATAGTTAGGCTCCAAGTACCTCTTTTTAATCTCCATGTCCCAATTACACAGTCACTGTCAGAATGCCAGTGACATCAGAAATTAGCATTAATTTAAAGTGAAAATGCTACAGTGAAACAGCAGCTGCTGAGATAAACTTTGACACTTCAACAGAATAAAAATAAGTGAACTATTATTTCACTTCCTGGAGGTATAAACAGAGGAATACACACAGCAATAAGGCTTTGCAGAACAGGAATTAATGTCACCTATGAGGGAATAAATTCATAGGTGGCTTGTAGAGTCACCATTATCATTCCAAAGTCATCTGAACCATAGATTTAATTCCATATTCCATCCATTGCTATTTTGTGCTCTCTATCTATTCTACCACATACACATGAGCACATACTCACACAAATGCACTCATCCACGTTTAAATAATGTTACACTTAAAAATGGAAAAGCAGGAAAATACATTGTGCAAACTTCAGAAAATAAAAAGATAAAAAGAAAAGGGAAAGAAGGGAAGTACTTTAACCTTTATAAATACCATTGTAACTCTCTCCTGGTCTTTGCACAGAATAGATCACAGGAGCAAAGAAAGCATTCCCAGTCATATTTTTGAATTATTTGCTTTCTCCAAGTTTCATTCAGGCCCTCATGAGTATATCTTCAGAGTATTGTGCCAGTTTTTTTCAGTTTTTCAAGTCATATTTCTCTCTAACATAATTTCAAATTAGGCCTAAGAATTAACACAATGATTTAAACATTTTGCCTTTTCTGCAGAGCTCAGCATGTATGTCTCTACTTTAATAAGCAATCACTTTATTTCTATTTGATAGATACACATTTGGGGTGGACATAGCTTGATATCATGCAAACCCGCAGCTGAACAAGGAAATTGTGTGGAGTGGGAGTTCCCTGACCACTGCCAATGAGATAAAGCTCAGTATGACCTTCCAGAACCGGCTCCTAGATAAGCACACTCCTTCACAATTTTAGGGGTGTTTCAGTTACGTCTACACCTTCTGATGTTTGCCACCCATGGCAAATTGCGGCAACACAGCAAGAGCAGTGCATAACTCGGTTTGAAAAAGAACAGCAGGGTTTTCATGGGACTGCAGAGGCTTTTTGACATCTCCCATCTGAAGGCTGAGCTGAAACCCCTCTCGAACAGGTGCAGATTTAATGGGACACGATGGGCGCTTCAGCGTGCAGGCGGCTGTGCCACGTGTGGTGCATCTGATACAGCTGCAGGAACATGGGGACAGAGCCTGCCCGTTCTCTCCTTCTATCCAGTCACTCCCTGTGGGATACATTGGAGTTGTGTCTATCCTGGGAAGTGCCCACAGCCTGACCTACAGAAGCAGACTCACAAATTGCAGGCATAGACAAAAAACGTGCAGCACCTTGCAGGTGGGGTACAATCCTTGTCAGCTCAGAGAACACTCCAAGTGTCTGCCATTTATGATAGTTCCAATGCTGGACGAGTCCCACTGCTGTCACTGAGGTGAAAATTCTGAAGCAGGCAGGGCAGCCCAGCCAGGTTCACAGAAACAATCTGCTTCAGACTACAAGGTCCATGAAAGCACTTTCAGGAGATAAAGAACAATTTCAAACTGATCCATGAAGGTGTATTTGCTTTTGTGAAGGAGAGCAAAGTGAAATCATTTGGCTCAAGCATGTAAAGACAATTATTTTTGACATTTCCAGGTAGAAATACTTTTTTTTACAAAATCCATGAAAAATAACAGTATTTTTGAATTTTGATATCACTTCAGATATATTTTGATAAATCAGACTGTGGAAATAAAATTCTGGGGTTTGCCTGCTTCATCACCTGCTCCAAGTGCCCATAAGGCAGAAAAGGACTCTCGATTTTAATTTTTTTCCTCAATGCAGTAGTAAAGGTTTAACAAGGAAGATTAACAATATATCTAGGCCTCATTTCGGAATCTTGATAATTAATGTTCCATTAGTCTCATCACATGCAAGAGTTAAACTCAAAAAATCAAAGATTCAATGACTTTACTTTTAGGAGCTGGAAGTAAAAAAAAACAAACAAACCACCAAAACCACAAGATTCACCTGACAGTCTTAAGACAGGGAACACTGCTATTATTAATGACTAGTGGATAAAATACTTCCCTCATCAGGAGATCACACATCCTGAGCAACTGCTGCAGCATTATTGCACAGGAGTTAAGCACCTGCTGCATCGTGGATGCAGGGCTGACATAATTAGAGAGGCAGTATGACACAGGCCAGGCAGTCTGATAAATGGCATCACGCTTCTGTTGTTGCTACAAACTTCCTGGAGAAATCTTCCACTGATTCGCGTTTCCCATGACTAGACTAGGGAGAGAGACCAGGTGTCTTCTGGCTCTCTGACCATTTCCTCAGCATGGAAAATCAGACTTCCTGGTCTTTAGTTCCCAATATCCCCTTGGTGAAATCTGCACTACATTTTCTTATCTTCCATTTGTCCAGCAATGAGATCAATTTAAAGGCTTTTTAACACAGCACAGCAGTTTGACACTTTCATATTTGATGTCCTTTTGACCTCTTGAGCAAATACCATAATCCCAATAATTTGTTGCTATGCTTTATCCATTTTTTTCTAAAATTCTTTTCACTAGCATGTTCATTTGAAATAATTCCTCCTCCTCATTCACCCACAAACAGCAACTGACAGAGAAACCTTCCAAAATCTCATGACACTGAACACCAAGCCAAAGAACCCACCTAACTTTTCTCCCATGGCCTTATCTTCTGTGAACTTTCCATTACACCCTGACCAGGGTTTCTGGCTCCCCTCAAGGTGCTTAAAGGGCTCTCTCTTCATGAACCCATGAAGGATTCTTCCTGGATTCCCTAAATTAGGCCACATGGTGTTTTCTGAGCCATCAACCTTCGAATTAAGCATGTAACAGAATTGCTGTATTACAAGGAAAAAGATAGAGTGTTTTAAAGCAGAATGAGCTTTTTCCAACACTCCATGAGAACTAAATCCACTACCCAAACTTTCAGTCAGCAGCCCCATGCATTCAGTACTCAGAGAACCTTCTAAACTGCAATAAAATAAAATACTTGTCTACAGAGTCAAATTCTGAGGTCCTAATTAAAAACAAAACAAACCAAAAGCATACTTGATTTCAATGGCATTTGTTTCTACCTAAACATGGTCAATACAACCTCTCCCCCAAAAAACTCTAAATGCAGGCAAGAAACACAACAAACCAGAAACTGACTTAGGACTTCAGGATTGGGTCCCACACTGTTTTCTATGTGAAGTTTGGCATTATAAAATAATTATATCAGGACTGCGACCTTTTGTGCCAAGTTTCAGCCTGAAGCTGAGTTATTAACTGTAAGGAGTGGAAAAGTGAGGTATTTATAATGGCTCTGGTGGTATAACCTTCATTAGAACAGTGTGGATGGTGCCGCTATCAGAAAGACTTCTAAGTTGGTGGGTGAAATTATAATTTTTGTCATGTAGCACCTTGAGGCAAATTTTAAAACAATTATTTGTGAATGCTACAAAGGCATTATCCTACAGCATTCTCATCAATAATACAGCCCCCCAGACTGATCCAGAAGAGGGAAAAACACCATGATTCCAATTAAAGACAATAAACTGCACAGGCTTTATTATATCTCAGGTATCCCATGAGTCTTTACTCTAGAAATGCCTCTTTTTGCTCTCTGATGACAGGTATGTATTAAAATGTCCTCTTGCCCACACAAACTGGGGAGGTTTTTTGCCCAAGCTTTTTCTTTTATGGAGGATAAATAAGCAAAATTCATATTCAGCCCAGCACCTGCCAAGGCTGTCAGCTGCAGTGTTTGTCATATTTCAATCAAAGCTGAAGCCAGCCAGTCATTTTTATACTGCACAATCCCTACATACTCGAGGACCAGAATTAATGAATTAGCTATTGATTAAATTCCACTCTAGCAAATCCACCGTGGCAAATAAATGAACTACCCGGGGCACATGTAGGCCACGGCCAGACATGTCCGGGCAATCGATCAGTAGTTAGTATTCTTTTGGGATATAAGAACAGCTGATGATAATATGACATGTAGGAAAAGGCAATGTAGAAAGAGTCTGTTTCTGGCTGAGCAGATTATAAAGTAGGAAGGCATTTTTGATCTGTTTGCATTCATGTGTTATGACATATTTAGTCTATATATAATAGCAGAAACATGCATAAGTGTTTGCAGTACAGACAAGTACAGACAATACAGACAAAGGCATATATAAGTTAAAGCCAAGGGCAAAAGATAAGACCCTGAATTGAGTTCTTATCATCAAACAAGCTTTGACTATATCTATATGTGTGACAGAAAAATAGCAAGCTTAATTTCACCCTTATACAGAGAAAAATGCTAAATTCAAGCAAAATATACAAATAGCAAACAGGAAGCCAAAGTCCTTAAGAGACTGCAGAAGCAACTCCATTCTGCTGGCCATTTTGGAAGGCTCAGGTGGTAGATACTAGTTATTTTCAAAAGATTTTTTTTTCTTTTGATGAAAGAAACTCTGCTAATGAGCATACTCCACCAGAAGTGGAAAATCACAGGAATGATAACACAAACACAGGAGATTAACTGCTTTACTGTTGGTGTAATTCTGAAAAATGCATTTGCAAGTTCCGTTTTACTTTGTCTTTGGAAGATATTAACTCCCAAAGAATCTCTGTATAAGTTACTATTTGGCTGCCTCTGAGGACTGCAGATTTGATGCTCTCTTTACAATTAGGAAGTTTGCCCATGCCTGTGGATGTAGTGGATAGGCAGATTGCAAACTATGGTTCAAGGAGACATAGATATGCAAGCCTTTTCAGATAGCTTACTAATTCTTACTGCTGTGATAGGTGACTTTTTTTTTACCCAGAATTATTCTAAGTTTCCATTATCAGCATCGCATTGCTCCCTGAACATTAATCTTCCTCTTCTTAACTGACAGCAGAATGTGATAATTTTCATTCCACTACACTTCTTCTCTTAGCTATTTCCACTTATGCCTTATTTATTATCACAGCACAGTGATACCCAAATGGGTATGTACAATCAACCAAGGGTGAGACTTCTTTGATTGATCTTTCAGCAAAAAAACTCCAAGACCAAAGATAACAACCACTTAAAATATTTTCAAAGTGCATATTGAATTCTTTTATGCACCTTATTCAATTTTGAGAAGACAACTTTACATTCTGGTCCCTGTTCTGGCTACAAATCTCCCTGAGACATGAAAGCCACCTATAGCACAGTACCTTGAGCCAATTGTGTGAATAATGGGTGCTGACAGCTGCTTTGGCTCATCTTCCACAGTGGTGATCTGGGTCCCGTTGCTCCTCACGCAGGCATACACCGTGCAGGCTTCAATCTGATGGAGAGGAACAGGAGGTTCACATACTCAGCTGCAGGAATTTTTCAACTCCGCTACTTGCTCAGACTTTCTCTTCACCCAAGATGTAATTCTTTTCTATTTAACAGATTCCATGCAGCCAGGAAAATACTGCAGCTTTGAGACAAGTGTATCTGCCAAAGATAGACTGCACTGTATCACATTTTCCCACACCATTTTCAAAAGAAGGGGACATGCAGCCCTCTGGCACTAATTGCTGTTTTCTATTAAATTATCACCAAAAGAGTTGGAGTGGATTTGGTTTTTTGCTTGTATACATAAATCCTAATACACAACAGTGAAAAAAATGTGCTTTCATTTGAGGCCTTGAGTAAAGTTTATATTCCTACCATATATTCTAACACAAAAATAAAAATAATTTTTCCTTAGTGTTTTCTATTCCTTCATGTCTAT
Organism: Oreocharis arfaki; assembly: GCA_013398015.1. Lineage (NCBI taxonomy): Eukaryota > Metazoa > Chordata > Aves > Passeriformes > Paramythiidae > Oreocharis > Oreocharis arfaki. The sequence continues at coordinate 670,133 of VZRR01013244.1, read as the reverse complement.
TCTGTAAATTAAAAGTGAGAAATGCAAATAGTAATCATACGAGTTTTTATGGAAAAATGCCACAGAAATAAATTCTTATTCCTTCAGTTCTTGGGATTAAACTGAGAAGAGGCAAAGTGAAATAGGTAGTGAAGGATCATAACATTGTTTCTGTATTGTCAACAGGGAAGTTACTCAAAATAAAAAAAAAAGCATGAAAATGAAAATAATGCCGTAAGATTACCAGTGAGATGCACATGCATCCAAGATAATATTGTTTCCAGGAAGAGAAGAAAAAGAATCAAAAGGCAAAAAAATAAAGGCATCTTATTTTGGTTTTACCTATCACATTGGTGCAAATATAAATACTAGCAAAGCAGAAGAGAAGAATAATTAACATCTCAAGGAACAGAAGGTGGCCATGGTAAATTAATATAGAGGGTCTATAAGTGAGGCAGTACACTGAATTTGCATTGTTATTGAGAAAAGACAAATGTGTTTCCAAGTGGCATTCAGAGAGTCATATGTGTATTCATGGATGGAGGTTTGCTGCTTCAGAGGGGCTGGAACATGGAAATCTGTTATGGTGTGCCTGTCTGTGATGTTTATTTATGGCATGGAGTAACCGGCTGCAAATTCTCAGAGTGAAGTATACATGGTACTACTAAGTTTGCCTCATATATAATAATGTAAACCAAACCTTCACGAAATAAACAGGAATAGCTACAATTAAGTGTCAAAATCCATTTCTTGAATATATCAATACAAAGTCAGGATAGAAAGGGGCTTTTTTTAATTTTTAGTATTATGTTTTTGCCCACAGTATTTTGCCTTTCAGTAGATATGTGACTAGAGAGGCAAAGAGAGAGAAAGGGAAAAGCAAAGAAAAAATGTTGCACGTATAGAGACCATAGAAAGTACTATGATGATTTCAAGATCAGCTCTGCTTCCTCCTCAAAAGGATAAGGAAAAAAATTGATAATGGGATATCAAGTGCAACATCGTTATTTCACTGTACAGATATATCATGCCTGCCTGGTGTTTCTTAAACAATTGCAATTTTCTTTTAATGAGGAGGAGTAGAACCTTTGCCTCTTTGTAATATGTTGGGGCTTTGCTAATGCTGAAGCACAGAGCATTTAGGGGAAATTAAATGGCATTTTGACACTTTGAAAAAAGAGATAATGGAAATTTGTGTTATTAAAAGTGTACACAAACCAAAATATGCTAAAAATAAATGTATGCCTTGGATGGATATGCACACAAGCATCAGTGCAAACACATGTCCATGTGTGTAAAGAAATTTATGAAACAATATTCTCCTTGTAAATCCAAGCAGAAGCAAATGAGTAAAATTAAAGTATGCTACAGAACCCAGAAAAGATATTCTAACCTGTATATCATACACGGTGAAGGGAGACAAATCTGCCAAAAGAAAGGATCCCGGCTCACTCATTCCAGTCCTGTACTGCTGGTTATTTACATAGACAGAGTACCCTGTGACAACACCATTCGGGTTTGAAGGCGATGTCCAGATGACACGTACAGCTGTACTGTTGATGATGACAACCTCTGGAGGGAACATGCCCTCAGGCTCTAGAAATAAAGGAAGAAACTGAATAAACTCCAGCTGTCTCTGCAAAAGCACTTGTTTAACCAAATGCAGATTAGTATTTAGGTTTAGCGAAGGGTTCACTGCTTATCTGCTTTCCTCTGATGAAGTTATCACAGTCTGTAGTCTTCTGTAAATTGGCTTATTATACTCTCAGTTAGAAATCATGAGAGCTGATGGTAAAACGCTTTATACCAGCAGCACAGTGTCAATCATCAGTAGTATGTGGCCAGTGAGATATGATGATAAATTATTCACCCATCTGCACTGCCAACGTGCAAATATTATTTTTATGTCTCCCCAATCCTAATTCTTCAAAAAAAGAAAAAAAAAAGGAATAGAGCATTTTGCTTTTAAAGCAAAACCTGAGACCAAAATACCTTATGTCTGATGGAACGTGACATTATCAGCCTTATAGATGAAGCAATATGCAATATTGCCATTATGTAAATGGTTTCAAATGTTGATTACTATAGGTAATGATGAAGTCTAACATTTATTTAACAGAAGAAAAAAGAAAAAAACCAACACCTTCCTTAGCGTTAAATTACATAATTATCTAAGCATGTCAGAAATAACCATGCAAAGACCTATTTTTATCATAAGAACCCATCTTTACCAGTTGAAAAATTGCCCTTACCATCAATTCTATTTTATAAACAAAAGGTTCTGACCTTTGGCATGAGAAAGGAAATGGAATCCTCCCTTAAAGTGCTTTGCTAATGACCTGGAACACTTGCTTCTGAGGTAATGACATTATAATGTTTATAATGAGACTTTATAAAGCAAAAAGATTAGAAAGACCATTCTAAACACATTTCAGATGCACAATTTTTTTTTATTATTATTTTATCCTCCACCTCCACCCCCAGTTCTGCACTTGCCCATTGGCATAGAAATGACTCATAAAGAATTTTCTTGGAGGCTGAACTTACACCAAGAGCTTCTAGTGACTCAGGAAAGGCCCTGTGTGCAACTGTCATGTCAAAAAACCCACATCGCTTCACAGAGCAAATCGTTTAAAAAACCATTAATTGTTTCTAAATTCCACCCTCTATTGATATGAACTCAGTTCCAAACTTGGTGCACACAGACAGGAATATGCAGGAGAAGATGAGAACAAACTGGGTTAATATATGCTATTAGAGCTTTTGCTTCTGTCTCAGTGGGACCGTTTATTGATCTACCACATGATGACAACCAGCACTTAAGCATTTTAACGTTTTAGACCTTTTTCCTTTTATACCAGAAATTTTATAATGGAAGGATGACTGATCTCAACCCTAACAAAAATCAATCAATTTCATTCTCAGACTTTAAGCCAAGCTGCATTCACTGCTAACCAACCTCCATCTGAGGTAGTCACATGCACAACTTCACTGTTGATGCTGTGGACTCCGTTAAAAACTTGAGAAAATATCTGATACTCTGTGTTGGGCTGCAAATCATCTATGACTACAGAGTTTACATCCGCCTGGATCCTCAGAGATCTTCTCTCATCAGTAGAATTCAAGAAGAGGGTGTAGTAAACAACATCTCCTTGCAAATCCTGCAGTGCTAGGACAAGAAAGGAAAAACACTGGGATGTCAACTGGGAAATTTTCAGTCAGCAAGTTTCTTATCAACAACATTTATTGTGCAGAGTGAAATAAATTTTATGCAGACCCTCTTAATTTAAAAAAAGGAAAGGTTCCATCAAATGCCTCCAATTCCACCCTTATAAGGAGTGATGCAGACTGCTCTCCCTAACTTGTCAAAATCATTAATGGTTCATCATCCTATCCAACACTGGAGAAAGCTTTCTTTCTCTAGGCATCTCCATGAAGACAATGGAATAAACAAATAGGTAAAACCCTCTGCAAGCAGTGGTGTGCAGGCCTTTTTGCTCCTTTACTTTGAATGATGCTTGTCACAGCTCACTCCACTCCTGTGTTATTCCTCTAGCCATGAATAAAGGACCTGTGCCTATGCCATAAATTCCAGTGATGTTCATCTCTACCCAGACAGCCTTTTGGCCACACTGACAGCGAGAAGCTACGTGTTATCATTTTAGAACAAACATGATCACATCATGTAAAGCTGTAATACACTCAGAAGCATTATACACACAGGGGAAAAAACCCGAATTCTCTCACACTTCTTCCTAAAATGTGTTTTAGCCAGCACTGACTTCCCCAGAGAAAGAAAAAACAGTACAATTTTTTGGCTACACGGGGAAGGACATTCACTGGTCTGAGCTGACGGATAAGCACAGATTCCAGGCAAGTCTTCTACATTTCACTGGCTCAGATGCCATCTGTTATCTTATCTGTCCTTTGTCAAACAGTTTAAGTTCAGGTCTGACTAAATGCAACTGCTTTTCCACTAGGTATCGAGATGAAAAGTATAATTACGACAAAAACTTTAAGCACTAACACATATATCTTGAAATGACACACTGTAATACTAAACAGGACCCAGCTCACTGAAAGAGCACTGATAAAGCCAAAAGCATATTTCCAGACTTAATAACATGGGTTTGTCATTGAAACTTTTAATCAAAAATGATATGCTATTTTTAAGTGGTACCAGTACAAGGCCTAAACCCTTAGAAGTCAGAAACCTTCAGTAGGGAAAGATAGCAAGGCAACTTATACTCAGGGCTCCCAAGTTCCCAAAGAAAACATAAAAATAATTTGAAAACTAATATCATGAAAAAGAATGAAACACTGATATAGAAAATACTTAATACACTTATTTGCAACACAGGAAGTAATAAAATATGATAAGGTTTTCGAATAATGAATGGCCTTGTCTTGGTGTTTAACTTCTACATTCACAAACATATATGGAAGACATTTCTAAGATATGAATGAAAATAAAACCAGATTGCATTACCTACATCTAGAAGGTCAGGGGTTTAGATTACTAAGGTAATGAAACTTCAGTGAGCTGCTTCAGATCTATTACATTTGTCAGTTTTTATAAGCATGCTTACTTCAGGCATGCAATTATAAAATAAAGAGACTACATTTGTTGCAATGCAGCACCCAGTCCTTACAATATCATTTGCATTTAAGTCATGAAGAAATTCCCCACTGCTGTATTAACAAACCAACTAGAGAAATTGGCTAAATTCATTTTAAGGAGCAGAGCAAAAAGAAAGAGAAAGGGAATCCTCTCATCGTGAAGGAATGTAGACGTAAATTTTTATACAAGGGGATGAAACAGGCCACAAAGACAACAGGATTTGTGCAGCACTGCTTTATACATGATTTTATGTCTGAGTTTGTATTAACTATTTCATTTTCACTATTATCATTCTGCAGAAAGAGCACATAATAAATACAGACATGACTGAGAAAGAGCAAAACGTGCACATTTTTTTTGCTATTTCTTTCCTCTACTTTCAAGGACATTTAGGTATATTATAAATCAAGGCAAGGACTGTGTTTCCTCTGAGAGCAAGGCAGGCCACGGTAAGTGATGGCAGGTTAACATCTAGTTACTGGAATAAATACTAAGCACACTTACTTGGTTTTGACCATTCCACTTCCACAGCAGTGTGATTAACAGCACGTGCAACGAGGACACTTCCTTTCTCTGGTAATCCTGCTAATGTAGTAGCTATCACTTCTTCACTTGATGTATATCCCACCTCGTTGTGCACTATGAGCTTGTACTCGTATGTTGTGTACCTGAGACATTTTAAAAATAATTAAATGGAATTAAAAACAAAGACATAGAAAATATTTGCTGTAAACCTACTGCCTGTGCCAAAGTTCTGTTATTTCTTCTCCCCCTGCACAAAAATTCATCTGTATGGTATGCACCAATGAAGACTTTATAAGAGACATGAGTTTTGTGGAAATAATTCAGCATGATTAACGTGGTAACAAAAATAAAACACATTATTTCACTTCTTCATAGTTGTAGCTTGTGAGGTGTTGAGAGATTATAGCTCAATTCAATATGTAATTACAGCAGTGGCAACCTGCCAAAATTTGGATCAGAATTTAATCAAATGAGGCTTTTTCCCTCTTTTGGGAAACCCATTGATTTTAACTTGCAGAATCTCATTTGTAAAAGGGATTCACCAAACAGGACTCTTCTACTATAAAAACATCCAAAAAAAGGCACCTAGGAGTTGAAACTTATTTAATAAAGTAATTTTCCTCACAACTTTGCATATTCCAATTACACAGATTTATTAAATACTACAAGTATTTAGTAAACCAAGTGACTATCATGCCATAATTTCTTCCCTATATCAAAAGGCATATTAATGTACTTTAAGTGGGATTTCATAATTTCAAATTTAATTTCCTCATAAAAAGCCTCACACAAAACTGCACAAAGACAGAAACTCAGGATCATCTGGTTCAAATTTTCACTGAAGCTGCAACCCATTGGGATAAATGTCTACAGGCATTTAAGGGAGTGTACAGTAAATGCCTTATATTTAGAGATTTTAGTACAAAAAGTACTCACTCACAGTGTGTATTTACTTCACTTTTTTAATATTTAATTTATTTTCGACACTTTACTGTAACACCATGATTTTCAAAGGAGCTAAGCTTCAGCAGTTCCACAGAGAAGAAAGAAAATCAATGGGGACTCAAAAGCTCCAACTCTAACTATAAGCAATGATGAACACAGAAAATACACAAAACACGTTTTATTTCTCTCTCTGCATCTTCTGTCACTTGCAAATATGGAGTTTTATCTTGGACATTGTAGCACACATAGAATAAAAAAAGAAAGGATTCTACTCTTGCAATTTACTGATGAGAATTTGAGATTCATTTTTTGATCCATATTTTCAACAATGAAAATGAGTTTGTCTTAGCCTATTAGAAATGTAGAAAAGACCAGTAATTCTGAAACATGCTTAAAGTATGACAAATGAAAATAAATGCTGATTTATGAATTTTCTTTCAGGGAAAAATAAGGCTTGAGTGCTTGAGTCCCTCTGCAGCAGCACCTCTCCAACCACAAACTCATCCTTAGTTGTTACCTGCAAAAGCACAGCTGCAGTTGCAGAACCCTCCCCAAGAGAAGGGGAGGACATACCATATTCAGGTATGTCCAAGGGTTAGGCACACTTTTTTGGCCACAGCTCATTCAAACCAAAATGTCATGGTGCCTAATGACTGGTCATTGAGGCTCTGTCTGAATGTATTGCCCCCTCTGAATCACTGACACAACTGCTGCACACACCAGCACCATTGAAATATGCAAAGCTAAAACCAAAGGCAACTCTATGCAGACTTTGAAGCACGGTTGAAAGAAAGACATGGACACTTGAACAGGATTGGTACAAGAACAGCTCCGTGAGCAGTTACTGCAACAGATGGAAACGAGCAGTGACTATCAGCAAGTAGGCAGTGGCAAGCCAGAGGCAGTAGCCCTCAGCTCAGTTCGCTGTGTCTCTGACAGGAGCAGAGGTCACATTCTCCTGATTCCCATTGTGCTCAGGAGGGATGCTCACACAATTTTTACAGAAGTAGAAGGAAAGTACAGATATTTGAGGGTCAGTGATTGATGCGGAGTTCTCATAAAGCACACCAGCACACAAACACAGAGAACACACACATACAGCCTGAAACCATCCATGAGGGTTTTCCTGAGACTCTACCTACAAAAACCCAACGTAGAATCTATGCTGAGTCTTCCATTACAATTTCTTCATTTGTGTGTTTTGTCTTAAGGAGGAATAGCCTTGACTTCAAGATGTAGAAACTAAGGTTGATCGAGAGCAAATGTCTTGCTCTACCCCACACAGCAGGTCTGTTACATCCTGAGGAACAGAGCACACACTCCATTTCCCAACTCTCAACACCCTGCATTTAATTGTGATGAAGCTAACACAATTAAATCAGGTGAAAAAATATTGCTGAAAACAAGTTTCAGATGTTTCCCTCAAACATGCATTCTGCCTGTGCTACAACTTTGCCAACACACAAATCTAGAGCATCTGTACACATAAATCTAAATGGTTTGATTGCATGAGCATACCGATGCTAAAATTTCATGAGATTTTTATTTTCATTTGTTTTTCAAAGCAAAACAATGGATGAGTCAAGAATGACAGACTAATAATAAATCCCTGCATATTAGAATGATTAACACCAAAGATGATGACAAAAAATATTTCATTACATAATTAATATGTTCACTACATAAAGACACAAGAAATACTTTGAACTATTAAACATACACTATACAAAATGCCAGCATTTGTTTTTATAGTTTTTGTAATCTCACCTGCTAAGACCCTTATCTTCATAAAACCACTGAGTTCCTGAGTAAATATTGTGCCACAGATTTAAATCTTCAGGGGGATTTGATGCAAGTGGTTGCTGGATTTTACGTCTCAGGAGCTCATATCTAACACAAAAGACAAGCAGAACACCAGGATTATCTCAACTAATGTTATTACACAAAAAAAAAAAAAAAGAACCCAACCAGGTTTTTTTTTAAAGCCACACATTATTTTGTTTTTACAGCTGTAAACTTCCTCAGATAAACATCCTTTTTAATGTTTCATGATTTAAAACATTCAATTACTTTAAAAAAAAGGAAACTACTCTGAAAATGGAAAATGAAGCATTTCCACTTGAAAAAAAACTAGTTTATTCAACGATTTATGGATTTTAAACTTTGTGGAAATGTTATCAAGACCAAGTCCAAATAGCCCAGTAACAGTGTCTTATGCAGACTTGCATGATAAGCACGGGTTACTCCAGAATACGAAAATATTATGTCTCTTTCTTGCAAATGTACTGAAACAAAGAGCACTGCCATTACTGTTTTACTATTACTACTAGCTTAAGTGTGCCTTTGTACTTGAAGTGTTTGCAAATAACCACAGGGTAAATTACAGGAGAAAACAGGCACAGAACGAGTTAACATCCATCTGTAGACCTTAGCAAGGCACCTTTGTATTTGGGTAGATATTCATGATGTGAGCTTGAAAGACCAACCTATTTCATCCTGGTTTTAATTGGTATCTGAAGCAGTACTCTTGTCTCTGTTCCAAAGAGCAGGTCAGCCAAAGCCCATCTTTCATCAGGTCAGCCATGAGATTGCCTGATTTGGAAAACATGCTTTCCACCCAGGCTGTATCACAAACTCTCCATCATCTTTTACACAAAACCTTTATGGAATTTAGCAAAAATTAGATCACTTAGTGCCCACTCAAACTAAAGGGGATAATATTATAGTTTGCATTTCCTAATCGTTCTAGGGATTACAAAGGAAAGTACACTCTAAAGGAAACAAAATTAGATATATTTGTTCAAAATCTTTAGGATTATTACTCTTCATTACATTCCTTGGGACTGTTTAATTTATTCTTCCAATAATTGTTTCAGTTTGATTGTGGTGTTCTGTTAGAAAAACACCAGCTGCTTGTACCCTTCTTACCAGTTATAGACCCCGTTTGAAATTGCTTTCAACGGTGAGCTACAGTTTTAATAAATCTATAGGTACAACAGTGCTTCTACTGGTGCCAAGCAATTTAGGGTCATATGCATATATATTCACTTAAATACACAACTTGATTCTCTAAAGTGCTGAGCTGCTCTGTTTCATCCTGTCCCTGCCTCCCATTCTGGAAAGGTGCTTACTGCTAAATTCCAGACAAAGTATGTGGATACTCAGGCAGATCTTAAACACTCTCATTTGAAGTGCATATTTCTGAAAATGTTTCCATGTTTAATTATTCTGCCAGAACACTTTGGTGTGGGTCACTACTCTGTTGCAATTACCACACTGACCAGTGGCTTTGGGTGCAATTTGACACTTCTCAAAGTTAAGATCATCTCCAGTCTGATAAGGATATGTTGGACAATTCCATTCCAGATCTGAGATCCTGAATGAAGAGGTATTTAACAGGTACTGCATACAGTGATTTAGTATTTCTTCAAAACCAGAAATCAACTGAGCAGCTCTTATAAGAAGTCTGACATTTCCTGGGCTCCATGGCAGCTAGGGAGTACATGCACAACTTCCAACAACTTTTGCCCTTGAGTTTAGGGAATAATCCCCAACAGGTACAAGCAAGCATTGTGCCACTCAGTGATGCCAAACTGAATTAATGCAGAAGTTGGGATTGTAACTTCAGAAATTAAATAGCAAAAACTAATTAAACTCCAACTCTGTCAAAAAAATCAGATGACTTTATAACAAGAACAGCTCTCACATGAGTAGTTCATCAGTGTCAACCCAAAGACAGATCATTACAGCTTTACAGGAAACCATCCTGGCATATTCTGTCCAATATATTTCATAGACGAGTCTTGAAAAACATCAAATCTTTCTGAACACTGAGTGGCGATCATGTGTAAATCACCCCCACTGGCAGCTGCTGCTGCTACTCTGCTTGCTGCAGACTTCTTGTTCCATCATGCTGTACAGAGCAGCTGCTTCAGTGGTTGTTCTTGTTGAGGGCAGCATGGCACACCATGAAAGAAATGAAATCTGCAGATGTAGGTCGTGCTGAATTACTTCAATAATCTATGGTAAAATGGTCATGTTGTTAACCCCAGAATAACAGACACTGCTTTTCTGAAACTTCAAATTTTACTGTAGAGCAATCATCATTTCATTCAGTTGTAGTGTGCCCTAATTAAGCCTGAAGAAAAAGTCAAGCTACTGCGCTGTAATAACATACGCAACTGAAACGGCATTACATGATAATTATTGAACCCATCAGTGCACCTAGAAGAGAGCTACTAACCAGAACATATGGAGCACAGAGCTATAATTCCATGCACAATGTTTCACGATACGTTAGAACACTAGAATGAAAGATTTGACATTTTTTATTGTGTATATAAAGATATATTTGTCTTTATAAACCTTTATGCACTCAGATCCGTATTTTTTTAATGTGTATCTACACACACATGCTCAGTAATAAACATTCAAGTCAAGATTCCCATCCCATCATTCCATACAAATTTCAGAGGAGGTTCCCTTCTTTGGCTCCTGTGGTGAAATCCAGCCGGATATACTCAGCACTTCCTTGCATTTCCTATTTTGGCTATGCCCTCATGCTTCTAGCATTTTAACTTCCATTTTTCTTATGCCCTGCCTCATTTAATATTTATTCATCACTTAATTTTTGAAGATTACTTCATGTCATCATCCTTCCAAATGGTCATTTTCTCTTCATGTGGAATAACCCAGAGTATTGAGAATATTGGATGTGTTAATTACTCATGTTTACAGAGATCTCTTCTTTTTGTCATCATTTTATTGGTGGAACTTGTTGCCTGACCTCATCACCAAAAAGTGGCTGATGCTGCAGCCCAAACCACTTGTGACTTTGCAAATATCCTGTGCTTGCTCCTTCTGGTTTTTCAGACAGCACTTATCTGAAAGACCCTGAGCCTTCCAGCACAGACAACACACTTGCTCTGAATAATCCTGGCTCTTCTCTGAGCCCTAAAGAGGAATTTTAAAAAGTCTGAAATTAAGAGATCACATGACAAAGTCTGCATCACTCAAAATTTTCTGAGTCAGATTTAGGTAAGGAGAAGCAAACGGCTCCCTCAGTCTCAGCTTACCTCAGATGGGGACCATTGGGCCTTAGCGGTGGTTGCCAAGAGATGGCAATAAAGGACTCACTGATGGGAGTCACGGACAAGGGACTGACACTCTGAGGAACTGTTGAGGGTGTGGTCACTCCTGTAGGCAAACTCTCCGTGCAGCCTCCTAGAAAGCCATCCCCTCCAGTACACGCTATCACTGTGACAGAGTAGTTTGTGTAGGGGACCAGATTGGTCACCAAATGACTCAGCCTGGACGAAGGGTTCCCAGCGATGACAATGCGCGGGTCAGGCATGCGGATCTCGTAGTTAAGGATTTCTCCGTTCGGTATCAGAGGAGGTTTCCAGGAGACCTGAAAGAGGAGGAAAACCGAAAATAAAATTAACAACAGATTTCTTACGGTCAGATCTCAGAAATACAGACACAACATGCTACAGATGGACACGAGCAGGATCCGAAGATGTTCTTTTCCATCAAAACAAACTTTTATTTTTAAAGGGAAATCAGTTAGAAATCTAATCTTTAATTTTAGTGAGGTCCACAGTAACAGTTGTAACCACTGAAAAATCTATTATTTTGCTTTACCAGTATCATGTGAATGCTCACGACATTCAAAATTCCATGAGATGTTCAGATGCATTAGCAAAAGTACAGTAATTATAGTAAGTATCACTAATTGTCACTTATTTTCTTAGGGTTTATTACCTGGTGTGCTCAACTATCAGTGGCAGAGTAAAAACACATCTTACTTTGTACAATTTTCACAAAGATGTAACTGCATTAGCTCCTATAAGAAAATAGATTTTTCTGCACTCTTTTTATGATGAAATATGCAGGTTTTCCCTTTTATTTTTAATTAACACATTACACTGGTAAATATCAGACGAAGAACAGGCACAATTTTCCATTTTAGGAACTATAAAATTATACTGAGAAAAGTTTATCACAAAAAGACTGGAAATGACATGCAGAATTCATGGAGTTCGTATATTTGTACATATGTAGACATACATATGCATGTGTATATATATATATGTACATATACATGTATACGTCTACCTTTACTGTGGTTTTACTCTTACTAAACTGAGGTTAGGTGGGGTTTAAGTTTTTAGTTTTTTGGGGGTTTTTATAGCACATTTATATATACATATTTATTCTTACCAGCTCCACTGAGGAATTACACTCAAATAATTGCACTATAAAGTGCATGTATGTTCTAAAATATTTTTTAAGGCTTTTTGCCATGGTACCCCAACAGAGGGGACTTCAGACTGACACAACGAGGACATGTAACTTAACATGTATTAAGAATCTCAAAATTTCATAAAGGTAGTGTAAAAGCCTCTAACAATACTCATTTCCCTAGAAATCCCAGTGCAGGAAGCTTTGCTCTGCTCTGGGACTGTTTTCCTTGCCATTTACCCACTCATCTATAACAATTGCTGTCTCTTTTCCTCCCAAGCACGAGATAATTAAGGATTGAATCCAACATGGAAAAGAACATAGAAATTGAGAAAACCCAGGTATGCCTAAAACCTAGGAATGCATAGAACAAAATGAACAAAGACAGTACTGAAGTGTTAAATAGTAATACCATGATACTTTAGTTTCAGTTAATTTGAACTTTTACCTTAATTCTCTCCAGTCTCCAAAATAAGTACATTTAAAAATACATGTGCACAATTACACATGGCTGTGGAAACAGAGAATTTTGATTTATAAAATGGTTTTTAAAAGATCCCCGGGATTACAAAATGTTATATCTTAGGTACAGAAGGACCTCTTAGGCCATCAGACTGTAAGAAACCTGGCAGCAAAGTGCTGGAGAAAGCTGAAGGATTTTGATAACAGATTCTGGAATACTATTAAACAGAGAATTAGAAACAGGGTGATCTTGAGTAAAGACAGCAAAACCAAGATTATTGGTGCCCACATAGGAAAGGCTTAGCTCTGGCTAATTATCAAATGCTGTATTCAGATTTCTGTTGCTTCTGGCCCCAAATCATGTTCAAACAAATAAAGAAAATACTACTGATAAAGCAATGCAAAATTTCACACAAGGTAGGAATTGATTTTGCACCATTCTCACAGACATTGAGCAGTACTCTCATTTTGAAGTATTTCATGTGATCTAGTGATAAGCTTAGGAAACAGAAGATTGGACAACTAGCACAGATAACAGAAAAGTTTTCAAGTACAAGTATGCGCTGGTTTTGGCTGGGAAGAGTTAACTTCATAGTAAAATGGGGTTAGTATGGGGCTGTTTCAGATTAGAGCTGAAAACAGTGTTGGTAACACAGGGATGGTTTTGTTACTGCTGAGCAGTGCTTACTAAGGGTCAAGGACTGTTCTGCCTCTCACCCCAGGAACAGAGCAAGAGGCAAGGGACACGAGTTGAAACAAGGGAAGTAAATGCAAAGGAAAGTAAGAGACACGTCAGGAACTGGAACAGGGTGCCCACACAGGCTGTAAAACTCTTGGACATACAGGGATGGAGTACCTATCCTGAAATTCTGTCTCAGTGAAGGTAACATATTTGACATCTTTTATCTGAATAATCATAAAGCAAATCTGTCAGTATTGGTGAAAAAAAGACTTCTTACTGCTTAATGCAAGGTGGCTTCTAATACAAGAACTATATACCAAATAATTTAGAAAATTCCTAGTACCACACTCTCAGAGGATAAAAGTGTCTAAAAATATTCACCTTGTACCAAAATTTATTTCCTAGAAGAGATGATGAGTTATTTTCTAACCACATTTCATTTTCGATGCCTAGCTTTTACATCTAAACCCACAAAATTACTCTAATTCAACTCGTGCAAGATTTAACCCCTTCACATAAAGGAACAGATTAATACCATGGCAAGACAACAGAGGCTGCTCCATAACCTCAGCTCCTGAGTTTTACACAGTGTGTGCACTAGCTGGTACACTTGAAAAAACTCCCAGGTGTTACTTCACAGCATTTGCTGTGCTCTAGCAGATATAGTACGTCATACTGTAAGTAACATAGATGCTTTGTGGGGCTTACACTGGGAAATTTCTTTAAATTTTAACATTTTTTGCCCAAGAGAAATAAAAACCATTCTGAATGAAGAGTAGATTCAGTCAGCAGCACACACAATGCAACTTATTTTTGTCTGGGCATGGATATCTCACACAAAGATACGTAGATCTGTTGCTGCTTTGGTTAATATTTTTTAAACTAGGTAATGGGATGACCAAGGATACTCCCTAACCCTGCTGTGTTGCTAGACCTGCTTAGAATTACCTGTGTCACCTGGGAATGACAGAACATGTAATCCCTCACAAATGTCTCCTGTCAAGAGGCAAGGGACTGCCTGACCCGTAACTGAAGATGATGGAGCCAGCCTGGCTAACAAGCACGTGGCACTACTGGACCTCTCCTCCACTCGGACGTGCCAAGGTTTGAGGTAAGAGCTTGGCAATGCATGAAAGCAGGGAAGCTCACTAGACAGGCTGTGCTGGAAGCAGTAACAGTTTGTTCATTGATTTGAAGCTCAGCACTGAGACCACGAAAGAGCATGCCCATGAGGAAGAGAGAATAAGGTAACTACTGGGAGAGATTAACTGATTCAATGTAATGACTCTGGAAGCTTTCATTTAAAGATCAAAGGACCTTATTTTCTCCACCACAAAATTTAAAGAGACAGAAATTAGCCATTTTCCCCCCATTAAACAGTTATAACCTTGGAATTTTTTTCCTTTTTTGACAGCAGTTGGAACCCTGCAACTTAATTCTGAGCTATCTGAGGAGAGGCATTGGCACATGTAAGCTATTTTACTGTTCAGGCCTGGCTTCAACAGTTTGCTTTTAAATCAGTGTGTTTGGCTTCATTTTATTCTCATCTCTCCTAGATACTGCTTGTAACCTCTACAAACAGAATGTAATAAATACACTACTGAGAGCTTTTCACTGTTGGTCTCAAAGCATATTGTAAGTCCCAAACTGCAAATATTATTATTCCAGTTTTAGAGATAGAAAGACTAAATCCCAGACTCAATCACGTATCAGAAAGAAGCAAAACTCCAAACAAAGACCTGCTACCCTAATTCTGCATTCCAGCCACTGGACTATAGTCCCCTGACAACCTCCCAGCTCTCCCAAAATAGTTGGGAGATGAATTTCTTCCTAAATTCTTATCTGTCTTAACAGAAATTATTGTGGGTTCAATGAAGAGCCAGGATCATACTGGAAATGCAGATTCCAAGAAAGGTCACTGATAGTTCTGCTCATACAATGTGCACATGAGTTACACCCAGCTTCAGCAAGGACTACCACAGAAGAACAGCATGATCAAGTTTGCAGTGACAGTTTGCTACGACAAAAACTCCTAGAACTTTGCTTGAGTAACGGGAAAATGAAAAGAACATTTATTTATGATCCTAAACACATACACTACAGAGTTTCAACTTTATCAAAGGCAGAGGGATGATGCTAATGAAACCTCACTGTATAATCTGTACCCAATGAGCAGGCTGTGCAAGAAATCACAGTCCTAACATGTGGCAAACCTCTAGTGTGCAAGTTAAGGTTGTTCCTATGGGTGCTGGAATATCCTAAGTCACTCAAGCAGCACTTATGTGTCAAATGAACCAAGGTCTCACTGACCTTAGCAACATTACAAGGCAATCTTCACACAAGGATTAATCACTCCTAAACAATTTCCCCCATGCACCAGAGATACCGACATAAAACTGGAAGGGTGGTGAAAAAAGTCCAAGCTCATTTTTTTTTTTCCCCCTTTCCCAGCACGAAGCTGTTACCTGGGCTTACTGCATCTCCCTTCAGCAGACACAACTTAGGAATCAGGGCTGTTTCTGCTCTCCAAATTATGTTCTGGGGTAACTGCAGACTGAAGGGTCTGGAGAATGAAATAGCAACAGGGAGTTTTAACCTGGAATAGAGGAAGGGTCCTCACAGCCTCATTCTCTGCCACATAGTGACCTGCAGAGGAGGAACACTGAAGGATTACCTCACTGTTAGTCACCAGCTTCAGTGACCTTGGAGTAATTAGCATTGCATCCAACATTTGTAATCAGAAGCAACTTCATAGGACAGCAAACATTAATGTGTGAGACAAAAAAAAACCAGCTCCAGAACATGTGCCTATAACTAATTCTGTGGGAAATAAAAAATGGATAAAGAAAACACCGCCTTTTTCACAGATGATACTCAAACTGTAACTACAGGGTATGTTGCTTTAAATGTGTCAGTGATATCTATTCCTTACAGCTGAAATCTTTCTCCTGTGTATTTCAATCCCAGCCTATTTACAGAACAACAGGCATTTAGCAGTCCACTATCCCGCTTCTGGGCTAATGAAGAACAGAAGACAACTATAAAAATAGAGCCCTGTTTATTTCTGTTTGCTCACTTGCATATCCAATTTAGTAGTGAAATTTGAGAAATAGCTACTAGAAAAGTTTATCGCTGTGGCAATAAGTGATAATCTACTGCACTGAAAGAGTACAGATGGCAACTCTCGAAGATCCTGTGGACAGCAAACTAATGACATTGTTCAATCTGTAGGGTGGAAAAGCAGCTTTCTCTGCTTCAGTTTCTCCTGTACAAAGAAAAGAATGGCAGGTGAACAGCAAAGTAAGAGACTGTCATCTCTGTAGGTAACAAAAAACATGAATGACAACCGAATTAAAAAGCCTATAACCCTTCCTCAGTCAGAGAACTCAAGAGGAAATACTTCAGAAAAATAACTAACCCATGGAAAATCAATGACATTATTGAATCAATATGCAAAAAAAAAACAAAAAAGAGAAATTAGAATGGCAGTTTGGTGCCACAGAATCACCACGATACTTCATTCCTCACAGGCAACACATATAACATATATTAAGAGAGAAGTAATAATAATTTTTTATTTTTCTCATTTTGTATCTAATCAAATTGCAGGAAGCTTCTGTAAATGATGTTATCATGAAAGAATAGCACAGCACAAGAACAATATGTCAATGAGGTGCTTATTCCATCCAACCAGGAGGGAACCATTCTCTTATAAATCCTTTAAACACAAAAAAGAGAAAAAAAATCATTTCCTCTGGAGAGAAACATCAGGGTTATGAACCACTCATGCCAACTTCTATCTTGAGAAAAAAGTTACATGAAGGATGATAAGAGATGACTGCAGCTTTTTATCTATCAGTGGTCCAGCTGGTGGCAGTGGTCAGTGAGAGGGAGCAATATAGGCAATGTGAGCCAGCATGTGTCTGGTTAAGCCAATAATTAAGACTACAGCAGCCTTTTCCAGGCCAAAATCCTCAAGGAAAAACCCCAGCAGCAAAAGGGAATTCCTCCTATCAAAAGTTATAAGGCCAAAGTTGGAATATTTGCATACTACAGTTAATTTGGTTCAGCGTACCCAGCTACATAATGCCTTTCCTACACAAAGAACTCCATTAAATAATTATTCACTGTGTAAACCAGCCTTTCTCAAGCCACTCAACCTAGCTACATTCCCGAATGTCATATCAGTGTGAAGTGTGAGATTGAAGCAGCACAGCAATTGCAACCCTCACAAGAAAAGGAAACAATTTCTTTTCTACTTCTGTACATTAGGGTATAGCAAATCTTGTGTAACAGGAATAATGTTCATGGCATTGGCATATACTAAATAAACGGCTTTTGCAGTTGCTGAATACCTCCACTTCACTTTGGCATTTAATCAGCCACAAAAGCAGTTTATTGCGCATTATACTCCGCTACCATGAACATTATCAATTCAGCAAATATTAAAAAATATCATGCAGGTGTCACAGAAATGGGTACTTTAAAAATTATCGCCAGCCTTACACTTTCTGTTGCACAAAGCAAAGCAAGTTAAATGTTATGGAGAGATATTGGCCCATTCTGATTAAAATTAAATGTTAAAGGACCACACACACATCAGAAATGTTTATGCCAAGAGTGACCTGCCGTGCAGAGTGAAAGCTTTGGTCTACAAAAATAAGCTGTATACTCAAGTGAGTACTATCATGGAGCACTTTGAATTCTTCACATCCTCAAATCATTTCTATTGATTCAATGACTAAAAAAAGGAATGGAAATATGTTTCTCTTTTTTGTAAATTCTCTCTGTTTTCAGTAGAAGTAAATATTTGCGCTCATGGTTTAGGGATTGGTTGCACTGACAGCTGAAAGCCTCTATTGATTTGTGACCATGGCTTGGTAAAGGAGCCTCTTGCTAATCTTTCCCACAGCACCCTTCCAATACCTTCTGCTCTAACCTGGGAGGACAGCTCTCTCTAGGGCAAGAGTTAATTAAAATCTCCTTCCCAAAGAGACGGCTCATTTTCCACCCTGTGTTTAAAAGTTACCATCGTAGACACTGAGATAAGAGCACTGTACAGCACAAAGAACTCCACAAATTTTGTCTGAGCACTACATAGGTGATATATGCACTGCAGGTGTGCTGGGCTTGAGCTACTCAGGAGGGAAAGTATGCCTTTCTAGGACTCTTAGGGGCACCAATGTAAAGCAATTCCATACCAATCCATCCTATTTCCACACAGGAAAACATTTCAACCACTAAGTGGCAATCCTTGCAGAATACTGCACAGTCATTCTGTCTCTGCAAGTACCAATTTCTGGAGTGAAGGGACACGGTGGGTTTGCAGACCTCCACCCTAGTTTGAGAGAATTTGGGCAAAACCCTCAAACATTTTACAAACAGGTGCTTCCTTGTTCTTCTTGTACTCTCCCAGTACACAGCATTCACACAAGACCTCCTCAGGGACACAGCAAAGCCCTGAGCGGTCTCAGAGCCCCACTACTCTGACATGAATTTGCCATAAAAATGCAGGGAAGGAAACAACACCACCACGAGCAAGCTAATCCATTTGACAGATCTGTAAGAAGACCGACAAGTAAGATGAAATCCCAGTCACTTCCCCTGGTGCTTCCATCTGTAAACAAGCAGAAGGCGAGAAAACTGCTGGGTGCAGGAAGCCTTGTCTATTATCTCCACAGTGATGAAGTGCAAACTCTTCCGCAACTACAGCTTTGCTTCATTTTTTTAAAGAGATAAGAAATAATTTATCATTAAAATAATAAATGTTAAAAAAAAAAATGTCTTGCTGACCTGGACAAGTGACAGAAATTTTTAGATTTTTAAGAAGTCTTAGAATCTTAGAAATCAGGACTGAAGTAATATCTCAGCCACGGGATACACTCTGCACAGGAACTGTACCAAGTGTTCCTGACTTTCTCTCACTTATGATGCGTATCAAATGGAACAATGATAAGTAAATTTAAATACTTGATAAATACAAGAATTTATGTTGATATCAGCAAAAAACCAATGCTCTGTAAAGTGAGAGAGAGAATCTAGCAGAAGAGATACTCAGAAGTGAGATATTTGGAGAGACATACATGTAAGTCACTTTTCCCAATTCAATGCTGCCACCTTAAACTATTTTGAACATTTTAATTTAAATATTTAAAATTAATAAAAACTGACATTAAAACTGAGTCATAGGAAAAAAATCATCCAGGCTTCAGCATCTTTGACAAAAATTAGTCTTAAAAGATCCAAAAAATATTTGTCTCCAGGTGGAAAACACAAGCAGCAGTGACACTGAATTTGACCACCATTCACAGAGGAGTCCATACAGTTTGGACATTAAAGGGCTTTAAAAAGTTTTGAATATTAATAACCGGCTGGGGAAGAAGAAGGAAAATAAGCATTTGAACTCTTCAGTAAGAAAGGAAAACAAATTTTAAAAGCAATCAAAATTAAATGCTGTATTGAAATTTAATTATTATAGAGTGAAAACTGCATTGCTTGACTTGAGATTTCAGAAGAAATAAATGATCCAACTGACTTTCAGTATTGGTAGGTTACTTAATCTCAGAGTTGAGCAAAATACAATAAAATTACAACTGGACACACACATCTGATCTCAGGAAAAGACATCCAGTAAAGAATGACAACCTCTGATAACTCACAGGCTTTTAAAACTAGGATTGAGTGTTGAATGCGCTTGGCAAAAGAAAAATAGGGGTAAGATACAAAATTATTATGTTCTTACCACATTAACTGGACCTGCAAAGGTTGCAGTGAGTCCTTGTGCTCAGAGTTGAAGCCAATGCATAGAAGTTTGCACAGTGAAACGTGAACATGTGGGTAAGCACACTATTGAACTAGAGCTACTATTTACCCAGCATTGCAGCTTCTGGCAAATCCATGAAAAATGCTTTACTATAAATTGTGGGGAATATTAAGATATATCTACAGAAGCACAGAGGGCAGAGTCCTGGAAGTAGATTGCCCAAATCTTCAATAAGCAGTCTGGCAATTTATCATAATTACTAGTGGTCGATCATTATTAATTCTTACAGTAACCATTGTACTCATATTGAGCTGATTTGCAATTAACACAGAGGTAACATGCAATTCCTTAGACATTAAAACGTAATTTTATAAGCTCAGGATTTTTTTGTCTAATAGTGAAGAGCTTTTTTTTCATAGCTTAAAATTATATGTGAACAAAGAAAAAAATTCAGCACTGGTTTACTGCTGAAATTCATACCCTCAAACTATTCACATTGCATTGGTAACACCACTCTGTTTACCTTTTGAAAATACAATGTATACCAAAAATAATAAATCTAACAGATGAACTTCAATCTTATGCAAATGTCCTTTGTTTTGTGCTCTGGTGAGCAAGCTACTGTACCAATACTTTTGGCATTAGTACAAGACTGAATCCATGGAAGCATGTGTGTATTTACACAAAAGAGGCTTCTAAGCTACAAAAATCCCTCTTGTTTGGTTACACTAATTTCCCTTGAATGAAGTTTGTATGCAAGCCAAAACAATGGTAGTTATCCTGTCCTCTAGAGTTCATTCCCAACAGAACGATGTGAATAATTGAAAACTTCCTACGTAGTCCTGTAAGACTCCTCTTTCGTAAATCAGGAGAACAAAAATGCTATTTTTTCTTCATTAGCCATTAAAAAAACCCTGATAATTAAACAGAAGACTTAATTACATTTAAAAAAAAAAACCCTTTTTTACTTCTTAGTATTTTAATGAAGTCTTGAAA
>VZRR01013244.1:608917-646417 GCA_013398015.1 Oreocharis arfaki | reverse complement strand
GCTCCTTCTATATTTTAGAGTAACAGCTGAAGCAGTGAGAAGTCCCTATTCTCCTCTCATATACAAAGAGAGGTAAATCAGGATTATTCCACTGATGTGTGTGAAAACAGTGATGTAAAATCGGGATAGCAAGCTTTTTTTTTTAGCTTTTAAATTTGAAAAGTAACAGCGTTTTTTCTTTCATTATATGATGCATCACAAAGCAACTCCATAAAGCTCAGCCGTATCGCATATCCTGCTCTACTCACAGTGATAATAAGGATGGAGTTCTGTATTTAATGCTTGTGCATACTAGGATTAATTTAGATCTCTGAATTTGCAAGTACAAAAGATGATCTGTTGTAAAGAGTAATTAAATTCTATTTGCATGTACTCCTGGGTAAAATCAATTAGGTCGTAAGTTGGAACAAAATTTGGTCCATTATTCAGACCTCACTGAAGGATGGAGAGGTGGAGGTGTAAATCTGAATTAGATTTATATTCTGTAAACTGGATTTTTTTCTGGGGTGGAAGAGAAAGAGGAGAATTTGCTTCAGAATTAAAGACCTTGGAAATCAGTTGCTGCAAATTCTAGTTTAGTGGGGGAGAGGAGCTGAAATATGGTATTTACCACTGAACTACAAACTTGCATTTTATCTAATTATACCTCATAAATAAGCTATTGTACTGCAAGAATCTGCAGGAGGGGGGAGGAATAAACCCAACAGAAAAGTACCCCAATATTCAAGCAGTTTGCTGTAAGGGAACAGTGAAGCCTTTTTACTCCTACTGCATAAGTTGCAGGCATTACAGGTGAAACATTCACGGTAATTAGTCGAACCTGGTCTTCTACGCCCCGCCGAGTTCAGACTTATTCCTTAAGGACAATCTGTAATGTATGGGAGGAGCTGTCAGACTTCAGCTTTGGGGCCCCCTAGTCCCTCCCCTTCCCCTAAAAAAGCATATTTTGGTAGCTAGCATACCTACCCACACATTCCCTACTGCCCTTTTAAAAGAGAGACTTTTAAGACTTTCTGAGTTCAAACAAGACGTTTGAGAGATGCTTAATTGGCCCCACTGGATGGGAAAGCATTAAATCCTGGTCCCCAACACTCATTCAGTGCAGCTTCTTTTTAAATGGCAAGCAGAATCATCTAATTCTATGTACAAATCAACTAGCACAATATTGCTTGGTTGAAAGGGTCACCACAATTATGTAAAACATGAGTATTAACTATAATTGGGATAGTTTGCTAATACAATAAAAAGCTCTGAACGTGAAAAAAGTTATGCTCGCAGCAGTAGCTATCACTTTCTAAAGTAAGAATTCATGGATGAAATGACATGAAAAAGATGGTTATAAAATTTTAATGGAATGATAAAAGGCAAAAGTCATCCTCTCAGCTGAATTCTTAAAATCCCTATATATCACAATCAGCTCCTTAACTGTAAAATCAATGTGGAGTATAACATGTTGTCAATGTGGTTGTCACTGGAGGGAAGACTGCAAAGTATGACAGCTACACAGCTCAGCCTGTCAATGACGAAAACAAAATCATAAAGTTTTTTACATGGATGTAATTGTTTACAGAAGTAACTACTACAGATGGGAAAAGTGGGCATCTTTGTCCTTAAGATTCTCAGTTCATATTTCAAACCATTTCATTACAGTATTAATATTGGAAGGTAGTTTCATTTTGGCAAATGAAATTATCTTTTATGGTAGGCTATTTTGCTCATCTGCTTCAAAAGTTCAGACTTGACTTCAAATAAAGGGACAAAACTGTCATTAATCTTTTTTAATTCCCTGAGTAGAACCACACATTTGTTTACTTACTGTGAGACTTGGAAAGCAAGGAGTTATACTCTCATGGATGTATTTTGGGGGAATCTACATTTACATTTAATATACTAAGACAAGTACCTGCACTACTGCCCTTTAAAGCTAATGAGAAATGCCTGATTTGCTGGCAAACTCTCTCACTAAGCAGAAGAAAAATTCCATGCCTTTTACTCTTGAATCATTTACTCTTTTCAGGAACACAGACAATGAAATTATACATATTAACAAAACGTGGTGCCTTTCATATACTACTGCCTGTACCCAGCAGCAAATCCAAATTGTGTAGCTCTGGGCACAAGGGACCACAGGAATCTTTTATCACATGAGATCACAGAACTCAGAAGTCGTTAAGCTGTTCATGTGATGACATGCAATCCATACGAACCCCTTCAAATATGTATTAAGAGCTGTCTTCAGAGCATTCAGACTTGTTGCCCTCTACTGCTCTAAATGCACATTGGTTGCAGAACTTCAGATCTACCAGACAATAAAGTTCTAATTCCTACTCTGTAGGCATGCATGGGCAGTTTGCAGTATATATCATATGATAGCAAGCTCATGTGTGCCACTCATGATAAGGTGCCACATCAGCTCAATTTGTTCTGTCCTTTTGCTACTCACTCTGTCAGGTATTTCACACAACTTCTCTTCCCTTTATCACCTCACCAGGTTTTGTCTTTTCCTGCTTCAGTTTCTATTTTTCTTTCTTGAGCACATCAACTATTTATGGATTAGTTTATATATCTCAATTATATGGACCTAACTTTTGTAGGTAAAGTAGGAGACCTGTCTTCTCAGACAACAAATATCATCAGCAGAGAAAGCAAGGGCTTCCAAAGGTGGCGAACTGCATCATTTACACTCTTGTTCTGCATTGTCCCTCCTTATTGTTTACAGCAGGAAGATTTAAGAGAATCACAGAATCATAGGGTATCTTGAGTTGGAAGGGACCCATCAAGATCATCAAAGTGCAGCTCCTGGCTCTGCACAGGACCATCCCCAAGAGTCACAGCATGTGCCTGAGAGTGGTATCCAAACACTTCCTGAGCACTGTCAGGCTTGGTGCTGTGACTGCTTTCCTGGGGAGCCTGTTCCAGTGCCCAACCACCCTTTGAGTGAAGAACTTTTTTCTAATATCCAACCTAAACCTCCCCTGACACAGCTTCAGGCGATTGCCTTGGGTCCTGTCACTGGTCACCAAAGAGATCAGTGTCTGCCCCTCTTCTTCCCGTTATGAGGAAGTTTAGACTGTGATGAGATCTCCCCCTTCTGATTAGGGCTTTTCATCCAGGAACCAAAGCATGCCAGAGGGGCATAACTCAGCTGATACATTGCAGGAGCTCTCTCTTTTTTTTTTTTTTTTTTTTAATTGCTTTTTTCTCTCCAGCAACTTCAATATATAATGATCTCCAGTGACTACTGTGTGCTTTCGACCTTACTTACTGTGAAGAAACACTGGGCTGGCCTAAACCTTTATTATGTATAAAAGAGATGGACTTGCAGTCATTTATGTAAGAAAAATGAATTAAAAATTGGACTGCCTGCTAGGTAACTTGCAAAATCTCTTCCACCTAGTGGAAGCCAGACACTTTTAAAAGGGCTTTAGCAAGAGCTCTCCACACTGGAGCTGTCCACAGTGACCTGCAGAACTGAAATGTAGCCACTGCAGAGCACATGCTGGTGACTGAGATGTCCTGCTGTATGCAACTCTGCTGCAGACAGGTTCTGGGGTGTTCAAAAGCTAATAAAGTAACAGGAAGTTTTCTTTAAAGTAGAAATTTTGCTATCTTAAAACTTGTCCAAGTCATGATGTATTTTCTCAAGCACTAGAAAAAGCACCTTTCTCATTTGGGAGATATCCCTCAGATCAAAAATTACACCATGTGGATTGCTATCAGCCAATATAATTTTGCAAGTCCTAAATCTACACCATAAGAACCCAGCAGCTGTCACTGGGGCACCTTCAGGTAACTGTAACCAATGTCTTTGCAACTCCCAGAGAGCTAAAAGGCTTACCATATCTTAAGGGAAAACCTAAGTTGCATCTCCTTTATTATATCTAGAAGATTTAATTTTATTTCTGAATGCAATGTATGAAATTCTGCTCTCAGTTCAATGCTACGTTCTGACCTCTCAGTCCAGTGGCCATCACACTCATTTCAAGAGAGCTATCTGAAATTTACATTCAAGTTACTGAAAGCAAGCTCTAATCCAGAAACTTCATCAATTGTATCTATCTGTAGATATTCTGGCAGTAAATAGTCTGATGCTATACTTACCAAGATCACTGGAACAGACATCTTTTATTAATGCATGTTTAGAAGGTTTTTAAATATTCGTAGGTATGTATATTATTGTTATCTGGCGTGGGCAGGTTAGACTTCTAAAAATGCATGTAATCAGTTACCAGTGTCACAATCACGTAGATGGAAGTATTTGAAAATTCTTTACTGCATTTTTTTCTTGCATTAAAAAATACCCCAAACCTACTAATCTGTGTATTGAGACAATTCATTGACAGATACAACAAATTTTTATGGCAGCATTTGCTAATTTTTCCTTAATAATTTCCAATATCCTCCTATTTTACTAGGTATTTATCATAAATAAAATATAATAAGCAGATACACTGTAAAATCATCAGCTTGTGTTACTGGAACTCTACTGACTTTAGATGTGGATGTGTTGATTTACATGTATTGCTGTCAAGTGTGTGTGTGCACAGACACACACACATGCATATATTTTATGCCTACAGATAATTTATGCTTTGGTGAAACAAAAAAGACATAGATTCACTGAATAAAATTCAATAAGAACATGTACACACACATCTATTTCAACAGAGTAAGAGATATGGGAAATTTCCACCGTTAAATTGTACTTTAAAAAGTCTGAGTCTGTTGGTCAGCAGGGCCAGGAATTCAGTGTACTACTGCAACAAACTGTCAGTATAGGCAGTTTCACAAGAAACATGTTGAAACCTTGACAAAAGCACTGCTTAGACCCAATGACAATCATTCAGTCTTAAGCAATTGAGCTGAATATCCTTTCGCAGATGGCAGCTCTCCACAATGACACCACAGGGTCCTCTGTCACCACTGAAAGCTGGGTGGTTTTGCTTTTTAAACGACAAGGGGTGTTGGATACTGGGGATACATCAGCATGTATTCTTCAGCAGTATCGATACAAAGGAGGAGGACGTTTTAGGGAAAATAATTTTGCCCTTGGAGACACGGAGTTTATAAGTGAAACTACAGAAGTTTGTTTCAAGCTAAGGAACAAGATGCTGCATCACAGCCAAAGAGGCAAGCTGCTTCTCAATCTCAAAATATTTTAATTGCACGAACACTTGCAGAAGCATTATTCATTTTCTTTTTCTTAAGTTTCCTTTGGCAACATCTACCTTCCACACTAACTTAGGGCATATTTGCAGCGAGGTTTTGCAAAGGGTGGCATTTCATGCTAGTGCACAAAGACCATCTGAGTTTTATGCAGCAAATGACTTACATCTGTGTTCAAGACGACTATACAGGAATGCATCTCCTGTGTAGGTTTTCCACCCTATCCCTAACTCCCCAGAAGAGTATTTTAAAATTGTACACCTACTACTTGGCACAAAAATAATTTTTATATTAGTAACAAGTAATGCCTTTTAAATGTTCTTCTGTCCTCCTTCTATGTGAAAAGAAACACTGTGTGTGTTCTTCTGATAGTGTGATCTATCAGACCAGAACTAAATAATTATTAAAATTTGAACAAAATAGTCATAGCAGACTGGTTGTATTTTGACTATGAATGCAGGCAAGTTCAATAATACTGTATCCACTTTTGTTAGCAAACAATGTAATGAAATAACTGAATCTCAACAAGGATTTTTACAAGTAGATAACACAGCTCTGGTGTCTCATGACCAAGTTCAGAACTTACATTTACTTATAGGTAGTGTGTTCATAGAAGCATTAATACCTTTGGAGCTGAAATGAATTTATCAGATAAATTTCTGTTGTGAATCATTTACTCAAAGAAAAAATGTTTTACAGTTGTGGGAAAACATTTTCTGCTCAATGTTTTCTCAACAAAGATAGCTGTCCATTTAGAGAAGGCACTAAAATGAAGTTGCATCACCAGCACTGAATATTTGCTAAACCAATATTAAATATCCTGCTACCTTGCACAAGAAAGCTAACAGCTCAGTTTCTTTAAAAAAAAGCTGGAAATGGTGTGTTTTCTATTTGTATTACGAACAACAAGCTCAAATTTCGTCATATGTTTCTGCTTACATATTGAATCAGGTGCAAACTCCTGTCTTGTCAACTAACTGGTTGTACCTAGAGACTGACAGCTGTTTGCTAAATCAAGGGGCTGTTGAACAAATTGTGGGGAGTGAGTCTGCAGAACGTAGAACTATTAACAATGAAAGTGATGGGATTGACGATGACAAACCCAATTTCAGACCAGTAGGCCACCACTTCGAATTAAACAAAGATCACTGGGAATGAAAAGTTCCGTGGTAGTTTGAGTACTCTCAACATAGAGATAAGACAACTGTCATATATTATTAACTTCAACTTATTTTCTCTGATATGACTGAAATCAGAAACAAGTCCCTGAATATAAAGGAACAGCACTTAGAAAGCCGTACTTGCCAGTGTATCTTAAACTAACCATATATTGCTGAGGGATATTACATACAGAAATAAGATACTGCTTCACAAAATATATATATAAATATCCATATTTTTTAATGAATATGTAAAACAACAGATACTTGATCCTTCAGGAGTTTTTACTTCAAGTTAATACTTGGGAAGGAAATGCATTACTGCTACATAACTGAGAAAGCTAGATAACTTTAAGATATTTTGTACAATGGCAGCTGGACTGTTATCTATATTTTTTGCTAAAGGGAGTTAAGTAAGATCTGACTGCTTACTGTCCTCTGCTGTAGTCATTGAAGTCCAGTTGCTATAAGCATTGCCATAACCATTGGAAGCAACCACTCTCATCTCATACTCAGTGTAGGGCTGCAGGTCTCCGACCCTGTGTTGTAAGGAAGCAGTAGGGCTGGGAAGCAAACTGCAAAGAAAAACAAGACGAGTTACTTCAGAACACGTCCCAGTGCATCAAGAAAGACTAAAACATTACATCTTGTAACAAGACCAGCCACCCTAAAGGTGAGCTGTGTTCAAGATAAGGGGACATTTCCTGCTCAGCAGTGGATGGTGGTCTTGCTACGCTCTGCGTACTCTAAAATGTCACCAGCAGAACGCCTCCGCCGCATCTGGAGTCGGTAGCTGGGCGTGCCTGGGGCGTTGTTGCGAACTGGTGTAGACCAGACAACCTGAAGACTGGTCGGAGTGGCAGATGAAAGCCTTGGAGGCATCACGCCATCTGGAGCTGTTGAAAAACATGGATGAATTAGAGCAGAGAAAACCATGGAGAACATATGCCGCGTGGAAACAAAATGCTCCATACACTGGAAAAACTGTTCCTGAGGATCAACAGTAATGTTAACATGGTCCATTTAGTTTAACATTTTCACTACTGAACAATGCTGATTCTTAATTTTCTTCTTTCCAATACATGAATATCATCTTGCTAAAAGCAAACCTCCAAACACCAAAAGTAATTCAGAGGCAACATATTTTCTACCACCTGTTCAAATATTATCTACTTCTCCCTGTGCCCAGCTCTGCCACCCTGAGAAGCTAAGGAAATGCTCACAGAAATGTTACCCAGCAGGAGTAAAACTGATCAGACTTTTTAGCATTTAGATACCTTTGCACCCTTATAAATTAATAATAATTTAAAAAGAAAACAGAAGAAATTTTACATTAAGAACATTTTTCGGTAGAAATCAAAATAGATTCGCTGAAGTCTCAGTCTCTAGCCCACTGTTTTGTTAAGGAAATTAATTTTTATGAAGTCCAAGGAGCCACAGACCAAAAAGTGTCAGTAATGATACCACCAATGACCTTTAACTGCTGCAAATTTCACTGCATGCAGTAAAAAGAACTATGCCAACTTACACCTGTGAGTTTATGGCTTTGTTTTTTCTTTAACAAGAAATCAATCTGCTGAAGAAACTTTCGGTTTTTAAATACATCTGTAACTTTTATATATAACACATATCTGTAGCCATTGCTCTGTAGCTCTTTTCTAGAGTTAAAACACTGGAAAGTTACTGCCTTTGTCATTTAAACTCATGTGTAATAGTTTTGCTTTTCATGCTCCAGTAGTTAACATTTGCTTTTTTCCTTTGGTCTTTCCAACAGAAATTTTTCTTCATTGCTGTTATTTTCTTCTTGTCTCTATTGAAGAAAAAACAGTCTCACTGATCTCTAACTTAAAGTGTAGTTTTAAGCCTCAGGGCCTAAGTTGTAAGTTTTAAGATGAGCAAACAGTAATTTACAGTAAGCGTTATGATATCCATTTACCACCTGTATATGAGGTGGTTACTAAGAGGGAAGAAACAGACATTGCGATACACTGTCTGAGCCATTCTCTCCCTGAGACAGGTGAAAGGATGCATTGATGCTGAAAAAGAAAGACATCAGTCACATATAATAGTTTTTATTTATACTGATACATACATTAACAGATATGTAAACTCAGATCTGATATTTTTACTCTGATTATACATCAGGAGCACTTCAACAATCTTCATCTCCAGATCCAAACTGTGTTACATGAAAAGGCCCAAGACATGTCCTGCTCCAACCTAAGAGACTTGTTCCCTTTACATAAATTTCAAGGTCTGTCAGTTCTCATCCAAAGTTTTTACTGAAAGCTGGCTTCTGGGGTACTGGAGTTATTATCAGGTGCTTCTGACAGTTGTGCCAAGCCCTACAGCCCTCCCGTTTTTTTTCAGGACAAGATGAAGTAAAACAGAATCTCCAGCTTCCCTCAGTCGCTTCTGCACCTCTCTGTCACCACGAAAAAGAAAACATATAATATGGGGGCTTGAGCCAGCCTGACTGCATTTGGATGTTCCCTCCTGCTGCTATCTACATCTAGGCAAAAAGGGTCCAGTAAATCCCAAGTAAACCTGAAAATCTTCCTGTTTTCAAATCCAGAAAATCTCTGAGACTACCATAATTCATGCTCTGCAAATCCCATGGCAATGCCTTCAAGGCCAATCAAGAGCTTGTGAGCACCTCAACTCAGAGGGAAGAAGGCGGCTGGTTTAACTTAAACAGCCCCAACATCCCTCCAGCTGAGCCATCAAAAAAACCACATTGGTACACCAAATGTCTCTGTACATGAAGTTCACTCACAGTAAAATGAACATATTTATTTACCTTCCATAACATTGCTCTGTTTAGCAGCAACATAGGCAGTGTTGGATTTAAGTTGTGCAAAAAGAGGTTTTGAAACTTATGGATGTAAAGTACAGTACACACAGATAATAATGTATTATTTTGGCATCCTTTATAAGGTGGTTCCTGAAGTTGTTAAGAGGCAAGCTGAGACAGCACAAGAAAGATTATGCAATTAATGCAAAAATTTTTAGTTGAGGGTTTTTAAGAGTTTTTCTAAGCTGACACCAATATGAAGACTCAATATCCCTTCAAAGAAGGGTACTACCTCATTTTAAACTAAACTGTCTGCAGCTTAAAATGCACCAGTTTTTAAAGTTCACACAGAAATTCTACACAGCAAAAAATGCTACATCTAAAAATGAATCTAATTAGCCAACCTAGTAATTTGGCCAGGAAGTCAAAGTTCATGTTATTGAGGAGACAGTTTGAGGCAACTCACTAAGGAAGCAAAAGCGTTAAATTTATTTGCAGTTCTGTCAGGACACATCACTTCACCTTTGTCTTTCATTTACCAATCTGTTAAATGGAGATAATAATACTTATCCTTCTTTGTAAAGCTCTCTGAGATCTACAAAGTAAAAGCTCCGATTAAGCTGTATGTATGTATAGAGGTGGTTATTACAGCGATGCAGGAATGTTCATCAAAAAACAAAGATGTAGCTGTCTAAATGTCAATAACAACTCCACAGTGTGGGTGTTATTTCAATGGCGTAGGTAATCTCAGCTAAATGTTCAAATCTCTTCTACCAACAAAAGCACAGCATAGGGAAGAGTAGAAAATTTGGACAAATCTCCACTGTGAAAGTCGACTGACCTGTAGACCAAGCCAAGCCCACTACTTTCAAACCAACATGTTACAATATACAGCAACTGTATTTATCTGAAAGGCTTCCTGCAGCCCACAGAGAATTTCCTCAGTGATGTACGAGTGAGTGTTCTCCAAAGGAATGGGGCAGGGGGGCAGGCGGGTACAGCAAATAAATTGTCAAGTCTCTGCTGAGTCATAATGAGAAAGGTGCTCTATTAAACTAATCACGATTTGCTCATTAAAACTGCAGAGCACTTACCCCCCAAAATGGTAATTCTAATTTGCACACAAAACATCCTCTGACTATTTCAAGCATTCCTCATCACCAAGGTCTTCAGTGTAACATTTCCCCCAGCTTAACCCTTTTTATCCAATCCATACTCCCAAGAGACTCCTTACTACCCAAGTAGTAACTGGCAACAAGCAATAATTCTACTGTGAATTTCTCAACAGAAGAGCCATGTATCTATCAGCTTGATATATCGTCTTTAAGATGCAGTGTTGCTCAAAAATCTCCCCTCGAGCTTTAGTATGACCCTCAAGAGGCAAGCACTCCACTTGCAACCTACTGAATCAACATCTAGCACAGTAAATCCTCACCTAGCAGGGCAGAAAGTCATGCTTTGTATATCAAGAGTCTACAAAGGCAGAATAAAATATTTAATCAGACGTCAATTCTAATCAAATAATTAATAAACAGTTCCACAAAACAATAAAAACTGAAGACTGTTTCAAGATGACAATGATAGATTGTATTCCAGATACTCAGGTGCATGCAGATGGATCGGGAAAGATCTGATCCCGCTTCAGCCAGTAATGTGCTAAGCAGCCTTTGAAAAGTGTTTCAACGTTTTGCCTCAATTTCTTCATCTTAAACAACATGTGCAAAAATAGTCAGCTTTGTAAGTATTTGTTTATTTTAGGAGCAAGCATCGTGTGAAATGATTCTGCTTAAATGTTTATTCTATGTTGAAAGCTTGGGGTTTTTTTTTCTGAGAGGTATTCATTATATTTGAATAGGACTATAAAAAGGTGAACTACTATTAGGACAATAAATGATTATTTAGTTATAAAAACGTCTGCACTAATAATCATTCATAAGAAGAAGAAAAGCCAGCAGAGCTTGGTTACATATCTTTAAAATTGGTGCAAACTCACACCAACTTTGAAGTGAAGTGTCATCACTTTTACCAGTGATCACCTATACCGACCCCAGTGTATCCATAGTATCTCCAGATGGGCAGCTAAAAGAGTTTGGAGCTACGAATATGTAACTCTAAAATTTGCCACATCTGCATATATAAAATGTTTAGCATTTGTATCTTATCAAAATATATTTCATACACATGGATGCAAATGATAACTGCAGGTATTTAACTACAGGGGAGGAGGAAAACAGGCTCTCTGCTGTTTGTACCAAAACAGCAAGGAAAAGTTCCAGTCAGAGTGCCTGTAGATGAGTGTCTTGCTCTGTCATGACTACTCTTCCTCTTTTCCAGGTTCAATTCACAAACCCCATTTCTTTATCTCATTGTAGTACTTGCTTAGGTAGTCCTGATGAATTTTCTATTTTAGGTGCCCATACTGAGATCATGTCATTATGGCACTTTTTATGGCAATATGTTCTGCATGTTGATATTTCTTTCTTCTGATTTTCTCAGGTATGCCTGTTATCTAGTGGTTTGCTCAGTCCAAATAATTCCAGTCGCTGCACTCCCCATAATTCTCAACTTGGGCATGTGTGCTAGTTTCATTTCAGAGAAAGACAGGCCATGATGCTGGGCCATATGTCATCACTAGAACAGCATGCTAGTTATAAACCTTTATCTCTTGGCAAAGCAGAAGACGGCTTTTTTTGTTTCTTACCTTCACAGGTTTATTGAAGTTTATCCTGGTAAGGTTTTTAACTCTTTCCTCGTTATTTCTCCTTCTCAGCGTATAGCGAATATAAGCAGTTGTTCTTGATTTTTTCATTTAATATGTATGTTAAACTATGTTATTTCTCACACCCTCAATGATTAGAGAATGCACAGAATTTTCTTGGATTTTCTTTCTAATTTTATAATTTCACTGCTGGATGTTTTCAGTTACAGATATATCTCCACCTAACAATAGCTATCCCAAGGACAACACACATTCAGTGCACATCCTTGCACTTGGAACATACAGCATGAAAGGTTCATGGTGGCCCTCTTGCTTTCCCCTCTCTGGTGCACTTATCTTGGGAAGAAAGCAAGCTGTGTTTTGGCAAAGAAGCAAATAGATATAAAGGAGTAGCTTAAAGCCTTTGTAAACTTAGAGTAAGTCCAAACTTGTTCACCCCTCACGTTGAAGCATAACATAAACAAGGTACAGAAATATCTTGTTCTCTTTTCCAGATCTATCCTGTTTTATACCTCTGCTCTCTGCTGTAATAGTAATTTCATTTGAAAAGAAGTGGCTTTGTAAATCTATTCACTTTAAAAACTGATCTTTAATGTTACTTGTACTTGTATGGCACAGTATCATTCAGAAAAAATAATAAGATGTTTGAAAAATATCTAAAATTTATCTTTATCTGGAGGGAGTGTGTAAACTCTAACTGTGGATTTCTCTGCACTTTCACTATTTGATATTCTAAGCTGCAGAGCATAATTTCAGTAGGACCTGAAAAATCAACTTGGGCTTTACGCCATGACCTGCTGACCTGAAATTTAAGACAATTGTCTTTCGAAATCCCAAAGCAGGCTTACTTATCCCTCATTAATATTGTTCTAGAAAAAAAAAAACCAAACAAAACCAACCCAAACAAACAAAAAAAACCCAACCAAAATAATCAGACCTTCCCTTCCTTTAATGAACTTTTCTTCATGTACAACCTCAACACCTGCAACCTGGGCATGGGTCTCAAGTGGAAATATGTGTAAGAGATGCTCCTTTCCTAAATGTTACATTTTACTGAGGTCAACACTACAAAAACATCTTACAGATTTGTCACCTCACCTTTCCATATGTAACCTGCCTGCCTTCCTCATGGAAAGGAGGTGAAAGAGACCTCACCTCAGGTGGAGGTTTGTCCATCTTACTCAGCAAGAACTCCACTGAACTCTAAAAGCTACAACAGAATGCCAATAAGCAATTAGCTGAATGATTAATGATTTTAATACCTGTAGTAAGGACATTGGCTAGAATTTATAATGGCCCAGTAAAACTAATTATTCATCAGACTGTTTAATAGGATGGCTAGCCAATAACTGCCATATAAGAAAAAAATTTTTTTTAAATACTATGAAGAAAAACCATAAGGAATGGAACACATTCCTTATGGAATTCCTTATTACACAACCAGGCAGAAACTGCAATTAAACAAACAGCTCCTGCTGGTTAATTGTGACTCTGGCTACTGGAAAATGAAATATCTCTGTGAAATAGCTTTAAGAAACTACCAGATCTGCCTGTTTTAACTTAGGGGGACAGATGTGGCAAGAGCAGAGGGAACAAGATCCTATCTTCATGCAAAAACCTTAGCTTCCTGCATGAAGCAGCTTTAGAGATTAAGTTCAGGAGGTTTTTGGGGATTGTGGGGTTTCTTGTAGGAGTAGTAGTAGTAGCCGTAGTAGCAGTAGTAGTAGATTACTTTTTTGTAGTTGGTTTTTGGGGGGTTTGGGTTCTTTTGCTATTTTTTTTTAATGGAAAAAGTGAAAGAATTTGACACCATCTTCAAAATCCTACAGCTTTCTTTACAGTTAATATCTGGCATCAGAGAGCTACAACCAGAGGCCAGCATGGTACCTTCCACACTGATAGAAACATCTCTGGTGAGAGTCTTTAGATTGCTGGTGAGGAGACTCCTGGTTAAACTAAAATTTCTTTCTTAATGTTGATGCCACAATTTCACAGAACTGCAGGATGGCTTTTAAACTTGTTGCTTCCTGTTTGAAGCTAAACAGTTCTTAAATAGTTCTGGAAATCCAGAGACTTCCCAAAAGCAACAAAAAAAATCAAATTTTATCACTTGTGGTTGGGAAAAGCCCAGGGAAGAGAGTTTAAACCTATGCAGCTAAAAGAACAATAAGGGATAGACATGTAGGAATCTTCAACTTTGCAGAAGTTTTGCAAAGACAGAGAATGTTTCCCAGGACATGCAGAAATGTATGTCCTGGGAAACAGGACACACAGCAATGGGATTAAACTTCCGCAAGAAAGCTTTGAAATCTCCATCAGACTAAACAAATGTTCACTGGAAATGAGATAACTCACAGTTTTGAGGAAAGAAGATGGCATGAGTTAATTTCACAATTAACTCTTTTTCAGCCTAATAGTTCTCCGAAAGAGATTCTAACATCACAGAAGAGAAAGTTAAAAGAAAAAGGAAAAGGCACAGAAGTGGTGATGTTACAAGAAGCATATGCATCATTCTGAAGCATAATCTGTTAAAAATTAATTTTTAGTATTGATTTATTCTATGACTGAAGGAAAAAGGATAACATGGGATACTCAAGACCAGAAAGCACCAAGTAGACATGGCTTCTGCAAATGATTATTAGTTAAACAGGGTTGTCAGGCACTGGAACACACTGCCCAAGGAAGAGGTGGAGTGACCATCCCTGGAAGTGTTTAAAAGGTGTGCCGATGTAGTGCTTAGGGACATGGATTAGTGGTGGACTTGGTCATGTTGGGTTAATGGTTGGTCTCGGTGATCTTAAAGGTCTTTTCCAACCTAAATGATTCTACGATTCTGTATCTTCCCAAAGTGGCAAAATAAACTACAAAAATCCAGCAACCTCAACTGAACACTAAAGAAAATGAGACACTGGAAAATATGTGAATGTTCTCACTAAATGAGAAGTCTCTTCATACTGCACTCCTGCAGTATGGATATGCTGGTAGACTGTTAAAGAACAGGCTACCCTGTTGGTAGAAATCTCCAGTGTTACCAGTTGATGTGCATTTTGACAGAAGCCTCAGTTTATACATCTCTGTATGTACAGACTGGAGAACAATGCAGGGGTGCAAATAAATTAGCTCCACAATAAAATTACCTGTGGTTATTTTTAATCCATAAATTTCTCTGCAGTACATAATGGATGGTGTGAAATACTACCATTTCTGATGGAAACTAAGCTTGAGAGTGCCCATAAATAGAAAATGGATCTGACAAAATGACAGATTAGCTAGTGTTAGGGAGCCACTATGCACAGTGGGTGGTGCAGTCTTATTATACCTTGAATATACTACAGGTATCTGTGAGATCCAGGTCACTGGACTACCTTTTGGCCACAAAACAACTGCAGCCAAAACAGTCTCTTTCTCTCTCTCAAATACTTTCCTTACTTGCAGAACGAGGAGGAAAAGAGGTTCCCTAATGTTTCTGCTCCTACTAATCAAGGCAACACAGAGCTAGCTTTTGTTCACAGCTACTACTTAATTCTTTACGATATATATGGTAATCACAAAGAGATTTTGACTCATTGTCAAAATGAGTCAAAAACTCTAGCTTTACAGACTGGGAGCCTCATCTTTGCTTGCAAGAAATGTTGTTCACCTAAAGACTGTAGAAGTCATGCCAGTAGAAGACCGAGTACATAATTCCTTGAAAACTGACTTCTTAAGGTTCCATCAAGTGTCTTGTAAAATTTTGCTCCCTCTTTCAAGAGCAACCATATTCTCACAAATGGAAGTTTAAAAAATCCCAACTAACCTAAAAAAACCCACTAACAAACCATAAACTATTTTGCTCCTATCTTCACGCTATTAAAAAGCATATTATCTTTTCCTGTTCCCCTGAGTTGGACAAGGCTTACAACAAAAATATCAAAGCAACAATATCTATTAAGTAGAAACTCTGGTTTGTGTGTCATCTTAACCAGCTTCTCAATTCACTCTATGGCATTCAAAGCATATAGACTTTGAAGTAGCCTATATTCTCTAGTTTTCTTCCGCAAAGTACAGTATATGTCAGATTCAGACAAAATACCAAAAATGACTGTATATTTTATTAAAAGCTTATTTTTATTCTCTCTCCCTCTTTTTAACAAAAGTCTAATTTAGTTGTTGTTCCCTTAGGTATGAGGTACACAGTTCATAATTCATTTGATATAAAATGTCAGTTTAGATTTTTGCACTTCTTTGATAAATGAGAAAAAACATGTACATTTCAATTTCCTTCTACGAGGTTTCACTAACAGAAGCCCCCCTTCCCAATGTGCTGCTCAAAGACCTTTGTGTTAAATTAAACATCAAGATTCAGAAACTGTAGGGAATGATATTTCCAAGACATACAGTACAAATACATGAAACTGGGAAAAAAGGTAATGATTTTCCTACCAGTAAAGTGATGTCTCCCAAAGAGCATCTTTGATCCTTGAATTAGTTCTCAGTTATAATTTAATATATCAAAACTGTCAGCAGCTTTCCTTACATTTAAACATAAAGTGATATAGTCAGCTCCAAAAAGAGCAAAATACAACATTCAGGGGCTTTTTTCCCCCCACCCCCAACATGTGCTTGTGACTCTGAATTCCATCAATATTAATGGGGAAAACCTGTGTACATCAAAGGAGACAGCAAAGAATTAATTTAATTGTATCTGTCATCATTACTAGCATAGAGTGTTTTTTCCTATATAACCAAATCCTGCCATTGATCAACGTGCAAAATTCTCAGGGGTGTGATCTGCACAATGGAAAAGAGAAGAATCAAAAATTTAGTCCTGGAAATAAAACTGATACAATTAGGAAAAATAACAACAGAACACTGTTGTATTATTCTCTTATGTAACACATGAGGCCAAGGCTGACAAATCTGAACTACCACATCCACAAAGTAAACAAGAATTCTTATCACTCCTCCAAATGCCAACTGCAATGCTATGGCTGTCACTTCACGTTACAGTCCAGTCCAGCAGCTGCAGTATCAATAAATTAAGCTGTATCAGAAAATAGCAATAGGATCACATTCTGATGCTCACGCTGAGTATCTGCACTGATGAACAACATACATCCACAGCCACGAACACCCAGAACTCAGCACCTTCTCCTCTTGCCCTCTGTGCTGCTGCTGTGCACACTGCCTCACCCCAGCCTGGGAAGCGTCATCAGCCCCAGGTTACAACAGCATCTGCTCTCCCAGTAAATGAGACTTCCCCCTACCCACACCAGCAGAGTTTCAACAGGATAGATGGACAGTATTCTGCATTCCCTGCTAAGAACCCAGATATTAGTACACTGCCCAGCAACAGGGAGATGGATGAATAATCCAGACCTCCTTTTTTTCAGGCAGTGTTCTAACAGAGATAAGCTATGAAAGAATATGAAAGGTAAAACCTCCATTCCACCTAACTGTGGCAAAAATCCCTGGCTGTTTTTATGGATTGGTCGACTGACAGAAATATTATCTAGGTGTTACATACTGAAGCAAAATATTTAATATTTAGGGTGAATAAAAAGCAATTCAGACAAGACTATTTCCACACAGAAATAATCCGTTCAAAATATACAGTTGACTTCTCTGATGAATAGGGTAAAAGGATTGCAACCTTTTATAGTCAAGCTATCCACACAGGAATGTTCATACAGCATTATTAAGTAGCTACTCATCAGTTAATGCCCTGTTCTAGACACTTTTAACAAATAAACCACTTATATGAATGATTTCTGGGCTTTATTTCCTTAGATAATAGTGAAGAACACATAAATCCACAGGAATAGGTGGTAGTGTGTCTACGTACAACAGTGAATGATCTGTTCACAAGTATTTTTACTGAAAGACCTTGACTACTGTCGTCTTGCTCAAAATCAGGTAGCTTCATTGATTAAAAGTCTTTGTAACAGCATCCTGCTTTACTTAAACCCAGGCTGAATGTGTTCTGCCTTCCGTGCCACAACACATTTCAGAGCATTTACCCCAAAATACACATGCTGTTCATCACAGGTTGAGGTAAAGTAAATACCTTGGCAATACTTACTCTCTAAAATACAGATTTTCTTCAATCTTTTGACAAAAAGTAAAGAGCCACGGGAAACTTCCTCTCCTTTATTCATTTTTAAAACATAGAGCTAAACCCTCAACACAGAAAATTTACAGCTGATTAATTCAGATTACAACCATCAGTTGAGTATTTTGGACAGCAGTATCAATTTCTTACAAATAACCCTCTCAGGCTACTTAGTACGTAAGAGCACTTATAAATTCAATGTAAAAAAAACAGAAAAGAGAAGTATTTTTTTTCTTTATATAATGCCATCTCTTCACTTATCCAACTTCTTTTCGTTGTATATGTATTATTAGAAACGTTTGGATAATCTAAAATCGGTCATCCTGAATGCACGCATTTTCTCTGTACACACTGGCTGCATAAACTATGGTGACACCTTTCACAGAGAGGCAATCTCCCAGCCTAAGCTAAGAGACTGGAAAGAAGAAAGAAAAAGAAGAAAGGCTGACAAACTTTGTGACATGTATATCATACTTTTCAGCATGAGGAGGAATATAAAATTTTCTTTTACCTTCCTTTGCTAACACATGCCTCTCTTTATCTGTAAAATGTGAATAACAATCCTCAGTCACCTGAAAAGCCTACTGGAAATCTGAATTAGCAGACCCATTTGTAAAAAACATAGAAGTAAATAGGTCTGTATACAAACAGTAAGGATTAATATAATTCAATACTGGACATATCCCCCTGTAACATGAAATACATTAATTCCCTTTCTAAGTTTACTCAGCTGGAATTAATCTAAGAGCATAGTATTTCTTTGTCAGAGGAATAAGCATGATCTGCATAGCGATCCAAAGATAAAAAAAAGACAGAAACCAACTGTGTATACATGAACATGCGTTTACTGATATATCACATTCATTTTTGTGTGTGTGCACCTGCACATGCATGCAGACACAAAACCAGCATTTAGAAAGAAAAGAACAATGAGGAAAAAGCTGTCAAATGCCAGGAATCAATCATTAAGGGCTACAGACTCTTACAGCTGCCTTTGTTGAAAGAAAGAGGGTAGCATACAGCAACACCGTGTTATAGGAACACCTGAGAAGTGGTGACTCTAATGAGTGATTCTCAATCAACTTCCATTTCCTCTCCCTTTCTGCCTTTATAGAGAAGATTATTTCTCCTTAGGTCCTCAGCCAACTAACCTAAAGACAATGACATAGATGTAACAGAACAAGGAGTGCTACACTAAGAAAAAGTAGGGGAAAGTCAAACTTAAAACATTACCAGAACAAATAATCAGCTATTTGAGGGAAAAATACTTCATTTCTGCAAAGTGTTTTAAGAATTCAGATATAAAATTTCAGATTTTTTAAATTCAATTTCAGATCTTTTTCCAAACTACAGAGAAAACTCCCAAAATGGAGTTACTAAGAGAAATGTTTAACTGTAAATAGAACCAGCAAAAAAAAAAAAGGCAAAAGTACTTTTACAGCCATGATGTTTAAGAAAGATCATCTCTGATTTTGCCCCTAGCTAAAGAGAGGAAAAGAACAGTGATTTGATTCCCTCTACATTTAAACCTTAGCAAGGTCTTAAAAAAACCCTTAATTTTTCCCCCCATGAAGCTTTGTTTTCCCTAATGTGGAAATGTGACAAACATGCAACAAGGTGACAAAACTTTGCTGGAGGTGCAGAGAGTTCAATGCAGGCAGAGGAACTTCAAAACTTCCTGATCTCTGCAAAGTGGCTCAAACCTTCAAACCTTGCCACTTTACCGAAATGCTTTATGATCCCCAGGCTGACTTCCATAGTCTAGATGCTTCAAGTGCAGACAATACAGAATGGCATGACAAAAAAAAACCCCAACTAACCAATGAACAAACAAACAATTCACAGATATTTGCCTTTGCTCACAGTTAATGCAAATAAAATTTTATTCAGAAACCTACTGGGGCAGGAGTTGTCAAAAACAGAAAGTACAAAACCATGAGGTTTTTAGAAAAGCAGTGCAAATCACAGTAGCAAAGTAACACAAAAATTGATCTGATTCCTAGTACTTACCTATATCTGGAAAATAGTTCTAAAGACAAAATTCATGGTGTGATTTTTCAAATGGTTTTTGTACGTTTTAACCAGGAATTTCAACAGCATTTTATCGTAGAATTCCTTCAACAGAACCTAACTTATCACATAAAGAATGCTGACTTTACTTACAGTACTGAAAAATCTAGTTCAGATTTGCTCAGAATGAAAAGAAAAATCAAAAGCAAAAAAACCCCAAGTATGAATAAACTTGAGATTATATAAAAATTGCACACTTCATCTAAATTGCGTCCTTTTTTGTGTATAATTGAAATCGTTCTGAAACAGGTTCATGTGATGGTAGGTAATAATTTTAAATAATGACCTACCTCTACATTTCACAACAGCCCATTTACCCCATTTTTAGATATACTTCTGTACTTCTGAAGTGCAATTAAGCTGTAGTTTTTCAGCATGGAATCTTCTCTAGAACAGATTTCTCCTAAGAGGTCTAAAGTACAGCCTGGATCTCGCGCTAGGGCTAAGGTTTTGGAAAAACCTGATTGAGACCTCTTCAGTGAGGTTAATTGCCTGCTTATAGTTGATCAATTAGCTGTTGCCCAGTTTTCCCTGGTTCATCTGGCTCTCCCTAAGCAAGCAAACACATCCATGTTCTTCCAGGCAACTAAAATTGCTGGTTTGATCTTCTTGTTCCAGCTGTTTCATGCTGCTCTAGAAGAGACAAAGCAACCAAAGAGCTGATAAATGCAAGTGCCCTGTGTCTGAAGCATGGAAAGGGCTCAGCTGGAACTATGGGAGTTCTGCCCAGCCCCAAAAGCACAGGGTACAAAGGCAAAGAGAAGGAGGCAATCAGAAGAAGAGGACACAGTTGGAGTGTCATTGCCTGCTGGCAAAGCTCCCCAGTTTTATGAGTGGGGACTTAACGCTAAGCTTCAATTTAAAGCAACCTTTATGAGGTGTGGAGTTAGGGCTGAGCCCCAACTGGCTGCAGTTTAGGAAAGTGAGCAGCAAAGAGGACACCTCTGTGCCTCCCATTGCCAGAGCCTGAAGACACAGCTGTTCAGGAACGAGACTCACTTCTCTCATCACCTGCCATTCCAAAACACGCACCCAAAATCAAGAACAGACACAGCACAAGCTCACTGAAAGGTGTGCTGAACAGCCTGGGAGAGGGGAATAAAAGACGAAAATAGCACTAATGAAAATGACAATCAGTTCAATACTGCAGAGATTAGAGAAGAATTACTCTTTCAGTAGAACAACTCCCAGTTTTCCACACAAGCACTTTTGCAATCCTACTCGTATGTCCCCATGATATCATCTTTCTGGAGAAAAGGAACTGGAATGGACAATTTACATGGCTTGCTACTGACACTGTAATTAGCTAGGTCATTGATGAGAGATGCAGGAGAGCTCTTTCCTCCTCTCTACTCTATCCTGGTCTCTCTTTAAACTACCTCTACAAAAGATACGGTCACAATTTTCGCTAAGAACTTTCTGTTTACACAAATAATATAGAAAAAAAGAATCTTCTTGGATTCTTCTTCTTGGATTTCTCTCCAAAGAGAGAAGGAAGAGAGAGGAAAAGGAGAAGAGGGAGGAGGAAAAGA
Source organism: Oreocharis arfaki (assembly GCA_013398015.1). NCBI lineage: Eukaryota > Metazoa > Chordata > Aves > Passeriformes > Paramythiidae > Oreocharis > Oreocharis arfaki. Next base: position 624,885 of record VZRR01013244.1, on the reverse strand, counting down.
GAGGAAAAAAGTGATGTCTTAAATAACTGAAATTTGAAGAAAGGACATTCCTCAAAACAAATTTTATGGTGTGACTCAATGTGATACTAGGAAAAATAGGAAAACAAATCTGTCTCATAGGGAAAATTCTAGCATATTCAAGTTTTATTTTTCTTCCTAAATTATTCTGACTTAGCATCAGTTTGCTTTGTTTATTGAATATTCATTCCTCTAAGAAGGCCTGCTGGCTTCAGTGATCAACTTGCATGAGCAAATGCTTTCAGATGTGAATATAAGCTGTATGATGTGGTTCCTACTTGTCTGCATAATTAGATCAGAGGTCCTGTGATGAGGTTCAATATCCAAATTGATATAATCCCGTCTCCACGGTGTCGCGACCTAAACTAACAGTGGCTGAAATCCTCTGCTTGCAGGACACCATCTCCTGCAGATATTGAACAAACATCAACAGCTACAGGTACGTAGGCTCAAGTTCTGCTGCTGAGAAGAAACCCGGGCAGAGGCATGCAGTATTCCACACAGAAGCAGGGGCTTAAGGCTCTCAGGCAAAATCTTACATCTTTCCCTGCTAGACATTCCTGTGTTGTGCAAATCACGGACAGAGCACATAATCGAACAACATACTTAATAAATCACGGCAGAGTTTAAAGAGGCACTTCACTACTTACGAAAATTTTTTTCAAAGTATTTTTCCTTTTATGTTTTATACCAGAAGTATGTACCAATTCTTTGAGGCTCTCTTCTGCAGCTAAATCAGCACCAAGTTAATGGTTTGTAATCCCCAGTATAAGAATCCACAGGAAGGTAACTCTGCAATGTGATACAGAATTAGCATCCACAACAGTCTTCAGACCTCTTGTCATTACTGGAAATTCAGTTCTTTTTCCTACTTCTTAGGTGATGATTGAGCCTCCACCTCCCTGCTTTCCATCAGAGCAGCAGATGGTTCTTCTTTTTGCACCTATCTTTTCAAAATAATCCATCTTCTGCCCATTCCCTTCCATACTTGAGCTTTGGTGACCAGAGGAAGAGAATACATGGATTTAACTAGAGTATAAGCTGTTATCAGCAGTGATTGCAAATTTCCTTTCTGCTAGCTCACCAACCCTTATTACAAAGCAATTCTAAAATAATGGGGTCTTCTATGTGCCACTACATCAGAAACAGCACTCATTGAGGAGAAAAATGTATAAGCAAGAACTCTGTGCAAAAGATTTTCTCCCAGAATTTTGCAGTTTTATATCCTCTGTATCACTTCAGTTCATTTATCTAATTCATTTAATCCTAAAACAATTTGTTTTCCAAATCTTTTACTGGCTGGCATCCTCAAATTAATGTGAAGCACTGGCTAGTATTTTTTTTTTACAGCTTCTACCATAGCAGTTTAGGACAAGATAAATATAACAAATGTATTCTTTTTAGAAAAAATATAAAACTCAAAAAAATTTACTTCTACCTCTGCAGTATGAAATTTGTCACTAATCATTTTAAACTATGCCCTTTTATGCTTCTTCCATCTCTTTTAGCTTTCTATGCAGTTCTTTGATGTAACAAAGACAGTTTCAGACAAGATTTCAGCTCATCTGGAAAAAAAAAAAGCTTTAAGTCTTGAGGCAAAAAGCAGTGTATTTAAAATTTATACACTCCATAATGCCTTTGTTCTGAACTTGAACATACTGAAAAACTTCTCCGCTTCCTTTTGCTTTCCGACTCTGAAGATCATTTGTTCTCATGGTTTCAGCTTCTTATTATGCAACAGTGACTTTAACTGGTGGTTCCAGCATTTAAGTACATGCACAGTCATGGCTGACCCTTTCTGATCAATTGCCAATCCATACAGGTTTGACTGATAAAAGAGCCAATTAGATTTAAGCAAATTAAGGGACATCACCAATGTCAACCACTTATTAAACTGAATGCTGAATTCCATGCATACCAAACACTAATGCACCAAGTCCCATTAAGAGTCGAAATCCTAACCCCATTAGTAACTCCAGACCACTACAGGGTAAGGGTCAAAAGAAAGTTTCATATTTATGGATTAACATTTGGATTCAGTTTTTAATTTTTTAATCTTTCCAAGAACTCTTGAACTTGCACTGCAATTTTAGTCGAGAGCTTAGAAAAAATAAATTCCTCATTTCTAAGATAGTTTTTTTAAGTGTTGACTGTAAGCATGGCAAATCAGCTTGGTAAGAAATTAAGATATATTCAATCATGTAACACTAAGGATTTGGTGTGCTTTATATTGTGTGCAATATGTTTTAAAGTTTAAAAAAAAGGAACAAAAGAAATGCATGTTGGAAAAAAACCACTGTATCATAATTGTAAAACAATGATCAACTGTAACTTCCAAATGGAATACTCCTTTGTGCCCTTATCATTCTCCCTCTTAGACAATTTTCTATCAAGCTCCATGAACTACTCCCCACAGTGCAGATCTCTTAAATAGCATTTTTTTGTTACCCTTGAAAAGAGAATGCTACATTTTAACACTCATTAAAAGGCACAAAGCCTTCTTTACTTTTTGATCAAACAAAACTTCTGTCTAAGCGAACTCTTGGCCACTGAAGTGAAAAACAAAATTCTTTCTTATTTAAGTAGCATCTAGATTTCATTCAGTGATTTAGAAAGTGTGAAGGCACTGAATACTGCCCAGTGTAAAATTACCATTATACTCATAATTTAGCATGCAATGGAATTGTATAACATTCAAAGACTCATTATAATAAACATCACAGTAAAGCAAACATATATCGTCCTAGATACATACGTGTGTGTCTGTGCACGTGTACACATATAGTGAAAATACAGTATGTGAGAACGCTTTTCTCATATGCACTGCTTCATTTATTATTCATTTCTCTACAGATCACAGTCCAATGGACAATAGTATGGAAGATTTCTTTAATAACTCTCACTGCTAATTTAATTCTACTTAAACACACATATCCTAGTGAATGCCACATGCTTTTCAGCATGATTTTATGTGTAAATCAGGATAATATGTTTTCAGATCATTAACTAAAAGGAAGCATGAACTAAAACCTATTTAACCAATGAGGTATTGCTTTTAAACTACCACAAGGTCATAAAAAAGATAATTTCAAAGCTATAAGTGGATTAATTGTAATCAACAACAACCTAATGATGAAAGAAAGTGTATCTTAATGGCTGTCATAAACTTGTGCACATCCTTGCTTATCTTTAAAGATCCTTTACTTTGTCATTTGGAGAAATTTTCACTACCAAATTTTGCTAAGCAAAATTGAAATGTGACACTGGAGTTAGAAATATCAGTGTCTTACCACTCAGTCTTAAATGAAGAGTAAAACTCACGTGCAGTTTTATTATTATATGAGAACGTATATTTGTTAATAGTAGGTGCAACTTGACTATCAGATTGGAAACACATAAAATGTGCTGGGAATTGACTTTTTCCTCATTTCTCAGTAATCTGTCATAAAAACTCTGTATTGTATTTACTCAGCTTTCTGAAGTCCCCAAACACAATTCATCTGTTTGCAAGCAAATTGCTTCAAGCCTGTGGTTTTGAGCTGTAAGGCTTACAATTTTTCTTTCTTTTTTTTTCTTTTATTTTCAAGTTGTATGTATGTCCCTCTACACTGTTCTTGCTCAACAGCTACACCACACATCTTTCAAAAACAAGTGTTGTTGGACTCTCACTTAAAAATCAAAAATTGCCTTAAATTAATTGTATCCATTGGCATTTATTTAACAAAAAATAATCAGCTAGGATGCCCATGAAAATAAAATGCAAGAGTAACACATCTACATCAGCTATAAATGTAAACTTTCTTGAAAAAAAAGACCCAACAATAAAGCCACAAAACAAATCATTGCACAATATTTAGGGCATATTTGCTCAATTCTCTTATTTCAAATTGTTATGAAGATAATATCCAGACTGGCTTACAGCCTAATTCACTGTAAATCAGCACATTGTAATTGACTTTCTTACAGCTACACTGTTTCGTGGATTCTGGTTCAATATATCACCAATGGTTTATATTACTATTATTAAACAAATTCTCTAAGTCTATCCAGTAAGTGCTCCTTGTCAGCACTCACAACTTTTACTCTAAAACAGATTACAAAATGAAGGTGAGTCTCTCTGTACTCTTGGGCTAGATTAGCTGTCCATGCCAGAATACGCCACCATTCACAGAAAAAAAATGAAGTACATAATGCACTTCTCACCTTCATAATATGCTAACAACACAACGATGTATTTTCATTTTCTAGTTCTTAAATGGAACAATGTGACAAATTAGAAGCCAAAAAGAACAATTTTGTGAGTAAGAACTACTAATGCAAACATATTCTTCAGAACTTCAGTCCGCAGCTGCAGTAATAAATAACGTTTTGTGGAACAGAGTGTTTGTGTAATCGTTACATGCACAGAAAAAGCACTTTTTCATACTTACCTCCTGGAGGCATGACTATGGTTATAGCATCACTTATCAAGCTGCCCTGGCTGTTGGACGCATTCACTTGTACTGTGTAGTTAGAAAATGGAATCAGTCCTTTAATGGGTACCCATACATTGAATTCCTTGCTGCTGCACAACATCCGAGTATCATTTACAAGAGAATAATTAGCATTATCTGTTATGGAAAAACAAGAGGGGGAGGGAAGGAACAAATGTTAGACCTTGCATCTGCTACAATTCACTGTCTTTATGAACCAAGCCTTATTTCTACTCAAATGAAGAGTTGCCTTTTATACCAGTAAAACACACAAAATTTTGGTCTATTGGGAAGAAAAAAACTCCTTCTAACTTTCTTCTCCTTTTGCCAACAGTTTGTAGTATTTGTAAATCTTGTAAAATAAACAAACCAGTACACGAACCGATCAGTTGCAAAGCTGATTGCTGCATACAGCCAACGGAAGTTCTAGAACAGTTGTGTGATAATTGCAGATTCTAAACATTAGTGATACTTCTTGTGCCCATCAAAGACTGCCAAAACCTTTCGAATTCGCTGGAAAAATACTTACGAGTTTGTAAGCTAATTCCATTGCATGCATGACAAACAGTCATCTGCAGTAACACAGGCTTTCCAGCACGGCCTGCAGTCCTCTCAAAGACAAAAGAAGGATTTGAAGTACTGAGTTTATCAGCTGAAATCATCAGAGGACACCATAGCAACCTACATGTCCTTTGCAACCCTCTCAAGATCTCAAACTTAAGATAAGACAATATTCTACCCTACAAAAACAGAAAAAACTTTCCAAAACACCTAGTTGGACTAGAAGATAAAAAGTTATATGCTAAGTAACATTTTTTTGACTTCATGAAGACCTTGGTCACATATCTGAGAGCCAAGCTGACTCATTTAAATATCTTATATTTTGAATATATGAAGTGCTATATAAATGATTAATATTACTATTACAATCCATCATTCCATGGAGAGCTCTCACATTGAAATCAATGGAAATTCTGTATTACAAACAACAGCAGAATCACATAAGTCCAACACCGCAGGTATGAGAACGAGATTAAATAGACAATAGCTATAAAAATATTGTAAATCAATTAAGACATTGTCACAGCTAGAAGATTCAATATTTACATCTGAGTCCTCTACAAAATTTAAATAAGACAGAATTACAAAAAACATAGAAAAATCAATCTTTTAATTAATTTTTAAGGGACACTCATTGGACTTATTAATTTTGATGCAAGTTTCAAATGAACTACTAGAACTAAAATGCTGTTAAATCAGAAACAATTCTTCAAGTATTCCATAATTCAGTGATGTGCATTAAGGTGCATTTGCAGGACATTTCAGTCATGCTCATGTAACATTTTACCACAGATGAGAGATCTGGATTTTCCTCTAATTTTGGGATTCCTATGAGCAATCTGGTTCACGTACAGTACAACTCCAAGCCATTCCTGTATTTTGGTGCTCATGAACTGCACTGGTGTTTTCAGTTATTCTACTTGTAACATACAACAAGCTTATTTTCTGAGGTTTTGGGAAGCGGGACAGCTTTGTAAAACTTTTTTATAAATCTGCCTTGTAGCCTAGTTCCTCACTGCTCAAATCCTACCTGGATTACACCCTGCCAGAGCACCAGACCACCAGACTACAGCAGTGTGAAGGTAAAATGATTTCATGAAGCCTGATGGATTTATTTTGGATTTCACTGAAGTTTATCTGAGACATCCTGTTTTAGGTACAGCAACGGAGGCAAAGCTTCTTATCATGCAAGAACAACCACATTTTACACATTCCACATACAGAATCCTGCAGAAGCAAAGTTATTTTGCGTGAGACTGTTCTTACGTACCCAGGCTACTCAACCAGCACTAGAAAAATGCATCTGCATTAACTGATCGCAGCTTTAAAATTGTGTATCAAACTGTCCTTCTGCACCTTGGTGAAACTGTCCCTGTGTGTGATTTGGGAGAAGATACAATCCAACAAAGCACACTCCTTCTATTACCTACCACAGTTTTTGGGATGTTTGTGACTTATTATTTGTGAAGATTACACTACAACATTTTACATATATATTCTTAAGGTCCTAGAGACATGAAACACCTCAGGACTCAGCTGGATGCGGAAAAAAAAAGGTGCATTTTTCAAATGTTTCACCTCCAGAGTGTGGGAAAGATTAAAAATACAGCATTAACAGATCAGCGCATAGGACAGATTCAAACCTCAAGCAAAAAAAAGAATTTGTCTAACAGCAATTTATATACGCCAAATTCATGTGAAAATGAAACTTTTTCTATCAACAGTACAGTTTTAACTTGTTAATATTTTAATTTCATCCACCTGAGCCTGGAAGGAAACCATGTACTTCTGCTGCTGATACTTTTATTCTATTATAAATCTTTCTTCCAATGGCTAACTATACTATATTTTAAAAATACAGTGTCGAGTAACAGAAAATGAATTAAAAGGATAACACTCTATTCCAAGTTGCCTGGATAACAACATTAATATACAGTAATTATACAATTAGTTGTAACATTAAATTCTAGTTATAGCAGAGCGATTACTCGGCAATTATAAGAAGTATATAATTACTCAATAATTAGGAGAAGTATGTAATTACATAACCATTTTATTCAGCTCAAAAATGAACTTGCAAATTTACAATGAGATAGACAACATAGCAGCTCAAAATTTTTCATTACTTCTAATAAAAAGCTAAGGAGTATTTGCAAGTTTCCTAACCCAAATTTTACCCAGACAAAAGGTGTTTTATCCCAGTTCTCAGCCAAGGAACTTACTGCTGCTGGCAAGCAAAATATTAGAAGAACATTTTTAAAATGCAGGTCTTGCTGTGGCTCACTTTCAATATGCAGCTTTGCCACTTCTCACTGCCTGAACTTTGCTTTCAGTGGGCTGGAAAATGCAGACACATAGGTTCAGCCTGACAGAAAGCGATACAGCGATAACCCTGTCATATCATTCCATGCCATTCCTGCCCAGACTGCCTCAGTGTGGACCCAATTTGGGAGTATAAGTAGATGAGGCCTCCATTTTTTCCATTTTTCCTGTGTGTTTTTCTCTCCATCCTGCTCACAAGTCCTACTGTAGCCCACCAGCGAGTCTGCTGCAGATCTAAACAGCAGTTACCTCCGAGAGCGGTAAAGTCCTAAGAGACAATGTTTACTTCAGACAGGTGGTTTGTACCAGAACACATCTGCATTTCTGCCTCATAATTCCTGCCATGAACAGACAGAGGCACTCCAACAAGCCAATTCCCCCACAATTCTGTTAACATGAACAACCTAAAGGGGCAGAAAACTAACTCCTACATCTGGCTCACCACATCCTTCAACACTTAAGACATGCAAACACCTGAACCAAAAGATGAGTTCCAACATGTGAGGGCTCAGAGCCACAATTTTCTATAACCTCTTAAAAAAACCTAAATCCTTTGCAGACATGAAGGGCTTCCCCAAGCTCCTTAATCTTTCCATACTTTTGCATAGTTTTGGTTTTGTTCTTTTACTAGCCTTCCTGCTCAGTTCTCCGTATCTCCCCAAAATTATCTGAGGGGCTTCTTTGCATAAGGCTCCTATTTCTAAAATACTTCTGCTGTCACCAGTTTATTCTTAGTTTATATCAGATCAAAGTACATCAGTTTTTCAGGAAAAGATCAACATGAAGAAATGAGGGCTAAAGAATATCCATAAATATACTTAAAAGTATAAAGTATTCTTAAAAGAATATCCATAAATGTACTTAAAAGTGATGTATAGTTGAAACAAAGTCAAGGAATAAAACATGCTTGCATTAAAAAGACACACAAATACATATTCCATTCAAAATCACTGTTTAAAAGTGCTAAGCTTCAAAAAGCATTCAGCTGGTGAGTATCTGTACTTTGAGGTTCAGTATGGTTTTGGGTGGACACTTTGCAGGGGCTCCCAAGCAGATGTGCATTCCTGTTACTGAGCACCCCTGTAAATAGGTGAATTAAGCTCCTGTGGGTCAGTGGTGCGTAAATTACTGCTGTCCTGGGTCCGTCATCAGACGGAGTTCCCTAGATTGAAATAACATAAATGGGTATCCTTTTCCATTCGCGTTATAATCATTGTCACAAGAATTTTAATGCCTCATATATTCCGTAATTTTTTTTCTGTGTGCTGTACTGCTCTGACCTTTTCAATATTCTGTAATTTGACTGGCTGGCGATTTCAAGTTCTCTCCTTTTTACAGCCTTATTAACTTGTGGGGAAGAGGTGAAATGCACAGCCAATCAGAATACATAATATTGCAAAGGTCACAACAGTACAGTACAGCATCAGCAGACACAGAATACTGTATATTAGTCATTAGCATCCTGATATCTTATTCATGTGACAGAGGTTGTGAGGAGCGCAGGAAAAGGTACAACATGAAACCATTCTCATGGCAAAGAAATAATACAAACTAAACACATTCATCTCACTTTTAAGAACTTTCTCCCCCCCAAATTTGGCAGATTTAAAGGTACTCTTTACATCTAGACCAAAATTAATGTTTTTAGGGAAAAAGGTAATAAATTCAGATGTTTCTTTTTTATGTTGTAAGCAGAGAAAGACACATACTTCACAAGTGTGGGCAAATGCCAAGTAATTCTATTAGTATCACTGCATCTGTGATTAGCACCAATCCATACTTTACATACAGTTCCATTATGTCCTGATAACCTTTTTTACATTACAGAACATGTTGACCTATAATATTCAAGCACACAGAAGCAGAACTATTACCACTGTAGAAGACTACTCAAAGACTAAAGGTAGCAAAAATCCAGCTCAAGGAACAATTCATACGAGTATCTATACAAAGATTACTTAGTTTACTGTCACAAACAATAAGAGTTGTTTTTATTCCTCCTTTATACGACTGTAAGCAAAAGGAGGTTAAGCCTCGTATCTTGGGCCACAGAAAAAGTTAATATCAGATCAAAACAGCAAAATAAAAACAAAGCAAGAACACACTTTTCCGGCCCTTTTCCCCAGAACTCATCCTCATTGTCATCAGTTTCTGTCCCTATGCTAGTCTGTGTCTCTTTGGCACCACATCTTTAGGGGGAAATTCTGTGAGCATGCACACTTCTTCGTGTCTAAGCTCATTCTTTTGTCCATTAGTTTTGCCTATTCTTCAGCCTCATAACTACCACAAAAGCTACTCCTTTCCTCCAAGCTACGATTTTTCTTTTCTCCCTCTCTCCCTTTCCCACTGTTTCTAATGCAGTATTCAGAAAAAAAAAAAATCACTTTCTATTAGTTTGAGTATACCAATAGAAAACCAGCTGAAAATATTTCCTTGACATTACTGGTGGCTCACTTTTCCTAAGAATTGCAATAATGAACCGTTCTCAAATTGTCATCTCAATTGTTATACTGACTTGGGAAGTAGTTTGGCTTTGATGCCACACCCCTCTTTTCAACAAACCGTTGGGAGGTTTTTGTGTTTTGAGACCAGGTTGTTTTCTATGTTTTGGCATTCTGTTTCGTAGAATTTGTTTTGGTTTGTTTTTTTTTTTCTTTTTTTCAGATGAGCACACTGCTGGTTTTTTGCCTCAAAGTCGAACCACTGTTTGTTCCCCTTCTCCTGAGCTGACAGATGTATTGCTCCTATGGACATATCACGGTCACAGTCCATCAAGCTGAGTCCAAAACTTAAAGACACTCTTAAAACACGAAAACTTCACTCTCACAGGCTAGGAGGAGTTGCTGAATGAGACAAAACATGTAATGTAAAAGCACTGCAGGAAACTGGAAAAATTATTAATCCAAAATATTAATTTTCCTGTAAATTAGAAGCGTTTCACATTATCTCTGTTGAAAAACTCCATCTTGTCCCTTTTTCCCTGGGAATTAAAAGAAGCCTTTAGTTTTAAAACTGAAAAATGGAAAATACTTGAAGAGCAAGATCAAAATCCGTGTTGGCACACACAGCAGAAATCTGAAAGCTGAGAGACCCAGATGCAGTTTCTGAATAGTACTCAAGCCATCACTCAAAGAGACTTCTTACAGACTCAGATCTGGCAGAGCTATCTTAGAACATCTTTAGATGTACAGAATGTGTATGTTGTCTTCACTGACACTGCAAAGGGATTCCTCCTCTCTGTTCAGCCTGGTGAGACACATCTGGAGAGCTCATCCTGTCCTGGGATCCCCAGTACAACTCAGATCTGGATTTACTGGAGTGGAGTCCATGCAAAGACAATTGAGGGCTTGAAGGATCTGCCACACACAGAGAGAGTTTGAGAGAACTGAGGTTGCTTAGCCTCAAGAAGAGGGGGAAGGATCTTAAAAATGTGTATAACAATCTGTTGTGGGGGCACAAAGTAGCCAAATACTTCTCAGCAATATGCAGAAGCAGAACAAAAGGCAATGGGTACACACAGAAAATATATGAAATTCTTTTTAAACCTCAGAAAAAACTTTTTTACTCTGAAATTGGTCAAACACTGGAACAAGTTGCTCAGAGTCTCTAACTTTGGTGATACTCAAAACCCAGCTGGACACTGTCCTGGACAATGTGCTCCAACTAACCCTGCTTGGGGAAGAGAGCTTGAACTGGTTGTTCCCTAGAGGTGCTCTCTGACCTCAGCTGTTATATGATTCTATGAAAATTTGTAGAATGCTTCAAGAACCCTAAGGCAAAGCAGGGGTAATCATTATGATGAAAGCATGTTCCTGTCAGTAGAAATAAGTGATTATTAGTGTTACAAACACTAAGTAATGTGCATTTATGTGCTCATTAATTCTAGAGACTGAAATATGAATAAAGCCCACAGCTTGATGTGAGAGCTCATGCAAGAAAGTTAGCACAGACCCCATGGATGGTTAATGACTGCAGCCAAGATTAGGCTTTGTCATGATGGCAGGCAGGAAAGAATCTTCGGTGTGTGGTCTCATCTACCCTTTGGAGCTTTCAGTTCAGTGCCATGAGGCTTTGAACTAAAAAAACCTCTGTAACTGTTGATGAAGCTGCCAAGAAGAAACCTTTTTGATTTGAATCACTGTTTTAATTTTTCTCTTTACTCTTTCATAAACACAGAAATAGCTAATGAGTCTTGCAACTGAGTCAGTCTCATTTAGACCTTTCAGTTAAAACAGTGTCTTAAGTATAGTGTTAAATCTCTGCTGTATTTACATCCATCTCTACTGTAACTCAACTTTTCTGCAACAGCATCAAGGGGCATCAGTTCTGGACTCCCCACACTGTACACTGTACAAAGTGTTTTAGAGACACACAGTAAGAACCCAGCCCATGACCTAAACCAAACTCTGGAAAGCATTCTATGAGTAGAACCAAATTCCCCAGATTTCAAAAAGATTTCCAGTGTCCAAGCACTGTTATCCTGATAAGAACAGGAGGAAGTGTCCCGGCACAGTTTAGTAACCCAAGTGGCAAAACATCACATACACAAGACATCAAATAGCAAAAGCATTTGCTGCACTTGCAATCTTAAGCTGATGACAGAGCATATAGTTACTGATTTCATCCATTTTGTTTGAGGAGTTTTATAGGCAAATGATGAGACTTCATGTTATTTCATGAGAGATTTTATATACTAAAAAAAAAAAAATTCAGAAACAGTTAGCTTTAAAACCCTCAAGTTTGCTTCTCCATGCTTAGAACATTCTCTCTCCAGCTGCAGCAGTACATAAATGGAGATTATCACAGTATCTGGTTTCTGAATCTATGCCCATAATTCATGGATGCCAATAAGAATTTTCCATTCTCCAGGGACACTATCAGAAGGAGACTAGCTAAACACACAGAGCAGAACTTGGAGTCTCAAATCCATAATCAAATATCTAGATTGATTGTGTCACTTGCACTTGTATTGATTTCAATTGGAGCAGCTGACCCAAGGGAATAATAAAAATGTGGAATAAAACTGATTTATGAGAAGAAAATAAATCCTTTTGTGAGTGATAATGAATTGGTACTATTTAACCCTTTCAATCACAAAGGGAGAACACTATTTATTTTTTCAGAATGCTGAATCAGCCGAAAGAAGTCATATAAAAAAAGTCAATACTGTCAAATGCCATTACACTTAGTTGTAATACTTTGGAAGGAATGAAGCTCTAAACTTGATCTAGGATTTTTGTTTGACATAAGACATTCTTTTGGTTTTTCCAGTCGCCTTTCATGAGGTATCATAAATGATGTACTTGTAGATTGAAAGAACCACAGAGCCAGTCAGGAGAGTGTTTGTAGCACTCACATGTAAAGCCCCTCCCTCTAGACTATTTAGGGCCAAAACATGTAGACTAACATAAACAGCCACATCAACTGCACACAATTATCCCTGTAAAAGGATGACCTATCATAGTGATCTTTCTGGTGTCACACTAGAAACTTACATGGTCAAAAACTAATTTGATTCCCCTTTATAAAGTGCAAAGAAAAACTTCATCAAAAGCTTGTCAAATCCCAGTTTTCATCATGTTTTCTCTGCCTGAGAAAACAAATAGGGGTTTACATCAGTCTCTAAAGAGAAGTTTATTTGTTTGAAGCCAACACATAGAAATATTCAAACCCAATTTCTTTATCTGGGGAAGCTCTAGGCAGATTGTATGTATCTTGTTTGGGTTATGTCATTGACATTAACCATTTCGTGTTTAATGTCATAAATTGGTTTTTTGCATTTATTACTTACCATAGATGCCTAAGACCTGCCAATGAAGCCTCCTTAGCCTTCATGTGGGTTAAAAACTCTAGAAGACATTCATTAACTAAAAGACTGTTCTTGTAGGAAAACGGATTGGCAAATTCCCTTTTACCCAATACTGTTTACCAGAGCCATCTCTAGAAGATTGCTATTATTCCCTAGACTATTCCAAGGGAGTAGACACAGTCTTGGAGCCTATCCTGCCATAGGCAGTCACTAGGAATTTCAGTCTGTTAAGAATTGACAGTACATTCCTCACAAAAATGGGGTCCAGCCCTATGTGTCTGCTTTATCACAGGAAATCAAATAAATTACAAAGTACAAGACAGAAAATGTACATGTGACAAAAAACATAACTATGGGAATAGAGTGATGCAGAAGATCAATTAAAACACCATCTGTGCTCTGATGCTAGAGTCTTCACCAAAGAAATGGTCACATGTAGGAATTAGAGAGTGACTTTCATTTTGCTTTCCTCAGAGACACCTGTACAAAAGAAAAGAAAAAAACAGCATACTTGATCCTGACAGGAATTATGCTATTAGATGGTGTATTGTGAAGCTGTTCAAAATTTACTGAAGCTCAATGAAACATTACTCAATAATCATCCTGAAGTGCATGCAAAACCAGGAGTTTTGTAGCCATGCAAATCAAAATTTAAATGCCATATTATCCCAAGGCAAAATATACCTAACTCCTGCTCTGGTGAAGAGATTAAATATGGCTATTTGAAAATGGGTTATGCATCCCCTTTGTACCCCTCCTCAAACATCTTTAGTGTTGGTGAGTTTTGTAGGTGTGTAGCTAGAACTAAGAAGACAGACAAAATGAGAGAGGAGGGGATGAAATATGAAAAATCTCCTTAATGGCTGGCTTGGAAAAGCAGCTAAGGGTTCCCACCAAAGTATCTCACATTGAGCAGGTTATCTCTCTGGTGCAGAAGGTGGCAAGCATTCTGTAATAATTTTAATTCCTCATTCTCAAGCCTTCAGCACAAGGCAGGCTAGGAACTTCAAGGGGCCTCAGCATTCCTTTCCCCACTTCTGTTGCCATCTGCAGGTGGTGTCTTCCCCTAGCTGTCATTGCTTTTTGCTCTAGGTTGATTCTTAACACTCCCTTTTTGACTTCTGACTGGCGAGAGTACTGAAAGCACTGTGCCCACTCAAGACTATAAGAGGAACTTTCTTATAGAAGTCAAAGGAATAGGTAGTCTGAGTTTTACTCTATTTATTCATATAGATAGCAAATATTAAACTAAAAAGATTAGATGAGCAACATTCTAATGTATGTATGCAAAAGTCAACTTGTTTATGCTGTATTCGGCTGCTGGAATTCTCCACTTTGCCATGAGAATGAGTGGGCTGCAAGGAACCTTTCTGGTACACTGTCTCCAAATAAGCAGAGTAAGCAGATGAATAATTTTCTTCTTTACAAATATACCCGATGAACTACCTTGCTGAAAAGTAGGGACTTTAGATGATGTGTCATCAAAAGAAGTTGTAATAAGTATTAAAAAAACCCTCAAGAAACAAAAAACCCCAAAACTCCCAAACTGAAAATAACACACATTGATTTCTACAGTCATAAGTAACAGAGTTCCCAGTATAACCCTGCAACTTCGTGTTATGAAACTCCCTAAGGACATACAGTTACTTAAGGATTCTCTTTAGGTCAAACTTGCATTCAAATGCATCACAACATCTTGGAGGCTACAGATTTGGATTAATTTTTTGCTAATGCAGTCATCTGACAGAGGTAGGAAGACAAGAATTTCCTCCAGATCTCTCCTCTGGAAAAGAGGTAACACCTGATTCTTCCTGTCTGAGAACTTAATTTCAGACACCCAGATGGAATTAAAAATTACTCTGTACTCTATCTGAACCAACCTGAGAATAAACAGGGATGAATGAGGAAACCACTCGAAGGAAATAAGCCTGACTCTGTCACCTTTCTTTCCCCTCAAGTCCTCTGAGAATTGGGAGTATATCAGATAACAAGAACTCTAACTACTCTTGAAGAAGGAAAAGCTGTTTGTGATCTGGTAGTATTAGTATTTTATGGCTTAGACTAACCAGCTGCAAACCAAATTCCTCTTTGAGGCTCCTCCCAAGCAGATACTGGGTCTTAAATGACTTGAAGGAAAATCAGCTTGTCTTTGCATTGTATTGAGCCCAAGCAGTAATGCCTGAGCACTGCAGAACTGGGACAGAGCCCTCAATTCCTAAAGTCCTATTTGATCTCCATATCGTGTTCGCTAGAAACAAACACTTTTCTGGAAAAATAGAACATATCTATGCAGACCAGAATGGTGTAGAACATATCTATATACACCAGAATGGTGAAACAGCCCCAGTAAATCCCCTTCCTGTTTTTTAACAACTACTTTCACAGACAAAGTTTTCAGAAAAATGAAGAGTTAAATTTTAAAAAATGAAGGCTAACTGATGCAGATATTTCCCTTGAACATATTGCTAAATCATGGCCAAACTACGGAAAAATCCATTATAAGTATCCTCCTCTATTGTCAGACAATCCAAATTATCTCCTGCTGAACTACATTTCACACTTGCAGTGATCTTTTCAATCAGTTTATGATAGTATTTGGTTATTGACAATGTTAACCAGGTGCACACTATTTACTAACACCTTGCCATGCCATCATCTTGAAATAAAAAACGTATCAGCAGTAACAGAATTAAACACCAATGAAAAAACAGGACATGCATTACAAAACAATTACATTAGAATCAAAAGTTGGGAATTTAGAGATACTATAGCTAAAACAGTCTCTC
>VZRR01013244.1:583917-606417 GCA_013398015.1 Oreocharis arfaki | reverse complement strand
CTGCAAATGGGTTCTGACTTTTCAAAGTTCTCTAGCTGCACAGCTTTGCAACATTTAATACCGTTTTGATGGTTTTAGAGACGGGATGACAACCGAGGATGACATGACTTAGAAAGCAAGCAGAAATTTTCTTTGCAAAAACAATGCAAGATTAAACACAAGGGGAATATGGCTTTTGCATTATTCACCCTGCTGCCTGGGCGGAAATGGCTGTGCTGTCATGGGTCCAGCCAAAATGTTGCTCCTTTTTTTCAAATTGATCATCACTCCTTCTCCTCATAATCTTACAAGTGCTTCACAGCAGAATACATCAAAGCCTTCATTGCATAAGAAAGGGACACAACTGCCTTTGCGAGGGGTCAGCTGAGACTGCCTACCACGCGTTACCCTCCTCACTGAACGTGTTTCCCCAAAGAGTGCACAAACAAGTTCATCTATAAACTATTTTGCAGAGGACAGCAATTACAGCAGCTATGTTCTCTTTAGCACCAATACTGGAAGCAACAAATCGGTCTCATTCTGAGCAGAAAAGAAGAGGCGAGTTATGAAGTCATCAGCGATTCAATTCTCTATCTGTTACTGCATTTACAATACTGATTAAATTAGCGTACAGTACATAGAAGGATTAAATGTCATCCAAACATCATTTTCAACCACAATTTCATATTATACTCCTAAGAAAACATTTTTATAGTAGCCCAACGTCAATCATGCTGTTTAAAGTGCACTAAAAATTAATGACAACATTGTTAGGTATAATTCATAAACATTACTTGTGTACAATATTTTATTATTTATTATACCTTAGAGCACGCTTAATAGCTCAAATTGACACATTAAATGCTCATACTCATTTTGTGAGCACTCATTTTTACTCACTGCCCAAGTATTTTACATTTATATAATTAGAGGACATGGCATTCTACTTTCAAATGAAAAATACTCACATTTTGCAATACATTTGGAAAAAAATGTCCATTTACCTTCTTCAGTGCCTTAGCCTTCTGCATAGGGGTGACATCACTAACACTGTCTGCTTCAATTTAGCAACAATTTAACCCAAGACAACATTGCTATGTTGAAGTTTAAAAGACATAAGAAAAAAAGAAACAACCCACGACATAAACCAGTGGAAGCTAAAGAGCAACCTGCAATACAACAAGGTCTAACAGAGAACTCCTACTTGGCCGGCTTTTGTATCACATGTTGAGTCTGTTTATGGTATGGAAATAAAGAGTTGGGTTTCTTTCCCTTTCTTCTTCAAATTGTACCCACGATCAACCATATTATGAACAGCTCTCATGAGTGGCTTACATAAGCAAACCAACTGAAATTTTGTGAGTAGAGCTTCCTTATCTGAGTGAAGGTGGCGAGATAAGACTCCGTGTGTATCTCTAGAGACTAAATGAGTGCAGAGAGCTTATCTTTATTTACCAATTTATGTGTTTGTACAAATGTAAAGCACCATAAATCAAAGCAGCAGTTCTTAAAGAATAAAATTGATAATTCTAAAATAATCAATGGCATGTGGGAAAAAATAAAAGTAGAAAAATTAAGTGCCACAGGAATTTTTTTTAAAAATAAATGGAATATCAATGTTATCATTAGACTTATGATAAAGCGAAAATCATACCTTGATCAGCATAGAAGAGACCAGTGACAAGGACTGTGTAGGACAGTTTTCCGTTAGGTTTATTTGGGGCAAGCCATTTTAACTGAACTTCTTTGGACCCATCAACAGCAGTAAATACATCAACCATTCCCTCAGGGGGAGCTTCCATGGTCCGAGCTTCTACCTGTAAATTCAACAGGAGATGGAAGTTTGGTGCCATAGTCACAGAGAAGGAATGAGAGAGGCAAAGTTTAAAGAAATGGTATTTCTTAATAAAAAAAAAAAGTAACTAACATTGTCAGTGTCCCAATTTTTAAACATATTGCTGGCCTTTCATCTACATTTGTTTGAAGCTGTCCAGTGACTAACCTACTTTAAATAGAGACTCCTGTAATGAACAGGAAATTAATACTGGAAGAGAATGAAAGAATGGGTTTTTTTTAAAACCCCATTGCACCTCATGTGGATGCATGATCTCAGTGTAAGGGAAAGAAAAAGCAATAGAAGACCATGTAACTTTCTCTTTCTGCATTTAAAAAGCAACAGCAAGGACCATGCATTTAAACACTGTAGTAAATTACTACAGATACTTGATAGAAAAAAAAATCCTTTGTGGAATATGGGCTGCTCCCCGAATTAACATCTATGCTCACCTAATAAAATTAAGTTGCAATAAAAAGTAAATCTTTAAGAGAAAATAAAATATGAAAGACCTAGATAATGTACTGAATATGAAATATTTGTAATACAAGTAAATAAATACTTATTCAATATTCTAGAAATTTAGTATTGAAATTTCATAACTTGTAGTAAACATTCAGTGCTATGGAACAAAATTTGCTATTATGTTATTTATGGCAACAAGTTTGTTTCTCATACATTATTTATTTGGTGATTTCTAAGGTATAAGATGGTTTCACACCTTTTAAAGTGCCTCTCAGCTGCAGGTTCATGGGAGTGCTAATAAATGCTATTTTTAATCTGCCACACCTGCTCTGTCATCTAAATAACCAAACATATTTTCTCTTTCCTTGAAACATGAATGTTGTATTTTTTAGCATGTAAAGACTGGAAAGCTTATTGTTTACATGTGCCAGGCTGCATCGTTGATGTGCACCAATGCCTCCACATGTGCTTCTATATTTATACACTCTCTTATATTTAAAATAAGTTACAAGTTACAGTGAAGTGAACAGGATAAAGTACATGCTTAAAGATAAACAAATACTTCATAGATTTATTGGATCAGTGCCACATTGATTATTTGGGTATTTCAGTCAAAAACATCCTTATGAAAGGATTCGACTAAACTGTGCTTTCTAAACAAAATAATTTCCAGTAAAGTGCTGCTAAATGCAGGTACTCCAATCAGAAACATCAGAAATGTGAAGAAATTAATTATGTTTTTCTACTGAAGAGGATTCAAAAAATCTTTAAATAATATAAATTTGTAGCAAACTGTATCATGTCCTAAACAGTTGCAACAGCTGTATTATGTCTTTAGCTTTTTCTTTATTACGTGCTATAAAAACATACAGCACAGAAAACCTTTTTCATACAAATTTTTCTAAATATTATTTTTTACACAATTCTGTGATATTTTCAGATATGTTTATTAATAACTTAAATAACAAAGACTCTGCTATAATAAAACTGACACCAAACTATAGGATAGACATAATAATATTGGGAAAAGTACTAGCATACATATAACTAAACCCCTGAAATTTAAGTTTAATAGCAGTGGGTTGAGATGAGAAATATCCAGTGTTGAACAGTTCTGTTTATTTATAAGACATTTACAGGAGCTAACACATTTCAAGACTAGCATAATTTTTGTTCTCCTGAATTTCTCTGAAGAATCTATTAGAGGCTACTCTAGTCCTTAATAATACATTTTTTTCCCTCTTTAGGAACAAAACACCCAAATCATTAGGACAGACAAAAGCAACATCTCGGCTCTAATAGAAAGAGATTAAAACATAGCTTTTCTTAATTTACATGTTAACAATTTGCATCTCGCTTGAAAATAAATCATAGTCACAGAAAAAAAAAAGTCAAACAAAAACTACCTAAGCCAAAGAAAAAAAAAATTTGAAATAGAATATCAGCTAATGCTCTCATAACTAATTAAGATCTTCAGAGCCACCTTCAGGAACATAAGGTGGACAAACTCCATATTTAGGGGAATGTCACATGATGTTCCTTAATCGATTAGGGCACATTAAGTTGTGATCAGCAACAAAAATAGCTGGAAGCATATCAGTTTACTGCTCAGAGATGCTTCCCATACTATTTAGAGCAGAGGCAAAACAAAAGGTTTCTCTTTTTTTTTTTTTTCCTTCTTTTTTTAAGTGTTGGATTTACCCCGTAATTGATACGAAAATCTTTTTTAAAAAATCAAATATAGATCCAGTGCTTTAACTTCCTGGCAGCACTTAGGTGCTAAATCAAGATGTACTTCAATTCCTGTGATTAGAGATGGATCACTGGCTTTGGAAAACAGTTTGTGTACTGATCATGGGATGCAGATGAGTATCAGCTACAGCAACCCCTTTGAATTGTTCCAAAAGTCAAGTTACGAGTCTGTAGTTCAGCCAAAATGTGAAAAAAGACTACTAAGAATATTTTTTAAAACCCTAACTCCTGGTGCTCTGATCTGTCTTTTTGATGCCTATTTGATAGGACAGCAGTACTGAAAACATCCATATTTCATCTGTATGCAAAGTTTGGTAATGACTTGTCTTGAACATCACTACCAACACAATGGATTAGGTTATCGCACATCAAGTACCTTAAAACAAGGTTTGCATTTGGAGTATATGAGAAGTTGTAAAAAATGTACAAGAGAAACTGGCAAAAAGCCATTCAAGCTTTTAAGAGTAAATATTCTTCAAAGCAGACCAAGCTGTAAAATGTTTAATGGTTACAAAGTCTAGTTGTCTTCTGCAGATAGACAATGTTACCGGCATTTGAACGAAAGCAATCTTGGAAATAATATTGGAAATGTGACTAACAAATTGTATCATAAAAACAAAACCTGGAAGTTCTCTCCTAATACAAAATAAGTTCTGATGGAAAAAACAGAAAGAATAACAAAAACACCTCCCAAATCTTTCTCTTTTTTCTTCCTTTTCTTTTTACCAAATTTAAAAGCCTACAAATAAAGCTGAATTAAACAAAATGTTAAATCCCAGAATAAACACAGGCTTCTTTTTCAGTTATGCTTGAAAACAAAACCAAGCATAGTAGATATGATTCTAGTTATTCATCAGCTACAGTACTATGAAATCATACTAGATTTATCAGTTCAGCTATATTTCTAAAAAACCTTTAACAAAATAAAAAAGCCTCAGAAGGTCTGTTTTTCACATGACAAATTTAATATTCCTGTCTTCTCGAATCCTGAAAAAACGCGGTGTTATACAAGACTGTTAAAATCTGTCCAGTATAATATTTTGATCACATACTTGCATTCAAAAGATTTATGAATTACCATATTTTCCTTGCTCCTGTTGCCACTTCTGGCTTCTGCAATTCTCAAATTAACTTTAGTCCTTTCAGTTCGGCAGCTAGAAATTTGCTCATTACTGGAACAGTAACTCTTTATATACATCCTTGTAAATCTGGTTAAAGCACACCTGCACCTTTCAAACATATTAACTCCATTTAATTTCAATAATGTGTGTTTCAGCCTCCGTTTTTTTGCCTTTCTTCACTGTACCTATGTTCTACTTTGGAATGGTGCCTAACAATGACCTATTGAATCTTTAGCAGCTCTTAAACAGGATTTTTTTTTAAATGTCACATTTTGCCAGATGGGTTAGTACTGCCCAGAGTGAATCATCACCATTTACTCTGATATTCACTGTCATCTGACATTTATTAGACTCCCAGAATGTAAATTAAGGTACTCACCAGTGGACCCAAAGCACAACCTTTTGCAGTACATGCCTGGACTCTGAAGGAATGCAGACTCCAAGGAGCAAGCCCATAAGCATAACAACTTAGCTGTGATGAATTTTGCAGCAGAATACCATCCATATACAATCCATAGTTAGTAATAATACCTATAAAACAACGTGAGAGCACTCAGTACCTACAAAGCTACAGAATTTAGAAGAAAACTAATGCTACAGACATCAAGGCAGTAGCAGTAGTATTTCAAACTGTTTACAATTGAGCAGATACTGTTTAGCATGACTGAGCATGCAAAACTCAAAAGAAACACACTCTTCCATCTCTAACTGTTGAAAACCTCACAAGTGGACTGCATCTCTTAAAACAAGTACACTATTCCAAAGATTACCCCTTAAGAAACTTGTTTCTGAATGGCAGCCAACATCATCTTGGAATGAGGAAAACTGAGGCAATTCTGTTTCACAGCCTGTTCTGCATATGGCTTTTCAAACAAGACACAAAAACCAACTCACATCTTAACAGCTTTAGACTTAGAAACAAAATCTCCAATATATTTGAAATGAGGAAGGACAATTCAGGGCAGTGCTATAACTAAAATAAATCAGTAACAAGTAATTTTGTCACACAAAAAACATTTTTGATACTAATTCTTTATGATAATTACCTCAGATTTTCAGCGTTTTGCCAACAAACTACATACATCATTAATTTGGGGTAGGATTGGGGTGGCTGGAAAATTTTACCCACTTTTCTAAATGAAACCACAATATAGTAATGATTACTGTTTCCTTCTCAAAATGCTGTAGAAAAATTCCTGAAGTAAACTACTCCTTGCCTATTCAATCTACAGAAAGAAAACATATTTGAGAACTCAAACATTAGCAAGATTTTCAGACAGAGGAAAGAATGGTCCTTCTTGTATAATGGGCTAATTCTAACTAAAAACTTGCAAGCGATTGCTTATCTCATTTATAATGAATTCTAAAACTTTGTTACTCCAAAGGTGCATGGTAGGATAACAAATCCTGTACAATGTTTTGAATTTAATGAACTAAAGACTTAGTTTTACAGATCTGCTTAGACTTTGGAAATTGAGCTTGCAAAGGAGTACTTTTTCTCAGGGCTAGTCCTCCATCTTTTTCACTTCTGAATATTATCCCTTTTTAAAAGTTATTTCAATGAGAAATCTTAAGGCAAGTAAACACAACGTTACAGGATTCATTTGAAGCGATTTTAGTTCAGAGAATGCCTTCTGATCTTTCTATAATAGAAAACAACTTCTATTATAAAAATATGGCTCAGTTCACCATTCCTGTCCTTAAAACTTAATTTTTTGAAACTACATTGAGGAAGATTCAGTTTGAAATTCAAAAATATTTTCCCCTCTGCTAAATGGAGAACTGCTTTTTATATGAAAGTGTACACACAACTGTTTCAGCTGAGCTTTGAAGAGTTCTACTACAAAAGATTTATATTAAACCAATGCAGAGCTGAGTACGCTGAAGTGATTTACACACTCCTCAATTCTTTTCTCTTCTAGAAAAGTGAGAGGCTAAACTCAACTCAGACAGCAGAGATCTGTGTAGGAGGAGGTCCTGGAAAATCTCACACTATCAATCTTACCCCATTTGACAGGCTTCCTGAAGCAAAAATCCCTTGTGGTTCTGTTGTCTAGTTGCTTGTGAAACAACAACATAAATGGTTGATAATCTTCCTACACTAAATAAACAAATTTTATATATATGAGTATATAGTTTAAAATATTTTATCTCAGAAGAAAAATATGAATGCTGGTATTAAGGATGTGTTTTACAGGGGAAAAATGCCAAACGCTGGGATATTCTAAGCACCTGCTATACCTGTAGCACTAAACCCTTTAAAGCATCATAGAATAGAATCATAGAATTACCTGTGCTGGAAGGGACCAACAAGGATCATCCAAGTCCAACCCCTGTCCCAGCACAGGACAACCCCAAAAATCAAACCATGTACCTGAGAGCATTGTCCAAGCACTTCCTGAACTCTGTCAGGCTGGTGCTGTGACCACTGCCCTGGGGAGCCTGTGCCAGTGCCTGCACATCCTCTGGGTGAGGAACCTTTTCCCGGTATCCAACCCAAACCTCCCCTGAGACAGCTCTATGCCATTCCCTTGGGTCCTGTCACTGGTCACCAGAGAGCACAGAACAGTGCCTGAAAAATCATTATTAATTCCTTTGATACTCATGGTAACAGCCACGAATCATAATGAGGTCATTTGGCACTAATGCTTTAAAGAGTTCCTAAAGCCACAGCACTGTACAACATCTATACTTGAGAAGCAGCTTGCTGCTCACTGCTGTGAGCTTTTGTTAGTTCTCCCAGTACTGTCAGACAACAATCATCTCTAAAAACCTGATCCATTATCTCTTGATTTTACTTCTGTCTTTGCCTTGTAGGACATTAATGGAGAAAGCTAGAGAATGAAAAGAAAGAAAAAAAGTAAATTTCAAGAGAAAAGGGCTAATAGTCCATTTTTGAGATGTGAAGCCATTTTTCTAAATTAGGCAATAATTATTTTTTACCAGGGATAAATAACTTTGCCTCCCTATTTCACCACTACAGGTTTCCAAAGCATACAGAGAAAAAGTCCAAAGTTGGCCCAAAGTCAACAAACTTCTTGAGACTTGCTAGATATTGCTGAAGTTTACCATGCATAGAATATTTAAGACTATAGGACATTTTTGTGATTTACAAGGCTTCCTGAGCAACATGTGGTCACCACAAAAAGATGCAGTTTCTCCATAATTATGAATCTAGGCAGCTTGGTCAAATCTTGACTTCACTGAAGTCAAAATCTCTATGGTCTATAGTACAATTATGTTTCACTTTTGAAAAGAAATCCAAGAATGCAAATTAAACTTCAACTGAAGAAAGCTATTCAGTCTTTCTTTTCCCTCCTCCTTTCCCCTCTCTAGGTGAGGCCATATAACGTGTCAATGATATTCAAGACTCTAAAGAGGTTTTGAATCCAAAGTACTATGAGCACTTTACTCTTAAGGTGCAATCTAGAGGTCAAATCTTAAGCAAACATACTTCTACCTACATCAATTTCACTGACTACAAACACCAGTCATCTCTCGTAAGCACAAGGATTTGCAGGAACAAGTACTGGCTTAGTTCACTGAATAATTTTATAAATCAGTTTTTACTACACCTGATATTTCCCATAAAAATTCCAGGCAGCCTTGGAAGATACAGCTCGGATTCAGACTTGGTTTTATCTATGATGTGAACATAAAGTGAAGTTTTTGAGAATTGACCATCTAAGGAAAATTTTCNCTGACTACAAACACCAGTCATCTCTCGTAAGCACAAGGATTTGCAGGAACAAGTACTGGCTTAGTTCACTGAATAATTTTATAAATCAGTTTTTACTACACCTGATATTTCCCATAAAAATTCCAGGCAGCCTTGGAAGATACAGCTCGGATTCAGACTTGGTTTTATCTATGATGTGAACATAAAGTGAAGTTTTTGAGAATTGACCATCTAAGGAAAATTTTCAATGGAAAATTTTCAAGGATTATCAATGGAAAATTTTCAATGGAAAATTTTCAAGGATTTTAAAAGAGCAGATTTCAAACTATATGGCAAGATTATAATGGATGTGCTCTGAAGAGGAGATCATTGTTTATTAAGGCCACTAGAATGATGAAAGGTCAAAACAGAGTATCTGACGGCACATGATTTCACAAGCCTCTTCATACATTGCCCTCATCTAAATAGTCAATATTGCTTATACTATCTACTATCAACCTAAATATGTGTAGAGTGGCAGAATCTCGACCATGTCCCATCAACCATTTTATTGTTGGATTGAAAACATAACAATTTAAAACATCCCTATTCCAGGTATATTCAACATGCCATCTTCCAAAAGTCATTTTTTTACTTGGTACATAAATGGTATTTCTGAAGCAACTTTCAACAAAGAATTAGGTGTATAATTTCCAATTTTTCTATGAAATAGGTTTTTTTCCTCAAAATAATGTAAACAGGCCTTGAATTCAACAAAAAACTGTAGCCCTGAAGTTCAATATCCACATCTGGATAACAAGAGCCTAGATGATCCTGTTTCTCATTTCTCTTCGCTGTGCCATCTTTATGAAGAAGCCTTGCAGCCTTTAATCCTCTTTGCCACCTTGGCCTCAAGGGTAGCATACTAATTCTCCTTAACTTTTTCTAATTCACAGCAAGGAGCTGGACCCCCTATATACCACGAGAGCATAGCAAAGGCTGTGCTGTCCAAACCCCAGCCAGCCCACACACCCATTAGAAGCTGATAAGCCGCCTCAGCCCATGGAAATAAACACTAGCATCTGTCATGCAGCAGCAGAGCAAAGGAGGCAGGAGGGAAAGGAATGGCCCCAGAGATCTAATAAAGAGATGACAATCTATGATATGCAAATCTTTGCAATTCTGAGGTCTCCACCTGAAACAAAGCCAAGCTCAGTATTTTTGAAAAGCACTAGTTATGCCTAGCAGCCTGAAACACACCAAGTTCGAACCAATTCAGTTAAATGCAGGAAACAGTTTCTACGCTTTTGAAAAAAAGAAAAAAACAAAACAGAAAACCCAAGAATGCACCAGTAGAATGCTAAAGCAAGAAAATTTTAAGGAAAGTACCTAAGTACCTTCTGCTGGTCTTTCTCAAATTTTAGTCTTCTCAAACATGATATTTTTCAGCCTCTTACACAGTTTTAAAACACTGACACAGAGAGCGATTATAAAAGACATGGCCACGAGGCAGCCCAAAAGATGTGTTGAGAACGAGCAAAACAAAGTCACTGAACTATGCAAACCTTCCTGATTAAGCACTTGCTCAGTCAAAAGTTTTAGAGTTTATCCACTGTTGGGTTTTTTTTTAATTCTTTTCAAGAAAACGGGGAAAGGATGGAAATAGAAAATTGGAGAATGAGAAAACATGCTATTAGATAAATCACAGACTCATTTAGGTTGGCAAGGACCTTGAAGGTCATTGAGTCCAACTGTTAACCCAGAACTGCTAAATCCACCACCAAACCATGTCCCAAAGTACCACATCTATGCATCTTCTAAATACCTTCAGGGATGGTGACTCAGCTAGTCTCCTGGGCAGCCTGTTCCAACGCTTGGGAAGCCTTTCCAAGAGGAAATTTTTCTTTATACACAATCTAAACCTCTCTGACACAACTTGAGGCCATTCCCTCTCGTCCTACTGCGTGTTGCCTGGGAGAAGAGACCAACCCCCACCTGGCTACACGCTCCCTTCAGGCGGTTGTAGAGAGTGATAAGGTCTCTCCTGAGCNTCTCCCCTGAGCCTCCTTTTCTCCAGGCTGAACACCCTCAGCTCGTTCAGCTGCTCCTGATCAGACTCGTGCTCCAGACCCTCCACCAGCTCTGTTGCACTTCTCTGGACTCACTCCAGCCCCTCAATGTCTTTCTTTAAGCGAGAGGGCCGGAACTAAACACAGGATTTGAGATGTGGCCTCCCAGAGCCAGGTACAGGGAAACAATCCCTGCCCTGGTCCTGCTGGCCACACTATTTCTGATACAGCCAGGATGGCACGGGCCTTTTGGCCACCTGGATTCACCTGGGGTTGTTCAGTTCAGCCACTGTTGACCAGCACCTCCAGGTCCTTTTCCAGTGGGCCATTTTCCAGCGGGCCATTTTCCAGCCACTCTTCCCCCAGCCTGTGGAGCTGCCTGGGGTTGTTGTGACCCGAGTGCAGGACCCAGCACTTGGCCTTGCTGAACCTCAAAAAACTGGCCTTGGCC
This sequence comes from Oreocharis arfaki, assembly GCA_013398015.1. Classification (NCBI taxonomy): domain Eukaryota; kingdom Metazoa; phylum Chordata; class Aves; order Passeriformes; family Paramythiidae; genus Oreocharis; species Oreocharis arfaki. The sequence goes on along the minus strand of VZRR01013244.1, from coordinate 595,088 downwards.
CATCGATCCTGCCTGTCCAGGTCCCTCTGCAAAACCTTCCTGCTCTCCAGCAGATCAGCACTCCCATCCAATTTCATAACATCTACAAACTTGTTGAGGGTGCACCAACACCCTCAGTGGTCTCCTAACAAGCTGTTTATTGTATTTAGAAGGAGAGCCAAGCCGTACATAGGAAATGTGGTATTAACAAGATACAACACCCAGATTTAGTCATGCATCCCAACTTTTAGTTGTTTTAAAGGAAGTTTGTGGAAATTTATTTATTAAGCTATAGGTCTTTATCCTGTGCTGTTGATATGGATGTATAAATATATATATACGGACACATATATTTCTATTTATTTGATTAGTTAAACCACTCTCTAAACTGTTCGGATTTTTTCCCACAATGCAAGGATAACAGGACCAGGTCCTGAGACAAACCATAAAAAAATGCCTATTTCAGTGAATATTAGTCAGACTTTAGCACCATGCCACATATACAACCTTCCTCCACATTTCCTCCCCTCCCATCCCTTCCCCTTTCCCTTTCTCCAGCCTCCTCGCCTTTGCCACACATGCTGATGAGATTTTAGAAACAGGGTTAGAGAGTTCCTAAGGGGCTAGGAAGCAAAATCTTCCACAAAGACTTCCATATAAAGAACCATAAATTATCAAATACATTATTTAACAGGTGACATATTCTTATTTCTTTCTAAATTTAATGTAAGACCTTACAGAATACAATCACCACTTCTGGGGGAATCGTTTAAAATGTCTTTAGTGAAGTTGAACAAGTACAATGTGCTTTATCACAGCCGAAAGTGGGAAAAAACTTGCAGGACAAAATGAAATTAATGTGAAACTACTGGGAGAAATAATTATATATATTGAAATATATCAATATCATGAGCCAATGAAGAAAGACATTTCTGATACATCACATTTAGTGTATTTGGTGACTACATAGCATCCTCTGTAGTGATTTAAACTGTTACACACATGGTAATAAAATCAGAGCAAATTCCAAGGCAAATGATCCTGTGCAATCCCACTACAAATGTAAAATTTGTCCAAAAGTTTTACACACAGATATCTCATAACGAAAAACATTTCTGAACAAAAGAAAGTATATTGTTTAATTTTCACAGCCACAGAAATGTACAGCTTTATGATGAGTATGCAGAACACAAATCTAATTATTATTACATATCAATTAATGTAAAATAAATGAATGTTTTATTGGAGGGTGAAATTAACATCCTAGACATATTCTCCAAGAATGCCTATTCCTCAGCTCAGCTGTCCTGGAAAACATTGAACAATGAGATGCAGTACACAAGAACTATCAAAAGGGAGCACTTTTGAGCCACTGAAACTGCACGATGGGCTGAAAACCACAATCTCCCTGCTGCAGACAATGATACTATCTCAGGTATTTTATGTGCTAAAATGATCATTAAAAATTAAGCACCACATATAAGCTGCCATTTAGAATATTAATTTACCTTTACTAATCATCTTTTTAACTTGAGGCTAAAAGAGTTCACTTACCGTTCGGATACTCAGGCTTAGTCCATGAGATGTTAAAGGAGTCAGATGTGTATGACTGGGCTTTTGGAGCAGGAACCCCTTCTGGTGTACTCTCATCTGTTACAGCTGCGCTGGCCTCACTTATTGAACACCCACCTCCAGTGCAAGCCTTAAAATATTAATCAGAACAAATAAACATGTTTCAGTGTAGAACCAATGATTTTAGCAATTTTTTTTTTTTGGCCTAAGTTTCATTATTCTTCTGCATCTAAACATAGTAAGCTTGTGATTTTTAGGTAAGACACTTTTCTCAGCATAGATTTGTTTACCTCTTTTCTTGAATAACAAGGGGATGTATAATAACTCATGACACTTAGTTTTTAGGCATACTATAGCTAAAACATTCTTCTGCATTTCTCAACAGCATCCAGAGCATGTTTTCACTATTTTAATTGTGAAAAACCAGTATAAACCAGTATGTATTAGCTGTTATGGGTGCATGTTTGTGGAAAATAAAGCAAAATAATCTGTATTACAGTTGCCAGAGAACAAAATATTAACCACACAATTTTTGTTATTTTGCTTGGGATATGAAACAATACAACGTGCAGGGAAAAGTGCATATCACCCCACATAACAGATTTTTAAACTTTTACATGCACACAGCTGTGTTACATGTGATGCTTTGCCAATTACTTGCACTAACATCAGTGACGAAAGAAATGAGTTCCTATAGAAGTTGTAAAAAATATATATACTCTGTACTTGATTTAAAGATTTTTGTGTTAGGTTATTATTTACTTTTAGGGGTTTTTTAATCAATAAAAAAATCAAAAGCTGAATTCAAAAAATAGTCTCATTTAGACATACACTTACATAAAACTTACGGGATCACCTATGTTTTTCTGAGTTGTCCATGTACTAAAGCGGAAAAGTGGATCATCAGCACAAAAAGTATAAATAACCTTGCTCTCCAGATCTCCAGGAATAAAATGTCTCTCTCAACATATTATATTTTATTTGAAAGGATTAGCTTCAATTTCCCATTTCCAATTGTTTTCCAAATCAGAGAGCAAACATATTTCCTATGCCCTCCAAAACTGTATACTGACCCCAAGGGTAAAAATAAGTATTGTTTGTAAATGAGAGGCTCTTTTATACATAAAGATTGTTTTGATATCACTGGAAATTACATTCCCAATACAACTAAGGAATGACACCATGTTCAGTCTGAACTACCAAGTAAAGATGAAAGAATACAACCTTAGTTTCGGGAGCATCCAAAAAATGGCATTTGCTCTAAATATGATAATGTTTACAAAAAAACGCCAAAAATTAAAAAATAGTCTCAGTTTAGATGGATGCTCAGGTAACTATTAACATTTTTGTAAGTAATATATTTAAGAAAATTATCCTTCCAGTAGAAGCAGAGTAATCTTTGAATGACTCTACTTCCACTGGCTTCCTGAAGAAGCCAAAAAGACCAGTTCTGGAAGGCCTCTTTCTCATTCATTCCTTACTGAGTTGCTAATTAATTTCCACCAGGCCTACTTCAGCAGTGGAGGGCTTTTTCATTTAAGGGCTTGGTAATAGCAGCCTTTCCACTCATTTATTTCTTGAATTTCATGCAGTTCAAATTTTGTATCTCTGAAATTCACTGGGACATGAAGTTCCTGGTTCTTCTAATAAAAATCAGTAAAAGAGAGCTCATCTGCATTTTTGGGAGTGGGATTTTAGATCAGTGTATCCATCTGGCAATCCCACCCAGTGATGCTCAAAGCCATGAAAACCTACACCCAGACTGAGTACCATTGCGGCACTCTGAGAAACAGATTTCAGGTAAAGTTTGCAAAAATACCAAAGGAACTGGACAGCAAAAGGACAGATGCAAACCACATCAGATGGCACCACGTAGTAATGCTCCATCCAGGACCTGACCCAGCTTACCCACACTGCAGCGTCCTGAGGAGATACTGCCTTAAAAGCTGAAGCACAAAAGCACCTGAGTCATACAAATAAGTGTGACACCCTGGCTACTAAAGGAAGGCTTTCAGCTTTCCATTTGCTTTCACACACTGGCTTTCACACTCACCCAGCTTAGAGCATGAACAGAACAAAACCAAGTTCCTTCGCACTAATCCAGGGAGACATGGCCTTACATCTTCTTGGCTGACTTTTGGAAAAAAGCATTAGATTTGCTCACAAAACCTGTTGTACTCATTTATGAATAAAACTGCTGCATATTAAATGGCAGTAATCAATTCTGAAAATCGGTAACAGCATGCAAAGATAAACATTTTTTTAACTCTATTCAGTGTAGTTACATTAACCTGTCATACAAAAAGCCAGCAGCCTCTGAGGCGCTGAAAGTCCTGCTGGTGAGGCTCCCAGTTCCTGTGTTCAGGCTGCAATTTTTGATAACTCAATTTCCCACACAAACTGAAACCAGTTTTTGAATGGATACAAACCAAACTTAATAGTAGCTGTGAAACAGGGAAAATAAAAAGGTTCTAGGGGATAGAAATATTTCATTCTAACAAAAAAAAAAAAAATTTAATCATCCACGGTTGACAGTTGTTTGAGGTATTTCTATTCCAAAAGTTTTATTGAAATTCAGTTAAATGATATATGAAATACTAAATATTTCAGTTTTTTCCAGGTGTGTAGGCTTGATTTGAAGTTTTTGTGGATTTGGTTTTTGCTGCGTTTTTTTGTTTGGGGTTTTTTCCTTTCATAAAGTATAAAAGTAACATTTGGTCATGTTTAGTCTTCATAACTTGTAAATCTGTAATATTACATTCTTCTCAAACCAGTCTAACAAGTACAATGGATCCAAAAGTTTTAAGAAAGCTATCACACCTCAAAGATATTGGGCTTTTCATGCACTTTCAGACTCGTCATTTTCAAAGCTGCAACAACATTTAGATCTTCAAACCCCCCTATCACAAACCACTGCATTTTATTCAGGTAAATCTGGTTATTTTTGTCACTAGAAGAAATTATCATCTCCTACTTTCAGATTAAATGCAAATATTAAAGAGGAATAAAAAAAATTACAAAGAAATGAGAAATAGAACATAAAGAGCAAAAGGTTCCTAAAAATTTATTTGGTAACTTCAAGGAAATCTGTGCACACTGATGAAGCAAAACCATCATCCACACAATGCTTCCTCCCAGATCCCAAGGCAGAGCCACCAAAAGAAGCAGTCCCAGGTGCTCTCCAGATTGTAGCTGTTAATTCTTCCCTGATCCTCCCTCCTTGTGCCCCCACACCCAGGAGCGGAGCAGGAGCAGAGAAGAGCTGTGGCACATTGAAGGACAGCACAAATTCTTTTGTAAAGAATAAGTAAAAAATAAAGGCATAAAATGCTTGTTGAAGTAGTGTCTTAGTTTTGGACATGGTGCTATTATATATGCTGTGCAATTTACTATGCTGAAATATCTAAGTACAAATGAATTAATTTCAACATGAATCTAAGCTTTAATTAGACTGAATATCCTTGTTTTTTTCAGGTTCAAGTCAGATCCTTATCATTACCTGAAGGTAGTTTATTTTTTGTGGTATAATATTTAGAACATTCAAGAGCATGTTAAGAAAAAATGAATGCATACCCAGTCTACATAAATGTAAATTTATTCATAATCAAGAGCAGAATATTTTTCTATGGCATTTATCAAAGCAAATATCCTTATATAGGTATTGTTATAAAATGAACAGTGTGCTTAAAACAAGGGACAATCCCCTGCTTTTTATTCACATATTTTCAGGTTTGTTAGTGAGCTGAAGCTGTTCTATTTCATCACAAAATAAAACCAATGGTAAAGAAATGCAATGAAAACACTAATGTCTTTTAAAATATTTTGAATACACAAACTGCTACTTTACACTGAACTCTTCCTCTCTGCTATTTCCTTCTAAATACAGACTTTAAGATGAAAGAACAAATTGCCATGGAACAAAATATGAAAAGTTAACACTTTTAAATACATACAATGTTTTCTTGTAAGTTGGGTACAAGGAGACATTTTTAAAGCATGTCACATATTTCTGCTCAATTCTTTATTAGTTACCCAACTTACCCTTGAAGAAAACCTGTATTTAAATTACATTCACATTTTTGTGAGTCTGTTTTGAAACAAAAAAACCTACTTTTGTTCAGGGCAGCTCATCCACCTTAGCTTCAGAAAGAAGAGGTTAAACAAAGTGGACACAGGAACCATTAAATATTAAGATGCTAACAAAGTCAGAATCATTTTCACCATTTTACACCTCTACTACACATCTTTAAAACTTACAGCTAGTTTTATGAGGTATTCAGTACCAGGGAAAAGCTGCGGAATAGTAAAATCCAGAAAAAGTTCTGTGCTGTTATAGATTACATTCCACTTGGTAAAATTCTGCTCATTGGTGGCCATATAAATTATATAGCGATCTAGGATTCCATTCACTTCTACTGGTTCTTTCCATCTGCAAATAAAAGCACAATATGATTAAGACCAGACCAAATAAAGATTCAGACCACGCTGAAAAATGTAAGGCTTTGTTTAGGGGACTTCATGGGGTTTATTTCGAGAATTTGAAAACGCAGTTGTGCAATCATAAAAATAAATCTAAGCCATACCTCTAATGCAGTATTTGTACTCAATAGATAAATGATTACACACAAAGCAGGGGCTACAAAAGGGGCATATCACCAGAACATTTCCTGCACTGAAGTTTGCAGAGGCTATGCCCATATGTAGGTTATACTGATTGCGTAAAGACAAAATGGAAATTAAGTTGGCAAGTGATAATCAGAAGGTTCACAGAACCACTAAACTAATCACTTCTATGCATTTAATCATAATAAATTTAATTTTATGTCACAAACCCTTCCCCTGATTGAACTCACTGGAATTCTTGAATAAACTGATGCACTATTGTGTTGTCAGGAAAGAAGAAATCCTTACTTACTGTACATATATTGTTCTAGAATCCAAAACTGTCAGGACCGGGGCATCTACGTGAGATGGTGGCAGCTGCGCTGTAAACAAGGTGACCTGGGAACTGTTTGTACAGCCAGCAAGCGTGCACGCAGCGAGCACGAACTGGTGCGGCGTGAAAACTGCCAAACCTAGGGCAAAAAAAGAAGAGGAATTTATCTGGTATATTCATTTTACCTCGTTTTTCTGTAGCTTTCAGACACTAGCGAGTTTAGAAAATCAAGAGGAAGCGGGACCTGTATCTCTTAAATGTTTCAGGTTTGCCCCAGAGGAATGAATAGGTACTGGTTCTTTAACAGTAGATAACTGCAAATTACTAATAGATCTGTGGGGTGTGCTTTTGGTTGAGATAACCCCACTGTACTCCATTTACACCAGAATGTACACCAACCAACGAAAAACAAAAAAGTTAGCTTTTTAGGTGCTACATACTACACCAATTTGCTACACTGGCAAATGAACACCTTTGAGATGATTAAATCAAATTAAACTAATGAAAAAACAAGTACAGGTTCATTAACACAGCATGATTATATATTTTTTTTTAAATGTGCTGTATGAAACATGAATGTCAAGCATCGATACATACGATTCACTCCATGCAGATTTCACTACAAGCCTGAACACAAAGGAAGCTCATTGCTGCCACCACTCATACTGATCCCTTAGCTCTATGCCTGTTTGTCTTCAGGTGCACAAACACCAAACAATCATAAAATATATTTCAGTAAAGACAACCCATCTAATGCTATAGCAAAACAACTGTTCAATGGCTATTAATTATGAAGCCACCTTGAGTTTCAATTGCTGCAAAAAATGGTGAATAAAATGTAGCATCTTTTCTGAATAAATATTCTAAAATATCATATATTCTTCCCTATACTAATAAAGGAATGTTAGAAAAATTGTAGCACGAAAGCAACGCAGACATAATTTTCTATTATTTTCTTTTTTCTTTCTTCATTAAAATACAAATCATAGACTTTAACAAGCAAATCTTTTAAGAAGGAATTTACAGTTGAGGTTTTGGCACCAGTATAAGGTAAAATGTTTGTTCAACAGACACACATTTTCAGTATGCCAGAAAAGTTCTGTGTTTCTGTAAGACATAACAAACAGTGTTTTCAGAGCCCAACAGTATTAAACTATACAAAAATATTTTTGAGCACAAATTAAAAAATTGCAGTTGGATGACAGACATCACCAAGCAGAGATGTTATAGACCCAACTTCTCTCTCATCAGTTTTCTCCTCATATAACATCCCTGGTCCCTGCAGGAATGGAATTCCTTCTGATTCGCTCCACTCTGTGTAAGGAGAGAATGAACTTGTGCATTTTTATTGAAAACACCGTATCACTCAGTGGTATTGTTCTATGGAGCACATGGCAAAGTGTGAGTTAAAAAAAAATGCTGCAGCTAAAAAAAAATCATCAAGTGAATGCCTGCAACAGTGACATGTTTAATCAACATAATGGGACTGATTCTACCAGGGTTAAGCAGTGCTTAAGTCAGTGAGAGGGGGAAAGCACACTCCAGAGCAGGTGCTCAAGCTGGCTCAGCAAGCAGGGAAACTCCACATACTGCACTGGCTGTACTGCCTTCATTAGTGTGCACCTCCCTGGGTCCCCTAGCCCCTGCAGCTGCTATAACAGAAGCCAGAAAAAGTGCAGATAGAGCTGAAAGTCTGTGACACAAGTACTACATATTCCATGTTGTGGGTGGGCAAACAAGTGACTAGAAGGATTTTACTGTCAGCAATCCTAAAGCAAACAGTTGAAAGAATTCACGGAACCTGTGTAATTCATAACCTCGTAGATACTGAATGTACATTCTTCTCCCAAAGTTGAAACTATATGGTAAGGCTTCACTTAGAAGAGTGAATACAACTCAAGGGAAGAGAAAAGAAGAAGCTGATTTCTCCTTTTGTATTTGTTTACGGTGGATCACTCTTTTCCTTGTCAGTGAGGCGTGTTTTTCTCTCCTTTAAGGAAAATTCCACATCTGGAACTACTATTTCTTAAAAAGGTAGCTTTTACTGAAACCCTGATTTGATGCAGACTGTAGCTGATGAGACTACTGGCAGGCATAAGTTTCTGGAAATACCTTGTGTAACTTGAAGAGGGAAGAACTTTGTCAAGGATTAGGAGAATGGAAGATGGAGAAATGTTTTATTTCCCCCCTTGAAAAAAAAAACAATTGACTGTAAATTATCTTATGTGCCTCAGTACCAAGAATGGAAAAAGCAAAAAGACAAGACAGGGAAAAGTGAAGTTTTAGAAAAACAGGAATAGCAAGGAATTGAAACACAGCACATATGAGCACAGAGATCCTTAGGGATCAGCTGATAAACATGCTGAAAGGCGAGGGAAAGAAAGGAGAGTTTAAAAAAGAGTTGAAATATAAAATACACTAAAAAAGCAACACATCATCATAATCAAAGAAAATCTTTATTCCTTGTCTTGATTTACTAACACCAAAGTATTTTGACTACTAAATAGAAAGTTTCAATGGAATCTCAAAGATATAGATGGGATAAAGGCTAAAAAGAAAAATTATGTTTGTGCAAGCCAGAGAAGAAAACAAATTCAAGTCTTAGCAATGTCATTCAAGGTAGGAGCTTTGCCATCATTAAAATCTCGCCATAGACTTCAAGGTGTGGATGAGCCAGCAAATATAGGGTAGGCAGTATTTCTAAAAGGCTAGAAGCAGAAACTGAAAAACTGAACAATAAAAATCATATTACATCACAATCAATACAATTATTCATCACAATCTAATCTGGCAGATATTTTCCTATTTCAAGTTCAAAGTGTTTCATAACGGATCACTGGATTCAAACAGCTACAGATACAAACATGAATTTGAAAGAGGGAGGAGGTTCTTAAAACTACAAAGCCACTGTTTGTCAAGGTCCTCTAGCAACAATGCCTTGCTTTCCATTTGCTTGATTGCATGATTTGCATAAGATCAAATGTAGGCAATTGTGGACATGAAAAACAGATCGCTCTCAAACACATTAGAAATGGATCCACAAGCATTATGCGGAAACGTGTTACAAGAAAATGCACCCCAGTGCATGAAAAACTCAGTGATTAACGTCAAACAAACTATAATTTACAATATAGGGTGTGAATTATATGTTATTTTAAAATTTATTTCATGTTGTTGCTGGAAGAATTTCATTGATCTCAATTTACAACATGAACCTAGTAAGGACACAATTACTACTTTTAAACCTACAGCAAAACCTGAATTTTTTTTTCTTACAAATTTGCTTGATCAGGTTATATTCCAATCTGTTCCACAATTCCAGCTCCCTGAGTTAATTTAAAGATCAAATGTTTCTTATTTCAATATTCCAATAACTACCCACTGAAACCACTTATTTCTTATCAATATAAAGCTAAACCTAGAAATTATAGAAGTTCACTGATGAAAAAAACCCCATAAATTCAGGATTTGGTCTTGTTCTCATTTCTAGACTCAGAAGTGCAAAAAGCACGAAAGGACAAAGAAAAAGATCCTTTTTTGAGGGTACAAGATTCCCTCAAGTCGTCCTATTAAAGTAGAAGGTAGACAGAAAAATAATTCTGCATTTTTCGTGCCAAAAACAGAACAAAGAAAGAAAACTAAAATAAAATCCCACATCTCTGTTTTAAACCCTTTACTTACTTTACCCAAAGAAAAAGGTGGAGCAGAGGGAGCGGAAGGATCAACCTGCCTTTTTATCTCTTCGACCTCAGAGGCAACACAAACAAACTAAATTATTCTCTAACTCACGCATCAGGAAGATAATTGTGAACTATAGTGATTATCATTAAAATCGATATTTGCATACTGATACCGTGATGATTTTTTGCCTTTTCTTTTATATACCTTTTCTATACCCTTTTATATAGCTTTTATTTATCCTCAGTGCTTTTATCATGCGTACTTGAAATTCCTTAAGCCTGATAATTTAGCACAGTCCCAATATTCTGTTAAGCCAGGAGACCAAACATCCTGGAGGCCTCATGGTTGGAGGCCAGAAAGCCCTACGCTATCCTGAGAAGCCAAGGTCCTTTCCAGAACACATCCTGTAAACTAAGATAGGCCCATCCAGGAGAGAATTTCTCAGGATGGGGGGATCATTCAAGCCTCTCATTGGGGAGTCTTTGATAGATATGCTAATTTGCAAGGTCTACAAATTGTATATGTGATTTACTCTGTGTGTGCATTTCAGCTCATTCCACCTCGGCGAAGTGGTGCACCTTTAAAGATCCTTACATAAATACCGAGATAAAGACCCCCTTTTCCCTTAACCATGTCTGGCTCTTAATTTTAAGACCAGGGAAAGGCAAAAATACCACTACATTTATTACATTTGTGGGGTGTGTGGAACTTTCCACACTAACCAACTACAGTGGTTGGTATCCCTCCAGTTTCTAATAACCACCTGCATAAGTCCTGGGAGCACAATCAATGCATGAGACAGAAAGAATAAAGAATGACCCTGCTTGCATGGTCAATAAGAACACTCACTTTGCTTTGATCAGATTTAATAGGTAGTCACTGAAAGATAATATGCAACACTACAGTGCCACTTTTAGCATGGAATTTGAGAGATGTTACTAAAACAGAGTACAAAAACATAATTAGTACAGTCCAAAAAAAAAAAAAAAAAAAAAAAACCAAA
>VZRR01013244.1:419748-583899 GCA_013398015.1 Oreocharis arfaki | reverse complement strand
AACCAAAATTAGATTTAACAAAACATGAGCATTACCATTTAGTTGTCAGAATACATCCCAGTTCAAAAATAACACAGTAGCTATAGCTACAATATTTTAATTCACATGTAACACATTTTATATTCAGATTTACTTCAAGAGAGCCACACACCCTTTTTGTTCCCCTCTTCCACCCTATTTCCACTCTCCCTGGTTTCAGGCAGCTACTCTAAGGACCAGAAATGGCAATATCCTGTCTTGGTGAGCACTCACATGACTTGGGCAAGGAACCCCACATAGTTTCTCTCAAGAAAAATCTGAGACAACAGTTATGCCATTGCTATAGTCAAAGGAAAACGATACAGCAACATTGTAGCAAGGGATTGTTAGCAGCACAACAACAAAAACCTGCTGAGAGAGTATGAAAATGAAAAACTTCCAAAGAATTCCAATCACCAGGTAGTTTATGTAGGTACACTGTACGAACACTTCAGCTCATTACTCACCTCCTTCCTCTGTTCTCTCATCTTCTTCCTCACAATCTGTTACATTAACTCATAGTAACTTTATATTTAATTAGAAAATAAACTCCTTGAGACCATAAATCTGCACCACCAAATACAACCACGTCCCCTTCTGATTTCTATGCACCAACAAAAAATCCCAAACATCTAATTCATATGCTAAATGCCAAATTCCCATTATTAGGCTTGCTCCATTGGACACCATTAGCAGTTCTCTGCCTTCCACCATTTCCTGAAAGCAAGCAACAAGTCATATTTAACTTTTAGTACTGTATATCCTGCTTGCTTTATTTATAAAGCACCAATCACATAATTATATTGACTCTCAAAGAGCCATCACCAATGTACAACTTTCTCTGGGAGGGTATTATACTAATGCTGCATCATTTCAAAGATTTGCAAACCCCACACCATACTCATCACTTCCTTGAAAATATTTCAGAAAAAACAAGGTATCACAAATGACACCCCTTAGGTACTTCAGGCAACTCAACCAAGACGAAGAAAGTGCTCATGCACCTAACTGCATAAACTAGCAATGGCTGGCCTTTCATGAGTGCAACTGGCCCTTTAATTGAAGAAAACAGCTGTCTTCCAAGATAGTAGGAAATGCTACAATATTAATTAATAACTAAGAATGCTTATGTGATTCTGTAATGTTGCAGAGTGAAAAAATTTAAAGAATTTTGTGAAGCCATTAAAAACAAGTGCAAGTAATAAAGAGAAACAAGTAAACCCAGGGTCACAAATAACTATTTTCAGGAAGCACTGTAAGTTGTTGTTCTGCTCTAAGAACAACAGCAAAGACTTCGACATAATGACACATGGACAAAATAACTTGGCTTCCAGCTGGCCAACAAATGCTGATGTGTTTTAGAAACTATTTGTTTCAGCAGTAAACATCTCCGATTTTCCAAATTACTTATAAAAGAAAAAATTCTTTACTGTGAGGGTGGCGAGACAATGGAACACATTGCCCAGAGAAGCTGTGGATTCCCCAACCCTGAAGGGCTCAAGGCTGGACTGGATGGAGCTCTGAGCAACGCAGTCTAGTGCAAGGTGACCCTGACCACGGCAGGTCCCTTTCAACCCAGGCCATTCTATGATTCTATGAAATCCTCATTCCTTTTGAGACTTATACACTTCAGAAGAATTCAGGGAACTTTCAGGTCTCACCTTAGGAAATAAAGAGCATAACACAAAACCATTTAACATATGGGAGCACAAAAACATAACAGTTATGTACTGGACTGTGTAAAAGAGTTACATTGAAGAAGAAAAACCCTTCGGCACAAATGTGAAAGGAAAGGATCTTTCATCATTTCAGTTTGCAATTTCAAAAAATTTGTGAAGATTTTACACATTTGTAGACGGTTCCACTTTTGGAAAAGGGACAGCTCCAAAGTACATTAAGGCTTTTAAAGATAATTATAATGTTTTAACAGAAAATATTATCAACTTTGTTTGCCTTCATACTTAGTAACAATGTCTCTTGGTTATGCTCTTACACCCTTAACTGCTGCACAGAAAAACTTTCTGCCATTTATTGTCCCAAAGTCTTGTACTTCTTTGAGCCAAAACTCATCCCTCAAATGTTCAGTTTCATCCTAACCAGTTCACAGGACCACATAAACCATTCCTGATTAATGTGTTTCATTGTTCCCTTTTATTTTAGTAAAACTATTTTTGTTTTAACCTTCCTTAGATAGGTACACATTCTTAATTTACTCATTATTCCTATGCCTATTATTCCTATCTCATTGTAAAAGCTGGAAAGCAAGGATTCCAGTCTTTTATTTTAAAGCCACATCCCTGAGATAGCTACTGCAGGAACATTTTCCAGGCTGCTCTTACTCTCCAGTTAGGATGCACTAGCTTGAAATCCCAAAGGTGCTCAGCTGAAGAAAACTCAAATCATAGGGAGTGCCCCACACCACATGGTTTAGAAACAGCAGAAGGGACACATCAGAGAAGAACATTTAAACTTCTCTTTGGACTTTAGCACCAACTAATGTACCTCATTGCCTGTGTGACTTTAAAAACGTCATGTCACTGACCACAGAAGAATAATGGTGCTCCTTGGAACCCTCCTTCCCACAACATCCCTGACATGCTTTCCTCTGACCCATCAGCATTAGTCACCCTCAGAAAAATACAGAAGCATTTTAGGAGGTTTTTCAAAAGCTTCTCTTGCTGCCAAAATGACAGAGCCAGTCAGTCAGTGCAAACATTCAGCACCAAATGAACCTAACAAATTTCCAGGTTACATCTTTGGTTACTAGAATCAAAACCACTCACTGTCTCCCTAGTTTACTTCAATTAAAGAAGCTGGACAAATAAAGTGAGCTTGAAGGTCAGAGGGGGAGAAAGCAGAAAGAAGACAAAGCACATTAATTTTACCAGGCACATGAGGAGAAGTAATTGTGGTCAATAACACTATCTTAGTTTTATGTCCCTCTGTCATTTCTTTTCACATCATATGGAATGAAGATTTTAAGATTTAAATGAAAATTTACATTCATGAATGCTTCCAATCCAGTCACAGTATTTCTTATTTCAGCTCAAATAGAATGGAGTTGTTAGTATACATCATAAGAACCATAATGCCTCAGTCAATGCTGAGCCCAATACGTGAAAAAGGGAAAAAGAGTGGTTTCACCATTTTACCTCTGTATTACTTCAGCTTTATATTCACAACTGGAAAATGTATTTGCACTAGGCAAATACATTGCAGATTTCAATCTCAGACACCTGCTTCTATAAAAATGGAACTACTCTGGATTCACATTAGCATGACCAAGAACTCTTTGGCTCACCAGTGGAAGTACATCCTGTATTCCCAAGTAATTCCAATCTTGCTGCAGTGGGAGAAACAAAATTCAGACCCACCTAAAATTTGGTGCTGAGGTAATTGTATCTAGAGGAGAGCCAGGCTGCTACTTTTACAACCCGCAGAAGAACACATACGAACGTGCCGCTGTGGCAAATAAGATGTGGTTATATATGAATATATGGTAAGCAACAGCAACTATTACTATCCATTTTATATAAATCAACAGTGCAGTCTCATCTGGAGCAGCATATATTACAGAGTGCAGAAATAAAGTCTGTCTGGAAAACAGCAGTGAGAGAGCACAGACTTACAAACACTTTCTTAGGAAGAGAGGCTACAAAAACAACCTCAGAGAAGGAAACAAAGAAGACACACCATACAGGGGTATAAGACAGTAAGTGCTACACAGAAAAGCAATTAGGATGCTCTGTTCCCATGAATTCCCATTCAATAATAGAGAGGGAAGGGAGAGCAAGGGAGAGAGAAAGGACATGCAACAAATTCAGAAAGTGGAATTTTCAGAGAAACTCACCCCACCTAAAATCATGGAACATCTACTAATGCTGACAAGACGATCCAGGTTTATTTTTGTAAATCAAACTTGGGGGGAGAAACATTAAGTATCAATATAATGTTTTAAAAATTATTTATGTAAGCATCACTATAATTTGCAAATCTGTGCAACAGTCCTGCAAGATTTCTATACTTCTCTTCGTATCTGAGACAACTTAGAACTCTTTAACACTCTATTTGATTTTATATAAGTTTTTCTGCCAAGCAAAGAAAAAGAGGGATGGGATCAAAGGAATTAATTTCCAAAAGAAATATTTTGACAAAAATTGACAATTTTACTTGTAGATTTTTCTTACTAGGATTTAATATGCATATTAAATCACAAAATACCATTTTAATGCCAAAATAATTGTCTTAATCAACAAAAGCAAATTCATCAAACAAGCAGAAGCTTCAGAGAGGAGACTCAACACAAGAAATTAGAATCTAAACAATACAAGTACAAGGGCTTTTTTGCCATCAGCTACAGGTTGATTAAATTAGTGATTTATAAGTTGTGAGTTTTATTTAGCAATATCTGCATTTTACATCCATGATGAATAACTTTTTCCAGCATTTCATACAGTCCCAGGCATGTGAGATGATTAGAGAACAACTCTCACCATCCACGCAAGCCATCACGAGATTTAAGAGTTCCTGTAGAAGAGATACTATCACCTTCCTAGGACCAAAACAGCTCTGTATGCCTGAATTATAGTCAGAGGATAAAGGAGTTTGCCCAAATATTACTGTAGTGCTGGAACAAGGATGGTGGGAGGACTCCGCTTCCGAGCGCTGCTTCTAAACAAGACAATTTATAGCAAGTTAAATCTGTTGCAAGACTACAAAAGCTGAGCTAGTTTTCTGCTGACCACCAAATAAGCAGCACAGTAAAATATGCTGTATTTCTATCTGCTCTTCTCTCTCCTTACTAGAACAACCAGCCCAAGCTGTGGAGTCATTAATATGGTCAACATGTGGTTGGGCAAAATTATTCGGATTCGTTTTTGTTTTGTTTTGGGTTTTTGTTTTGTTCCATTTCATTTCATTTCATATTTACTTTCAAAACACACACACACAAAAACAAAGGCAAAAAAATGAAAAGCCCAAAGTTTTTTCAGCTTGACACGTTGCACTACCCAGTTATGGCATGTAGTGTCAGTAATGTCATCAGATAACATAACTGCCACAATCTGATGTGATGCATTAAACTGGGATTACCAGAATAAATCACGTTTGTGGGTGCACAGATCACAGGTGGTGCAGTCAGCTGCTCTGTATTATGGCATATCTATAGGATGTGAAGATTAGGATATAATGTCCAGAGGCTTGTTCTCATTTGTGAAGTGCTTTGCAACCATAAGTCAATACTAAGGAGCCACAAAACAGTTATAATGGCATAAACCATCATCAGGGAAAAATACAAATCGATCAGTGCCAGCGATATAAAAGGAAGAGCTTGCATCTGTCCCCAGTCTCATAAATTCAGTGGTTGTTGCAGGCTTTTCCTCTGTCCCACATGTACTTTATTAACAACAGTAACTATCATAAATAATAATAATGCAGAGTAGTTTATTTCAAGATGAATGCTCTTCTTATTATCTGTTGATCCTATACCTTATTTCTTACATCGTGTCTGTGTTCCTCTCGTAAATGGGAGGGGAGAGCTAGCTAAATTTATAGTTTGAAGTTTATGCCCTTTAATTGGCAACAGTGTTATGCCCAGAAAGTTGTCTATGTAGGCTCCTTGAAATACCTGCATACCCTAACCAGCATGTTAAGCCTCTACAAAAGAGGCACAGAATTTACATTCTACTGCATGCTATAAATAAGTAATAAGAACAGATTAGAATTATGCATTTACGCCTACTAGTGAGAGTGAGATGCATAATTCACAAGTGGCAAACCCTTAAGAGGCTTTCGTATTTCACCCCACCCCTGTCCCTGCTCCAGTCTTGTCTGCGTAGAACACAGTACATGGCTCAGTCCTGCTCTTAGACAATTTTAATTTTTTTTCAAGATAGCTTGACTAGGTTTTGTAATCACTACTTCTTTCTTGCAGAAGAGCAGCTGACACTATGTTAGTAAGTCATTGCTGGGTATGTGCCTGCATTATGTTACATTATCGGTATCATCTTTATGAATTTTCTTGTGAAACTCAGGGACACAACTAAGAGAACGCAGGACTTGCAACTGAAACTTCCCTGTGCTTCCCCAGCACAGAAGGGACATATGTTTGTTGGAGCAGGTCTAAAGCAGGGCCACCAAGTTGGTTAGTGGGATGGAGCACCTCTTCTATGAGGAAAGGCTGAGAGAATGGAGATTGTTCAGTCTGAAAAGAGAAGGCTTCAGGGTGACCCAATTGCAGCCTTCTGGTACCTGAAGGGAGCCTGCAAGAAAGAGAGCAGGCAGTGACAAGGCGGAATGGATTGAAACTGAAAGCAAGTAGGTTTAGATGAGATTTTTAGAAGGAAGTTCTTTACTGTGAGGATGGTGAGGCACTGGAACAGGTTGCCCAGAGAAGCTGTGGATGCCCCATCCCTGGGAGTGTCCAAGGCCAGGCTGGATGGGGCTCCCAGCACCCTAGTCTAGTGGGAGGTGTCCCTGTCCATGGCAGGGGGTTGGAACCAGATGATCTCTAAGGTCCCTTCCCACTCAGGCCATTGTACGATTCACAGTTAACGTGATATACTGCTCCTCTAGTTGGACCTCCTGGAGCAATAGACTAATCTCTATGTCCATTCACATCCTCAGCTTCTCTGCTGATGCCTGAAAATACCTGTTGTGACCACCATTCTTATGACAGCACATGAAGGCCACAGATTTTGCCAAAACCGTGGCTTTTCCCCACAACAGTTCTACCTCCAAAAACTCTGTTACCTGGTGATAAGGTGTAGAAACAAGGATCTATTTCAGTCTAGCTGCTTTACTATTTTTTGGTTCTCTGGCTGGTTTTGGTTCTCAGGCTGGTTTTGGTTCTCTGGCTGTGGCACTACAATGCTGATTCATGTATCTGCCAAAGAAGCATGACTAGAGACAGGCTCTTTGGTGAAGAAGTTACCTTGTAATTTCTCTCAGCTCTTTTGAACTTAGTCCATCTATCTACCTGGATTTTCCTTTGTCCTGCATGCAAATATTTCAAATTATTTTCTATGTCTAATTACCATTTGTTTATTTTGCCTCAATCTCTGCCACACAACTTCTTTTCATACTTAAGCCAACACTTGTACCTCTTTTTTTATGGTAACATTTCTTATTTATTAATCTTCTTATCTATTCAGTGTATCTCACTTGATCTTTAGTTTTACTTGACAAGCTTTCTCTGCTCTTTTTCTCTGCCTGTAAAGATAGGAGAAAGATTTAAATTGTGCATGCATTTTAATTCCCAGTACAATTTAACAACTTAAAAATTGTTACGTGACATTGCAACACTGATATTGACTCCCAAGAGTCATACCTCAGAACATTCAAAACACATTAGTTGTAATGTTTAATCTAACTTATCCTTGAGCTGATGAAAAGGCTAGCATGCTGGCTCATGAGAATATTTGAAATTATTGTCAATTGGATTTAATTTTTATTCCTTGAACAGAAAAAAAATTGCTAACACTATTAAAATTAAGTGACCATAAATAGCTCCAAAGTTGCAATTAATATGAAATTCAGCTTTCAAAAGGAAGCTATTGACATATTACATCAACATGGGTTACTTTCCATTATTGATAATTTCCTTAATTTTCAGCATTTCTCCTAGAATAGACTGAAAATGTCACTTATGCATCCCTTGTGTGGAGGCCCCCTGTCTAGCCAATGATCCTGGATAGGTGAGCAGTGAGGACCCAGAATCTCTTAATAATCCAGATTCTCTGGTCACCTCTGAACAACCTTATGTAGCCATAAACATACACAGACATGCAAAAAAAAAAAAAAGAATTCAAGATATGCAGACTGTAAACATGATTTAAATGTACCTCCGAAATTGAGGAACCTGGTATGTCCAAAGCAGGCAACACAAAAATAACAATGTTTATCATCCACCTTTCCATTCATCTTAAGACTCCAAGTCTAAGCCTTACTTAAAGCACACTAATCTGATGTTCTTCTTACATATTTAGCTTTATGTTCACTGGAATATTTTTTCCCACTAGTTAATTTCCTCGTAACATATCACTTTAATGTGTCACTCTATTTATACAATAAAAAACACGGAAATGGAAGAAGGAAAAAAAGGAGAAATCCCCAGCAGATTTCAGAGTCCAACTACAATTTATATAAAATGCTTCAATCAGAAATAAATTGTCATAAAAAGACATATTCCATAGAAAACCAGTGAAAAGCATGATGGAGTTCAGTAGTGACTAAAAAAGACTATTAAGCTTTATGTAAACAACTTAAGCAATCAGTGTAGAAGCCTAAGTTAGATTTCTGGCAGTGATAACAGGAGAGGAAGTATCCTAGAAAGCCTCCCACGCTTTTAGGGACAAGTCCATTCCTTTCATATGTTTCCACATAACTTAAGAGGATAGTGAAATGGATTTTGAAAATACACGAATACTCCAATCATACAAAGCACCAAATATGTTTAAAATCAAACTTACATCCAACTATTTTATGGCATGATAACACACAGTCTTGTATTCTTCACACCCAAGAAAAGGCATGTGAAAGATGGAAAATACTCAGAAAAGTCTGGACTTACATTAATTGGTGAAGTATTTTAGAAATGCAAGTTCTAAGGAAGTTTCTCAGTCTTACTAAAATTATGAGTCTGAAACACAAAAATCAAAGATTCCCCTTTCCATAAATTTATCTTGTTACAGCTTTCTGTTTTATTCAATAAATAAAATGCTGACAATATTTCATTAATGGTAAATGACTCAATAGCCTCATGGCCATGCATTTAGTAAAATCAAGGGAAAGAGGAAATCCAGTTGGGAATCATCTAGAAGTTCTGCTGTGGTGTCACCTGCCCATACATTGTCATCATTTACCAATATTCCACTGCTGTTAAAGGAATGTTGGATACACCAGGTATAGACAGAAGAGTTTGTGTCTAGCATTAGCCAAAGAGGAGCACATGTACTGCTCTGTCAAATTATCACAGCTGACAAACCAACACACTTCGTAATGCAGCAGCATGGAATAAAATATCTATTTCAAATTAAATATACATCAACTGTTTGGGAGTTCAAGAGACCAAAGGTTCCTAAATTAATAAGGAGAACTATGAATATCTTTTCCAAGGCATAAGGAAAAGCTCAGAGAGAAGTTCCATTATGCAGCTGGCAATATCAAGAAGGCTGCCCCACTATATCCAAGCCTATTAAGCGATGGCTAAGAGAGGTGTCTCCTTATGAATGGATACTGAAAGATTCAAACAGAAGCAGCAGGGTTGGCCTTTGTCCATCTGTGCAAGAGGTATCATATCTTTATTTACCTGAGCCCAGCATTACTTGAAACTAAGCATAAATCATTTACCAAGCTTCTCAGAATGATCGTGGCAAAACAAAAAAAAAATCTTCTAGAAAAGTGGAGATGTTTTTCTTGATCTATAAATACATTATTTATAATTTCAAGATAAAACCTTGCACAGTTTCTGATGTTTTCTAAAGCACTTAATGAAAGTGTGACTGGATGAAATCTTGTTTAAAACAATAAGCTTATGTGTCTGTTTTATCAGAAAAATTAAAACCTGCACAGAAGCCAACATTTTGTCTTACCAGCTTCAGGCAAACCACAATTACCAGGGACACTGCTGAAAATAAGATCCCACAGGAAGTACTTCAGGCTATGAGCACAACACAGCCAAGAAAGCATATCCTAGCTCTCGTAAATCTTCAGAGTTCTCACAATATTTAGTAACAAACAGTGGTCACCACGAGACAACAGCTCACAAACTATGACACTTCATGTGAAGCTCTCACTGATGGAAGACAAAATGTACAGAAACAGAGCAGCCCTCCAGAAAAATCCAAGAGCAAAGCAAAGATTTGGCCAGCTTACCCAAGAGAGGTTCACACACAACATTACAACAACCTGACCTCAGAAAGTAGCAAAGTAAGAATTTGCTATCTAACTGCAAAGAGCATATCTTGGAGAACACCTACAATCCACATGCCAGTGCAGAGCACCTACAAGGCAATTATATGTGGAAATTAAAAAGTAAGCTCTGCTGATGGATAAAAAAAGAAGAAGAAAAGGCTGTAAGGCTGTAAATTCACATTTTACAAATTGAACTCAATGAACCCTTGATTTCAATGTGTCCTTCCTGGTAGACACTGCCTTCTGAAGAAATCTCAGCACCTTTACATCTGCTTACCAACCTAGATATTGAAGGAGAAAATACAGAACAAAAAGCTTACATATATCTAATTCTGACAAATATTTTGAAGTAGTATCAGAGGACAAAATAATCTGGGAGTTTAACATTTTTTAGGGGCTTTATTTCTTATCATTGAATTTAGACAAGCCATAAAATCAATGCTTTTCTTCTCTTTGTTTAGAAAACAGAGCCCATAGCCAAAACAATTCTTATGTGCCAGAAGGGAAAGGATAGCAAAAATACTCTCCCTGTTCTACAGCTATCAGCTCTGGAGAAGCTATTTTGCTCCAGTT
Organism: Oreocharis arfaki; assembly: GCA_013398015.1. Taxonomy (NCBI): domain Eukaryota; kingdom Metazoa; phylum Chordata; class Aves; order Passeriformes; family Paramythiidae; genus Oreocharis; species Oreocharis arfaki. The sequence goes on along the minus strand of VZRR01013244.1, from coordinate 573,396 downwards.
CACTTTGGTACACAGAGAAGATTGGAAGGTCCCAATCACTCTAATTTTATAATTTGTGTTGCATTTTAATTTGTAGAAAGTGGTACTCAAGTAACCTGAGAGCTCAGCAATTCCAGCAGGGTTAGCGTGAGTTCTCTCCTGGCTTGCTGTGTTACCCAAATCTGATCAAAGGACAAGGACTCCAGAAGCTTGTCCAGCTGTGGTTTTATAATGACACCATTAGGTTTTGCTCTATAATCAAGGTCCCTAAAAGTCTGTGTAGCTTCAGGCTTAATATCTGCGACAAGGTTAACTGAAATCTGCAGCAAGGATAACTACTTTAGCAGATTGTATCAGCAGGAAATATTTAAACACTATTTAAAAGGATTTTAAATAAGCAGATTTTATTTAACACTGCACTAATGCACTGCAATAGAAAATGATACAACAGAGCTGCTACAAATAAACATAATGCTTTTACCCTTCCCCTGCCCCCCTCCCCTCTAAATTCCCCAGATCTGTATTATTAAGTCCAATGAGTGCACCAGATCTTTCTGTCTGAGTTTGAAATACCGGAACGCCAGGCTCAGACAGCCCATTTGCCCTTTGGTTTTGTGCCTGCTGAATCTGCATTCTGGGTCTGTGGAATTAATTACGGTGGCACCGGTCACCGGCAATGTCAGTGTTGCCACTTCAGGTGTATCAAATGTGCCTTCCTACACGCCTAGAACTTTTGGAGGAAGGCAGCTTCTCCTGTAAGGCTGGTGTACCCCGCCCTCTAGTGCCAGGTGCACCTCTAGATGTTCACTTAAACGCATACCAGGGCCAGAATAAAGCCTGGAGCAGCAGGCATTCTTCATACGCCATCCTGTATGACTTACCAGCTGGATATGTTGCTACACCAAATATAAGGGGTCAGCCTGGCACTATTACACAGTATTGAAAGACCCTAAAATAAGGGTGAGACACTGGGCCAAGTCTCACTGGGTCACATGCAAGATGTTTCAGACAATCAATTCTAACTGCAAATAAGTGAAGACTAACTTTTATTGCTCACCATGGTATTAAAGAAGTCTCTGCTTCACAAAAAAATGAGGAATTGTGACATTCAGGGTTATAATATATATAAATCTAGCACTAACATTTTATGTGTTAGCAAACAACTCTTTCCAAAAGCTATAGCGAAAGAACAGACTGAGCACATTTGGCATTTTTAAGTATTTCACTACCACCTGGAAGATGGGAAATAAACTCATACCAGAGGACTACAGAATTTTTCTATTGTTTGTCCTTTAAGGCAAAAGCTGCCTGTCATCTTTGAGCAGGACCTAAAACAAAGGAACGCAAATCCTTAGGAAACTGTTGTTCTTAAACATGGCTATAGTTGAAAACTATGAAAGGTAACCACAAGAACAACATCTTAAAAATAAGATAATAAGGATTTTCTTCTCAGTGGTTCAGCTTCTTGCAGTGATAAATCTTGCTGCAATTATCTTCTACATACAATTCTGTGGATTTTCTTCCTCAAATTGTTTCACTTGGAAATCAGTGCAATACCGATACTATGATGGATTCTGCTTTTATTATCATGAGCTCTCATTTAAAACAAGTGGTATTCATGGGGTATAACGGACCAAACACTTTGACAATTTTTCTGTAAAATGTAGTCATTGCACATGGCATTGCACGATGTGTACAGTAATCACTACTGGTTTAGAGCAACATAAAAAATACAGGTACTAATTTGGGATTCTCCCATTTTTAAAGTTCAGATATGTTAAGCTCTGATTGAACAGATGTCAAACATCTGTCTCTTCCTCACAGCAAAACAAGGCTCCCGTTCTAACCTGGTTTTGTAGGATCAGCCTTTCCACACTCAGGTCAAATAACAATTTGGACAAGCTAAAGCTTAGTTCATGGTCTTAGAAAAAAAATTGTGAATACAGCTCTTTCTCACCTTTTCCAAGGCTCTCCTTAATATTTTGCCCAGAAACCAGGTAATAAGTACTCTGTCACATGTTTTTATAAATTCTTGGACACGCAATTTAGGATAACTCTATACTCGTTTAACTCAGTTGAGGATCTGCCCTTGTAACGTAGCTGACACGATCTCTTTCCTGAAAAACTAGAAACACTTCTTTCAGTCTGGCAGAGAAATATAAGTTTCATACAGCTGAGTCTTAATAAGAATATCTTCCTCTTAAACATTCATGATGAGAGCCATTAGACTCCGCTAGGAAAATTATACGAACACAATTTGTTAACATTGTCAAGTACCTAGTGCTGCAGAAAATGCAGACACACATCCTCAATGCCAAGCTCAGAGCAAAGATAGATTCATACTTTTTGGTCTTGTTCTGTTTTCTAAAGTATCTACAAAGTAATTTCCCTTCGTAAATGTGTTAGATAATGAACACCACTTCTGAGTCCATCAAATGCTCAGCTTTTAATACAGGAATATTTTGCTTTAACCTTTTTTCTCCAGTTTCTTCACATCAGTAAGGTTTCCCCCCGCCCAAAAAAAAAAAAAAAAAAAAAAAAGGGCACACGGGTCACATTAGATAATCTGTTTACACTATAACACTCTGCATTTATCAGGCCACCTTTCTGCTGGTGGTATTGGCACCACCAGACCAGGCCACTGCAGTCTAGTACTTTTCAGGATAAAATGCACCCCGTTGCCCTTTTCATCTAAGGCAGGTAGAAAATTTCTGATACTAAATTAAACAAGAGAGAAGACAAGAAGGGATACCTTGCATAAATTTAAAAATATCCTTAAAACAATTACATTAAGAATTCTCCACGTTTCAAAGTAGAAGCTTCAGTTTTGTCTGTGTTTGGATGCCAAGAATATTTTCCTGTTCCCAAGGAAAACCCACTGACATTTTCCTAAAATCAAAAGCCTTTTTAAGATCAATATGTTAAGAGCTCTGAAGATCACTGTACAAGCTCCTCCCACTCCTAGTCATCTACAGCACAGTAAGGTCGGAAGGTTTGGGGAGCAAAACCTCACTGTAACAACTCTCCTGAGCTGCAGGGGCTGGTCTTGGTTACAGCAGCTTCTGCACTCACTCAGAGAGGAACTGAAAGCATGAATACAGGGGCATGGATTCACACAGCCCTGGGATTTGGGACTATCTCCTCTGGGTTCATCCCTTTGAGACATTAGGCTTTCACTGGAATATAGGATGTGAAATACAACCCAGATTGCATGGGGAAGTAGAATATACACCACATCAAGCAAATGCATGAAGGTGGGAGGCAGAAAAATCACACGCAGACAGTTAACACAGGTGTTGTGGTAGAAGGGCTGGCTTCATTTCAGTGTTTTATTACTCACAACACAGAAACCAGATTTGTCAATATGGGGGAAATATTTAAAGGCACTAATGGATGATGGATGCCTAATGGGTCTTCTTTTTCAATGTGGTAAAGTGTACATTTGCCATATGTGCTTTTAAAGGGTTTCCTTTTTAATTACAGCTCTACCCCTAGAGGAAACAAACACTTGAATTTCCATGAAAATCAATGAGTATTTCAAGCTCTCAACAACTGCCAAGATCAGAAATTAAGCTAACAATATATTTGCCATTATGGTGTTGAGAAAACATATCCCTCCACAAGTTATGGATTGATTAGTACGGGCCTAAACTGACAGCACTTTGCATGGTCTGAAATGAAAGTCAGTGAAATACTAATTTTTAAACAGAGTTTTTATCTACTTGAAAAGAAAGGTTTAGAAAACCATCACATTTCAATAGATACAGCACTTCAAAAACACAGAAACAATCTATGATTTTCTGGTGTAGACTACTGGCCAGGAACTAAGTCATATAGTTACCAAATCAGGAAAATAATTTTGGTGAGTAAATAGGAAGAAGATGTTAGAGACAATGAACTTTGTCTCTCTGTTTAGGGTCAATAGTATATGATGTTGTGGCAATAAGTCACCAACATCACTGGCATAAATGCTGAAAACAAAAGCATAATTATATGGAAAAAGCCAAGACATGCATAACATAATACTCCAAAGCCAAAAGCTACAACTTTTCACCACAAAACTGTAGCCCTTGGGGGGAAAAAAAAAAAAATATGTTATACCTCTTCTAAATCAAGCCTACAAAGTGGAAAGTCTTGGGCTCTGAAAGGAATCAAAATCACGTCAAATTAAAGATACATGCAGATCTTAGCAAGATCTTGAATAAACCTGATTCACAAGACTGGGATTTCTAGTGACCCAAATCCCAGCCTGCTGGCTCACATCACCACTTCTCCCTCAGGCAGAGAGAGAAACTGGCAGCTACATAAAATGGATCCAAAGTAAAGAGACTGATCTCCACACCACATACATAATGGTAGGCAAGAGTGGCTCTCATGGTGTAGGGCCTATGGTAACATGATCTGACCCACCAGCCCACTCTTCTGAATAAGTAAGGTTTTCTTTAGATCCATGTCTGCCTAAAAATTAATTGAAATCAAATCCTTAAATGCTCAATAGGACCAAAAATATTAAAAATTCTAGAAAGATATAAATAAATAACTTCTACATAAAAGCAACAAGAGCTCCTCTAGGAAACTTATGAACTAGATGAGATTTCATCTGTCTACTTCAGCTGAATGTATTCTGACATATCACTCAAGATTTAAGGGTAGAATCCTTATGGTTTTTTATATTTTCAAAGAAGAATTATAAGAGTTACTTGACCATAATTTCTATCAATAAACATTCATTTTGGCTATACTTCAGACTACAATCAGACATGAATCTAAAACCAACCAACCAAAATATATTATGGCGAACGCTTCCTCAAATGTTTCACATCGCTTGCCCATTTATACCCAGGCTGCAGATGAACATTTCGGTAAAATGATGAACCCATGACGAACTTTTAGTAATGATTTTAGTAAGATTGGAAGCACAACTATTTGCACTTCAAAAATTTTTAAGAACAGTGCTATGATATGGCAATGAGAGATTAATGGAAATCTTGCAAAAAAAAAGATAAATGGCACTGCAAGAATACCAGAAAACTGGGGAGATGGGGGAGAAATTAATTGAACCTACACTTTTGATAAATATTTATTTTTTGCAGAAGAAAAATGCACACTAGTTTGAGCTGTCATTATGCTAACCTATATCCTATTTTTCATATTATTAGTAATACATAATGTGGTAGTTTATATTCAAAAATAAAACCAGAATGTATATACCTCATGTATTTATCCAGAAATACACTAAGGTTACTATGGTTACGAAAAATCCATTACCTTTGAATACAGAATGAAAAAGTTTGACTTAAAGTGTGCACTATTTATTATAGTGATCATCAACAGCCTTCAGGAGGTTCTCTAACTGGATTCATTTTTCAGTGTCAAAACTGACCCACCACACCAGTACCTTATGGCCTGTGCAAGGCAAAGAAATTTGAACTATATGAATTTTTAAATATGTTTTATACCGATTCAAGATGCAGAAATGGCTTTGAATTTTAAGGCTTTACATTAAAAAGAAAGTAGGGTCTTGGTACCCTTTTTCCCCCAAGCTGTCCAATATGAAATGCTTTATTTTCACTTGTACCTATTAACATGTACAAATTCTGATGGGTCCACAATAGTGCTTATGCTGTGGTATGACACTTCTACTCTGTATTTTCTTTTTGGGGTTTTTGGGGGTGTTTTTTGGTTGGTTTTTTAATTATTATTTTTGTTGTTGTTTTTTGTATAATGTCTGAACAAGTTATTTGGATAATTCATTAAACAATACCAATTACACTAAAACAGAAAGTCAGATTACCATGCTTTCATTGTATTACCAAATAACAGGCACTTAACTTCAATGTAATAGTTTAAGAGTACTGATATAATTTGGCTATTGGCACATGGCACAACTACTATAACAAAACAGATCATTAGTTTATAGTTTTAATAAATGAATTAAACAGAGGCTATTCAGGTAAGCAATGTGGTATCTCTTTAATTAAGAATATTTAAGGAAGGCAGTAAGAAAAACTATTAAACCTGTACATAATGTCTTCAACAGTTTGCAGTTTACTTACTTTGAGAGCTGGATGGTAAGAGATCAAAATGTTATAAAACCATTAAAAAGATGACTCAGGTCCTGTGAAAGAGGCACAAGATTTAGCTACACCATTCATGCTGGTGTTAATTTCTATGAGTCCCAGCAGAGTAAGGTGTTTTAAAATATTAAACCCACCAGGGTTTAAAGTGCATCCAACAAATTTTAGAATTATTTTTCTTTCCTCTGAAATAAGAAGGGGCCAATCATACAATTATTCATAGCAACTATGAGATACCCACCTGACATGCTACCTAGCAGAGAACTCACCTTTTACAACATATTTAGTTCCATTTCCAGAGTAAATTGGTATTCCATTCATATATAAAGTATACTGTGTAATAATACCATTTGGTGTTTTGGGTGGACTCCAGCTCACCAGCAGGAATGTGGGAAAGGATATTGCTGTGGGTGATTGCACATCTTCAGGGGCTGGTGAAAAAATGTGTAATGTTATACTACATTGTCTTTCCACAAATAATAAAGAACTTCAACAAGAAGCTACTACCGGAACAATTTTTGGTAAAGCTGGAATTCCAGAAGAGATTTTATGTCTGCAACATACCAGAATTTTAAGCAATCTCCTATACTATGTGAGGATTTCTAGCCAAACAGAAACTGCTATGAAATATGGCAATACACTCTTTGCTTTTAGGAGAATAATTATGCTTCTATAATTTTATCTTTCCAGCTTGATAACACTGAGCAAGCTGAGGGATACAGGATTCTAGTGCAGTCCTTCTTCAAATACAAATTATTTTCTCTTCTTTCATGGTTTTTATTCCCAACTACAAAGTGATCATGCTAATCACCTATGCAGGTGATGTGTTCTTAGGCACTGCTCCTTACTTCAAACTTTTCATAATCCAATACACTTAGTAATGTTGTGTTTAATGTAGATTTTATGTATATAACATACTGGAAGTTAGCAATGGATAAAAATTTAAGAGTCAAGTTCTTTTGCTGTTCCAGTGAGTTATACATCAGAAGCACAAGGAATCCCAGTGAATATCGCAAGGGGAGCAGAGCTGAGGCCTTAGTCTGGGAGAAATATCTTGTAATTTACAAGCTCTGTGCTAGCAATTTAAAACAATAACTAGCAGTGCCTGGCAATGCGAAAACAATATAAAGTAATGAATGTTTCAATAGGGAAACAGGGATAGCTGGAGGGTGTGATACGGTGTCTGTCTTCTGTATCACCAATTTATTGTTACTAAGAGCTTGCAACAAGAGTGTCCAAAAATAGAAATTCCACACATAGACTTTTCGTTCAATTCTTCTGAGGGATAAAACACATGTTCCCCATGGCTTTATTCAATCTCTGGGGAAAAAAAAAAAAAAAAAAATCTACTCTTGCCTAAACCATTCCGTTATGACAGGTAAGGATTTCTGCTCTATTCACTAAGCTGAGAAAATAGGACATAACCAATTTATTTTTAATTGCTATGTCACAGCAGAAAGAAATACACAAATATTGAAATAATGTGTTTCACGTTTATATCACAGGGTCCATTAACTATCTGGCTGTCAGAGGCTGCACCCTTTCATGGAGAATGCCACCGGACAGTCTCAGTTTATCTTGAACATCCAAGAGGCAATAATTGCATTTTGATTTGATTGGTGCTGCTGGCAGTTACTAACATGGTCACGCCAAAACTCTCTTCTAGCAATGTTAGGCTGCAATCTTCAGCACTGTCCTCATCAAGACAACACCTTGCACAACAACCAGCTTTGGCAGCAGTTCAACACTTCAGCATCCTTTTAATTATTATGGCTATAATTCAAACGACTTCATGCCAAAATTTTATTTTCTTTATTGGTACTGTATTACAACCTAGTTTACATGAGAAGATAAAACAAAGAACTGTGGGAGGGAGGGAATTTTGAAAACTACTTTGTATCATGGAAGATTAACTACTGTCCAATAAATACATGTCAAAGTCTTCATTATTCTACTGGTGTAAATTTGGAGTAACTGATTTTTTTAACTGGATTAATATGGCTTTAGGATGGCAGAACCGGGAGATGTGAACTTTTATGTTTAGTTGAGAATGAAGTTAGACATGTCACTGATATTTTTGGGGCATTTGTTCTAGTAATTGATGTGCATTACATATCAGCCTAGACTCTAAAGTCAGAACTGAATGCATTTTTTCTTCTTTGTGCCCTAGTTCTTAATTTAAGGGTAGGAAGCATTAATTTACACTCACAACCTTTAAGTGTGAGCACAACAACATGTAAAAGTGCTTAGGAAAAAAAAAAGGAAAATCTGAACAGCAATTAATAAATAACTCAATTGGCATTTGGCAGTTTCATCATACTGAAATAATTGTTGCCTATTGCTGGTGTTTAGCGGTTAAAAGAAACCATGGAAATCAACCGTTTGATTCTCAATTTCATACTGTGCCATACAATCAATTCTTTTTAGTCAGACTGTCTCTAGATTTACTTCTGAGCCATAGTAAAATGAGGAAGCTTTCATTAATCTTTCAGATGCTTCATATTAATGACAAGGCTCTTGCATGAACAATGTAACAGCAATTAAAAAGCCCATTAATCTGCATTACAGCTATTAAAGATGCATGTCATTAAAGGGTATGGAGTTTGATTCATTTTCGCACCCCCCAAAAAATGGAGCAATTATGGTCTGGCAATGCACTTTGTCATCAAATTAGGTTGGGGTTTTCCAGCAAATGGCTTTGCAGCGTTTAGCTCTTCTCCTGTTTTATTATTCATGACTGAAATGTGGAAGTCAAGACCTTTGAAATTACTTTACCTTCTTGTGGAGTGGAGATGTTCAATGCATGCAAGCTCTCAGTACAGCCAGCCAAAGTGCAAGCAGTTAGGGTTACAGCATAGTTTGTGAAGGGATGCAAGCCCGTCAATATGCCTGCAACACAAGCAAGCAAGGTGTTATACATGTACAGTGCACAGGCTGATCACATGCAGACACACACAGAGGGAAAATAAACTTTTCTGTTACAGGTGGAAAAGAAAAATTATTTAAGGTTTCATTCCTATTATCCGTGACTTAAATTTTACAAAATAATTTCAGAGCAAATGCTATTTTATTCCATTTTTAGTACTAAAGATGCACCTGTGATTCTTTAGTTATGCTCACTGAAACACATACTACTTCAAAACTGAGGTGTATATCTTAACATAACATGACAATGAAGGAGTTTTTTTCTTAATCCCTGTCTCAAAGTTTTTTCAGTTACTCATTTTGTTTTTCCAAGGAATATTCATTGTCTCCAAGAAGAAGTTTTTTTCAATACCTCCTCTCCAACGACATCCCTAGTCATCCATAAACTGAAATTTTTTTTTTTTTTTAAACATCCCCCTTGTCTTCATTCAGTGGCAGCATATAGGCCACACATTTGCTATACTATTACAGTAACATAATCCAGGTGACAGTACCCAAGGGTTCACAAGAAGAAAAGATCTGGAGCCTTATTCCATTACAGGTCCTTATGTTAGTGAAGAGAAGTTACTAAATTCTCACACATCAATCAGCTCCTTGTTATAACAAATAATCACTGCTTACCACTTCAGGAAGTTCTGAACTATGACATACAGAAGGATTACAATGGGAAAAATTTAGTTTAGAGTCATTTTTAGAAACATCAGCAATTCCCATTTCAAAGTAGGTCCAACAATAAAGTAATATAGAATCTAAATACAGAAGTAATTAAAAGAAGGCCAATTCATGCCAAGTTTTAATTCAAACCATGTTCCCACCTTGACTCTCACATCTCTAGCAAAATCGATGTGGTGTTTCATTAAAAAAATAAAATTTATAGCAAAGTAAGTTATTTCAAAACTGTCCAACACTGGGATTTTGCAAATCAGCTTAATAAAACCAGCACATCAGAGAACTGTAATTTCTAGCCAACTGTCCCACAGTACAAATAGTCTGAAAATCCCTTCAGCATTACATGTACACAATCAGGTAGAAAAAAATTAGTCCTTATTATGGCTCTTCACTGGGTTACTACACTAACAGAATGCAACATAACTGCATTTCATTAAAAAAATTGTTTCTCCCCACAAAAGCCCTTTATAATCACAAAAAGGGCATGGAGAATTTGATGTTAGAAATTAACAGCTACAGCACAAATACATTATTTTCTGAGTAGAACCATTAGTCTGTACATGTTTATATTGTGTTTAGTAATAGGTGTGTTCACATGGAAAATAGGAGATTAGCTTTCACTGAATTAGCAACATTTATGCCTTTTCTTGCAATCAATCAATCAAAAAAACTTCAAAGGTTGGCATAGCAATGATCTTTCTATTTGAATTCTCTGGGGTGCACTTCTACTCATACAAATGGAGAGATATTCAGAAGTAATCACTTTTACTTCAGAGTAGTGTTAAACTAAAACCAGCTGACCTAAAACCACCTGACTAGCATCTGCTTGCTCTGGTTATAGTTTAGATTTTGCAAATCTCCAGTTAACAGTGGAGAGCTGTACTGACATACAATGTAAGCGTGACAGGAAAGAAAAAGAATGATGTGTTGGTTCACCACCTAAGAAATGTCCCCGTAATCTTCCTGTGATGGAAGGAAAATATTTTTGAGAGCCATCAAAAAGACAGAAAATAGGAAATAATGTTTTCATAGAATGGTCTGGGTTGATAAAGATCATCTGGTTCCAATCCCTTTGCCATGGACAAGGGACACCTCCCACCAGACCAGGTTGCTCAGAGTCCCATTCAGCCTCACCTTGAACACTTCCAGGGATGGGGCATCCACAGCTTCTCTGGACAACCTGTGCCAGTGCTTCACCATGCCCACAGTAAAAAATTTCTTACCGATATCCAATTTAAACCCAATCTCTTTCAGATTAAAGCCATTACCCCTTGTCCTTTCACTACATTCCTACGTAAGAAGCCCCTTTTCAGCTTGCTTGTATGCCCCCCGTTCAGGCATTACTATGCCTGTAAAGTATTGGAAGTATTGGAATCTACACTAAATTATTCACCACAGAAATTGTGTTAGTCAAAACACCATCCTTTTTTTTTGCGCAAGGCAGTATTTCCACTTATTTCCAGATCATAGAGAGTTAAACACAGGAAAGTATAGAAGGAGCTTTGGGAATTACCTTCTGCAAATAAACACAAGCAGAAACCAAATCCTCTAACTGTGACATCTGCAAGTTCCTGGTCAAGAGGAGCATGACACTGTATATATGCCATCTCTCTATTCACTCTGCTGTGCTTTAGAAAGCAATTTAGTTTGATTTGTACATTTAGCACTTGTAGCATTTGTTTCCTATGAAGCAGTGAATTAATACTCCTTGCATTTCCTCATGGAAGACATTCTGTAGGGTTACCAACGGCTTCAAGCACTGAGAGCTGCAGAATATCAGACATATCCAAAAAGATGCCAGAACATGTGGAAGGTTTGGATTGGGCTGTTTGGTTTACTTTTGACAAAGCAGGAAGCTTTTATATGAAGCACCTACAGCACAAAAGACTTCCCATTGCATAGGTAGGTTTGTGAAAAGCTGAAAGAATTTGCATGGGAAAAAAAAGCAAACAAATAAACCCTTTTGCTACAGGAGGTTTACGTTAAAAAATTCATTCAGCAAAGGCAGCAACTTAAAAAATATTTTTTCCATTTCCTAATTAATGTTTTTCCTTCACGTGTACTATTTTTTTCCAACAAAGAAACAGATGTGCATAGGTAGGCAATAGAAAGTGCACAGATTTTATTTACATACTTCAGCAAACTACTTTTTTCTCAGCTGCCATCCTATCTGTTTGGCCAGCATCCACTGTAATCTGTTCTCCTTCATTATGTTAATCTGTGGGCGGAAAGATTTCTGTCATCTTCAAATCGCTTGTACAGCAATGGTAAACACCTTGGCCTGTCTGTAATTGGACAGGTGTCTGCATTGGTGTCACCCGGCTTTTAATTCAATTAAAGAACTGGCTGCTCTGCTCTCATTACCCACTCATTTCCTCTGCACTTTCAGTCACTCAGTGAAATCTACACTCAGCACCTGACTACGTTGAAATACAAAGTCAGCAGTCCCATAGCAAAGATCATCACTGATACATGCGAATTAATTTAAAGAACAGCAAAATAAATTTTGCAGCACAAAATAGCCTATGATCCAACGAAGTTGGCTGACAGCTTTAAAAAAAACTTCCCCTAACTCCTCAATTATCACACTCTCAGACTGGCATCTCTCGTCTATACCCAATAATTGCTGATCTGATTAGAGTCCATCAGGCTTTCCAAGATGGGGTGCTAACAAAGCGAAATTTGGCCACACTTGCATGTATTCTATTAATGCTAACAGGAGAGAGGTGGATAAATTGTCACTTTGATCAGGAAATAGGATTAGAGACATCATCAATATTTAAGAAGAGGGTCAGCATCACACATTTGGGATATGAGTCCCACACATTCAGCCTGCCACTACAGAGCAGCTGAACCTACCTAGACTCAAAATTTACATCACAGACTACATTCGAAGCCTTAAAATCCACATGGGGAAGTGGAGATGCTAAATCATTTTAACACACCACTCCTATCTGCCCAAAGAACCTCTGGAAATAAATTAAAGTTCTAACACAGACATTTTGACACAGTGACCCCATGAAACTGAATAATGTCATTTGTTAAATATGAATGTAAAGTTAACAGTCTAAAAGAGTGATCTGGAATCACACCTAGAACATTAAGCCCACTTTATATGCAAAACTAGTATTTAATTCTCTATACTTTTATTTAAATGGTCTTTAATTATTTGCAATATTAAAAGTCAAGGTTTAGAGTTGTGCAAGAGAGAAAACGCCAGGTTCATTCTAGCAGCTAAGAGATAACAACATGGAAATGGGCAATAGCAAAGGGCTCAACAATGAATTTATGGTAAAATGAGTGTGTGGACAAGTCAGAGTCAGCCGCATCTTTGCGTCCGTTCATTGTTCTAATGCATACAGTATATAAGAAGAGTACATATCCAGCTTTTTTCCCTTCATTTCTCCATAAAGCAGACATTTCTTTTGCTCAGTACCTCTCAAAGAGAAGTCTCATACATTTAGGCAACACAGCCATATTCCACAGCATTCTGGCAGATTTTGAGTGGAGAACTAGTACTGCTTATCAACAACAAAAGAAAATGGTTTACCACTATGGTATGAGGGTTAATATTCTGTTCAAGAAATCTGAAAAATAGATTCTAAGGCAATTACACTATTACAGCAATTTTCTCATCGAGTTAAAAGAGTTTTATGAAAGCACCAGCTTCACTGTTGCAGTCTGTCATCCTACTGTTTCATGAAGCAGTTTCAAGATTCCACCAGCTCTTCAGAGATGAAAAGACTTACTTGCTTATAGCAACTCATGGAACTTTTATTCTGCAGAATGGATTGATGATATGAATATGAATATAAATCAAAGTGAGGTTTTTAAAATATATTCACTGATAAAGCCCTCCCCTAAAAACAAAACCATTCACCTACATGCACAACTCACCCAAAAAAGCTATTTAATCTTACAGATGTAACACAGATACTGAAGTTCTCTTCCTCACTTCCATAAAAACTGCACTCAGATAACATGGTGGAAGAGGACTATTTTGCAAAACTAGTTCAACCTGTTTTTTTTTTCTTTAACCAGTAAACTTAGCTAATTTTAATAATAACCATTATAAATTTTCATATGCAGCCTGAAAACTCTGCTGCTGAATGCTAAGGTTCTGAACAGAGCTCACCACACAAACTCCATTTGTTTTACAAGCTGAGTGCATTTTTTTGCCAAAGGGACTTTTCTTTTTTGGATTTTCCACTGCTTCCTCCCTAATAAGCTATTTCATGAGGACCTATTTTGAAATAGACCTACTGCAACTGAAACAACACTTGACATTTAGATTTATCTTAATTCTTGTCTAAGCTTTAAAATCAAAAATTACCAAATCTCCCCTCCCCAAACCTAGACTATTTAGCTAACTTGAATGCCCGAGGTCATACAGCATCTGTCCAACAAAGTCACTTGTGTGTCGAGACGCATCACTGCCACAGTACACTTAATCACAGCCCACTGATCAGAAAAGGAAGTCCTCAACTGACTTTGTTTTTGACAGATTGTAGCAAACACTGTTTAAGTACATGTGTCTTCCACATATGCATTTCTGATCCGAAAGCCTGTGCACATCAATCTGTCGCATACATCTGCATTTTTAAGGCATCTTCTAACTAAGTATAGCATGAGTCATAAAATGAAGAACTACTCAACATGAGGGCACCTATTCCAACTCTTCGGCTTACAAGAACAAACAGAAGTTTTACTTTAGTTATTGCAATTACGTGGCTTGAAAGACCCCTTTTTTCCCCAACAGATATATTTCATAACAAACCATTCACAAGCTCCATTGGCTTTGAAGATGCAATTCAGGTTGCGGTGGTTCCAGGAAACCTGTTACAATCCCCAAAGGGAACTCTCTAGCTACTTCAGCTTGCAGAAAGCCTTAATCCAACAGCTCAATTTTGCACCAAGAGTTAACTAACCACAGAGAGTATTGGTTTCATAATATCTATCACTATGTTACACTTGATCATTCCGAACAACTTCATCATTGCTTATTTTCTGCAGTCTGATTACCTTTAAAAGTTTGCAGAGAGAGAAAGAAATACTGTTCACTTTTCTGCAGATTTTTTTTAATATGCCTATAAAAACATAATAATCCTTTCTAGCCTGAAAAATACCAAGAAATTAACTTTTTTATTAATAAAAGTATTGGTATATATCTAAGTGTTGATGTAATTTTGATAAAATGCTCCAGTTTATTTAATCACACAATTTACATTTTGTATTAACAAATTTATACAACAGCATTGGACTGTAAACAATATTCATTTAGGTCTAAACTCAATCAAGTTTGAATCTTAAAACTGTGGAATATTAATACAATTTATGTTTTAAAATTCATATATTGAAAAATATGCCACTAGTCTGCTAAAGCCAGCTAAATGAAAGGAGAAGGGAACCTACATTCTGCCACTCTGACTTAGAGTCATCAGGAGCTCAACTATCTCACAGAAACCTAATGGGCATAGACAGGTCTATCAGCTACCTCTTGTTGCAGTAGCTGCTCCAGCCAAACATTCTTATCTACATAAGAAGTTTTAGAACTTTAGAAATTTGTCTCAGCTTGGAGCAGGGATTTGCGAGCCCTCCTAGTGCTCTGGCCCTACATATGTTTATGTTAGCTGGTTTGCAATAATCCTTTTTTATACATTTAAAAAAATCTCATTAACTGCAGTATAGGAATGTTTTGAGTGTAAAGCATTTGTGCAAACCAAGAGCTTTCAAGTAACTTCAAGTGTATGAGAGTATTGTCCAAGCAATTCACCAACAGCTTCACGCACCAAACTCCCCATTGCTTCTAAATTGCTTATTTCATCCCACACAGATGAAATAAGCCTGAGACAAAAAGCATTTTCTAATATCCATCTCAGACAAGTGACCCCCGAACCCTGTCAGAGGCAGCAGTCAGGGTGCAGAGGCTGCTCCCAAAGCTGCAGGCTGCTTAGGCTGGTGACTGGCAGAGCTCTCCCTGAGAGGGACAATCTCTCAGCTAGCAGCATTTTCCAGAGCATGGGCATTTGCCAGGCTGGCAGCAAGCTTCCCCCAGCACTACGGCCCCACTGCCCAGGCCCTGGCTGATCTGCCACTGGCAGGCGGCCCCATCTCCTCTTCTGAGAGACTCTGCAGCTACAGAGCTTCCAAAGGCACAGCACAGCTCAGACACTTTGATTAACCACATTAAATCATTAAATTAACTTTTCCTGAGATATCCATCTGCTGAGCATAAAAGACTAAAAGGTGAAAAGTAATTACAAACACACGTCATGGGAAGGAGGCAATGGCAGTTGTCAACCACAATTTTCTTGTTACCACATGTGCAGCCACAACATCAGCCCTCGGTTATTGCAGCACTGACAGAGGTGGGATGAACTGCAAAATCATACAAACTTGAAAGGGAAATCTGTAAGAGGAATAAATACCTATTGTGTGTGAATTCTTTTGCAGCATATTTTATTTCATTATTATTTGTACGTATCATTGCAGCCCATCATTCAGAGGCTGGTCAATCTCCTGAACTCTACAGGGAGAGAAATCTGAACTATAAAATGGGAGATTTTGCATGTGCTTGACAAGAGAAGCATAAGAGGATTGTGATCAGTTGCACAAAACACAGTTAGAGGCAAGACAGCTGGGGTGTACCCCAGGGGACTGATACTGTTTAACATCTTTATCAATGACTTTGATGACGGGGGAAGTATGCACCCTCAACAAGTCTCTGGATGATACAAAAGGGCCACTAAGATGGAATAAGGACTGGAGCGTGTCTCTTCCAAGAGACGCTGAGAGAGCTGGGACTGATCATCTCAGGAAAGAAAGGCTCAGGGTGTTCTATCAAAATGTATAAATACCTGATGGGAGGGAACAAAGCAGTAGCCAGACTATTCTAAGTAGTTCCCAGTGACAGGACAAATGGACACAAATTGAAATACATGAATCACAGTATCAGAGAATATCCTGAGTTGGAAGGGGTCCACAAGATCACGGGTCATGATGATCTTCAAGGTCTTTTCCAACCTAAATGATTTTGTGATCATCGAGTCCAATTCCTGCCTCTGCACAGGACAACCCCAAGAATAACACCATGTGTCTGAGAGCCCAAATGTTTCTTGAACTCTGGCAGGCTCGGTGTTGTGACCACTCCCCTGGGGAGAAAATTAAATTCCAACTGAACACAGGAAACCACTTTTTACTGTGAGGGTGGCCAAACCCAGAACAGGCTTTTCATAGAGAAGTATCTCCATATGTGGAGATATTTAAAACTTGTTCTGGGAAACCTGCTCCAGTCGACGTTGCTTGAGCTGGGGGAATGGACTAGACAATCCTTCCAACCCGAATGATCCTGTGATGTTCTGGATTCCAAAGGAAAGTGGAAGCAAAAGCTGATCACAAACCACAATGAAACAGCGTGTTCTAAAGCTTCTTCAATTTGTTTAAATTCTGATTCTAATTTATATTCCAAATTTTGATGTCAGCATGTGGAATGCACTGAAATGCAGAAGAAAGCAATCCAGCCTTTAGGAAAAAAAATCTTTCATGCAGTGACTGTACTTCCTTTACTACTCTGCAAGTGTGACCAGCTACATCCAAAGTATATCAATGTTATAACATGCTTCTCTAAAGGCAAGACAGGCAAGCCAGATTTTTGAATCCCAAAAATTCACACTCTTACTTTATATTCTCATCCTAGAATACAGATACTGAACACTATGTTGAAATATATCACCTTATCCAATAAACTCCTGGTTCAACAGTCAGAACCTCATTTTAAGGATTTAAATCTGATGAATATGCCTTTCTTGCATGAAAGTGAAAAAACAGTTTGACATTTTGGAAGATTACAAGGGTCAGATTTTGAAGGATTTTGGTTTCTGAGGAGTCAGAAATAGGCATTTGAGACTGTGGGATTATGGTCCTTTAAAGACCTGCTTTACTTTTAATATTTAGCTCAGCTTTTCTTCTTCTTGACAAGGGTACAAGAGGTTCTTCCGAATCTGACACACAGAGTACAGACTTCTGAGAAGTGGGTAATGCTCTTAACTTTTTGTTACTGTGCTCCAGTTACGACTCAGGACCCTAATGTAATTGTTCAGAAGAATTCACAGTATAAGTATAAACCAAAACACAACAGCCTAAAAAGCAGCAAGGAAAAAAATAAGACAGAGAGGGTTGTCCATATCTCCAGACACATTTGCAAGCAGCAGATTAAGCAGTGCCTACGCTTGACAGAGAATGAAAATTTGTAGTAGGGCATAGAAAAATACCAGAGTTTCTTCATCAGTGATCCCACTGAGAGCTGTGGCGTCTTTCTGCTGTTGCAGTAGCAAGCCTGGCTGTTTGGGCTACTGTAGCATTTTCTCATGGAATGGAAGAAAAGAATTTCTAAAGAAATGTCCCTGAAATCAGGGAGAAAACAAGCAAAACTTTTAGTTCTCAACAAACTTAAAAGAAAAGTAAGTAAAGACAGCATCTTCTGTGGGGTTCTGTGTTTATGTTAACTTTTGATTAATCAGGGAAAGATACACCTTCTCCTGGGAGTCTCATATTTGTGGGTAACTAGTTCTCAATGTCCACTGACTTACCCACCTGTGTAGGCTTCACTGAAATCAACAGACTAAAGCAAAATGACTTCGGACTGGGGATCTAACTTACACTGCTCAGCTCTGACCTCACCATGAGGACATGAATTATATATTTCATACAATGCCAAAACTTGAAAATACATAACTAAACCATTGGGAAGGAGTTATAAATAACAAGAGGAAGCACTTCTTACACACACAAAACCAAACTGGAACACTTACTCCCACAGCAGTTACAGAAACAGAAAGAATAAATTTATTTAAAAATAAAGACAATTCTACCATAGACCATTAAGCACGACGGTCCAGATGCAGCTTTCAGACGAAGAATTCCACGACCAACCAGCTGAATTTGCACCAACAGGGAGACTCATCCTATACTTAGCACATTTTGTACATTTTCTTCCTGAGCGTCTAGAGAACCACAGAATATGCCGAGTCGGACAGGACCCACAAAAATCATCGAGTCCAACTCTTAAGTGAATGGCCTGTACAGGGACTGACCCCACAACATTGGTGTTATCAGCACCATGCTCCAACCAACTGAGCTCATCTCGGGTCATGATCGGACAGAGTCACACAGATCAATATCTCAGTGCAGCCGTTCTTAAGTTCTTTAGGTCATGTGAGTGGATAGTGAGCTGCTGGGGCAAACAAAGCCAACGGGATGCTGGGTTGCGTCAACAAGGACATCTCCAGCAGAGATGAAGAAATCATTATTCCACTCTACGCAGTTCTTGTCAGGCCACGCCTGGAACACTGTGTTCAGTTTTGGTCCCTGGTGTGCAAAAAAGATGTGGACAGGCTGGAGAGAGTCCAGAGAAGGGCCACAAAGATGATCAAAGTGTTGGGTAGCCTGTCAAATAAGGAAAGACTGAGAAAATCGGGTTTGTTCAGACTTGAGGAAAGAAGGATCTGTGGAGATCTTATCATGTTGCAGTTTGTAAAGAGTGGCTACAAGGAAGCTGGAGTCTCCCTTTTTACAAGTAGTCCCATGGAAAAGACAAGGGGTAATGGGTACAAGTTACTCCTGGCGAGAATCCAATTGGACACAAGACAAAAAAATTCATAATGAGAACAATCAGCCACTGGAATAATGTTCCCAAGAAGTGTTGGATTCCTCAGCTCTGGACACTTCAAGATCCAGCTGGAAAGGGCGCTGGGCCATCTTGTATGTACCGCAGTTTTGTCAAGAAGGATTGGATCAGATGATCCTTGAGCTCCCTTTCAACATGGTATTCTACAATTCTATGATTTTATTTTGCATTATTTGACAGCTCTCTACAACTCCCTGACAGGAGGTTGCAGTGAGGTGGGGGACGGTCTCTTCTTCTGTGCCTACAGTGAGAGGACAAGAGGAAATGGCCTCAAACTGAGCCAGGGGAGATTCAGATCAGATATCAGAAACAAGTATCACTGTTCAGGTGGTCAGGCATTGGAATGGGCTGCCCAGGGAGGTGGTGGAATCACCATTCCTAGAGGAGTTCAAGAGATGTCTGGATCTGGTGCTGGGTGATGTCATTTAGGGGTTACAGTGGTGGTGTTGGGTTGATGGTGGGACTTGATGATATCAAAGGTCTCTTTCAGCCTCAATGATTCTATGATTCTATCTGCTCTAATAGGCTTAAGAACCGGGATCTATTTATTGTTTCCATTTAATGTAAAGGTCTGTTGCTTCTTCTACCTCCTGTAAAGTGCATGCAGATAACCTCTTACCTGCCCAGCCTGATGCAGATGTTTTCATAAACGTAATCACGGCATAATGCCAACCAAGTTGAACAACATTTTGGTTCTGACCATTAGCTGTGAATAAACTACCTAATCCGTATGTCTCTACTACAGTCTTTAATTTCTACCAATATAATCTGTATTGTTTTGTAGCATAGATAAAGAACATTGAAATCAACAAGGTCCTTAAAGAAATCACAGTAAGGCTAGAAAGCCCACGCAGTTCTGGTAAGCTCACTACTCACAAGTAGTCAAGATATTTCAAACCAGTGAAAATAAAATATGCGCAATTTTTCCCTTGCAAATGTACACATAGGTTATGGCAGAGGAACAACACAAACCATGGAAACTTATGTAAAAACTATTACCTGGGCTTCAGGAAATAACACACTGCCTGAGGGCTAACACACTTTCCAAGACTGTTGTACTGCCCAAATCTGAGCCAAATCAAAGCACCAGCTTAGAGCATTGCATCATTACCACCTTTTGCATTGTTACGAATTATAGAATTCATGTTAGAGATCATAAAAATGAATCTGTTGGTCTGCACTATTTGCCCCATTTATTCATCACATAACATAATCCAGATTCTTGGCTGTAATGTGCTTCCTTCCCAGGGAACTTTTTAGCAGCCAGAAAAGGCAGTTTGTCCATAGAGAGCAGAAAGCCACATCCACACTATCCTGGCAGGAAGAAATGTCCCAAAATATTCTCTATAACATTCTCACCCCATAAACCCAAAGCCACAAATTTCTTCATTCCATAATAGCCTACCTCGACATCCCAGTGGCATCAACCACAGCATCTGATTAACACAAATGTATGCTAGTTCCCACTGAAATCAGTTAGGTTTATTTGATCAAAATTAGGCAACTATATCAAGTGCTTTTGCACATCAGGTCAAACAGTGTCATATGAGACCCACATTCGGAGTTAATTTAGGTGAACTGGATGGAACAACGGGGAAAGAGTTAAAAAAAAATCACGTATGCTAAGCAAAAACAAGCAAACCAAAAAAGCATTTTTCCACCAGATCATAAATACTTTCGGAATTGCTTTTTAGTATTTGTGCTGTATCCTAATTTCTATTGTTCTTTGAAATCAGTACATCACTGAGGATGCTGACACAAATAATTACCCTTCCAAATGTTATCCATGCTGTGTATACACAAAACCAGACAAGTAGCATTTTATAGATCAACAAAAGGAGGGATAAGCATCCTGTATTATGAGATATGCCTAAAAAATGGTACTTAACAACATTTACCTGTGAGCATATCAGCATCAGCAAGCTCAGCACTGGTGATGGGTACAGTGGGACCATCCGCTTCATATGCTTTCAAAATGTACTTCTCAATTACACCTATGACCCCAGCTGGTTTGTCCCAGGTGACCTCAATGCTGTAACCATTTATACTGTGAACTCTTGAGGGAGTTGGCACATTTTGTGGAACTGTAGAAGGATAAAATAGAAAATAGAGAAAATGGCAGTTCTAAGGAGACTATTGCCCCTATTCTTCACTTTTAATGGCTGCAGTAAATCAGACTCAACCATTAGCATAAATACAATTTATTAGAGTTGTAACTTTTCAGCATTGATTTAATATGACTGCACATCTTGAGCTATTCAGTTTAAGCTATATTTCAAAACCATCAAAACTCCATCTACATAACATTCCTTCTTGTCTTGTTGCAATTTTCCAAAAACATTTCATGTAGCAAATATATTTAAGCATCACTCACAAAGAGAGGAGGTGGATTGTATGTAGCTAACAAGCACAGACATTGTAATAATACAACTGAATGAAGCAAGGCAGTACTGCAACAGAGAAGAGTTTGATATTTATCAGTTGGGTATCTAAGCCACAGAATGCCACAACTATGAAACATTTCTAAAAATCTGCACTATCTTTTACAGAAGTCCTTCAAAAAATTAAAGCTCTTCCATTTATTTCCCACATACATATTTTATTTCCACAACGCCATGCACATTTCTTGGGGCAAAGCAGAGATTTTTAAGGCCTTTTTGCAAAATCCTTTGCTTCTGATCATTCCATATTACAAAAGGAAATGACAAAAAAAAGAAAAATGAAAATTTAAATGTTCTAAAGAACTGGAAAACCAAGATCTTATATGCATAGACCTGCTAATAAAAAGAAATCATCCCATTTCCTATAACCTTTAACTATTTCTTGGATATTACTGTGCCAAGTAAAGGTCTGGTCAGTAACAGCTTCATCACAGATGACTGCACAAGGGATGCAGAGGAAAGACCCAAGGAACACTATGGCAGGATGATGGATGATGAGTTTGCTGTAGATGCATGTGGACTCCCTAGCCCTGCTGATGATCATTCGCTTTTCTCACCATCAAATAGCCTATATTTTGGTAATTTTACTGTTTAGTTTCATTAAATATGAATGCAGCCTTGTTTTTTACAAGAAGGGTACCAGCATGGAAATTATGAAAATACCTGGAAGTTGTGATTCTTCTGTAAAGGATGTGATACTCTCAGAAAGCTTCCATTACTACAGCAATACATTGATTTCATTAGTTATGAAGTGTATCACAGGGCGAGGTAAGGTACTGTACAGCAGATGGTCTTCTCATAAGGGATATAACAAAACCAACTCAAAAATAATTAAATAGCGCAATTATTGTCCAACCCCTGGGAACACGGACTGCTCAGTGCTGTGGTCAGCTTGCAAACATAAATTTGTGGCAAACCTTACAGTTGTCAGATGGTTGACACGAAAATATGCACATATTTTGTCCCTTCTGGGTGGCACTCAAAGTATAGGTTGTATAAGAATGCATCTGCAAGTCCAATATTTATGTACGTATCACGTAATTTTTTAAGGTGATACCTTGGACAACTCACATCAAAAGAATGCTCTGAACTGATGGAATGCAATTGGGCTTCAATTTCAAGAAGAGGGAAAATTATTTAAATAAAATACACAGAACTGCAAATCTTCAAAATCTTACTGGCTCAATAAAGTTTGCAAAAGCAGTGACCAAATGAGAAGTTTATAAAATTTTCTTCGTAAGACTTACGAAAAATTTGATCTTTAAGGTATTATGTTCCTAACTCTGGAACCTTCTCTACAAGCCATGTGCTGCTGTTCTAGTAAGTACTGCCACATTTTCACACATAATCTGTGGACCACTCATTAAAAGAATCATTCAGCAGCACTGAGTAGCACACTCACGTGTGGGTCATTTAAAAAAAACCAACTTTCACAAGACCACCTTGTCCCTAGCAAATACACGGCCTCTTATTTTCCACAGCTTGTGCCTGCTATCCACGTATCACCTTTCTCTACACCTGATTTTGTAGCACTAAGTTATATGTAGGAAAATCAAGATTTACTTACTCCAGCCTACTCATGTAATGTGAGGGTAGATGTGCACGTATGAACACAAACAGATGGCTGCTCTTACACAGTTAATGCAGTTCAATCCTTTAACGTCCTTAATTACATAATCTAATACATATTTGGAAAATACCTTGAGTTATGAGAAGAAAACACTTGCCTGAACGCTTTACAGATGATGACTAATTTTGTACCTGTTTGAAGCATTAAGCAGTTTTGCCCCCTCAGAAACACTGTACAACGTGCATTAATCAAAACTGTTGTGGTTGTATTATCTCCACAGAATCACAGAATGGGTCAGGTAGAGGAGACCAGAGTGACTCATCTGGTCCAACCTCCCTGCTCAAACAGGGTCATCCTAGAGCACAGGGCACAGGCTTTTGTCCAGACAGTTCTTGAACACTTTCAACCTGATATTAAATAGCTTACGAAAAATAAGAACCAGTAAACTTCAAAATTATATTTACCTGATTCTCTTGTTCGAGCGTGGGTCCACACACTAGATACTGATCCTCCTTCATTTAAGGCAACCACCCTATAAAGGTATTCTTCAAAGGACATCAAGAAGGATAGAGGAGGTAAAAGATTAAAAAAACCCAAAATACTGAATACAATAATACATTAGTAAAGAATGAAATGAAAATGATGTATTTTATTTAAGGAACCAACGCGCTACCTGTAAATGGTTGTAGAGCACTCTCATAAACACTCTGCTCTTTTCCTCGGTACACAAGGATGGAGTCATTTCCCCTGCAGTTAACAGCACTGTCAGTTGATAGGCATCCGTCCAGATTGACTCTGACAGCACTGCTGGACACAGATGCCAAGTTAACGACAGCACCTCGTGTAAATTTAACATCCTTCATGCAACCACCGAAACCTAGCAAACAGTAAGGGATTAGTACCACATAAAGAGCTTCAGTCATTAAGAAACACTTCTGTTCCTTTCAATTCTATATTTTCAACATTAAAGACTGTAATGTGAATATGTTGGCTTCCAACATGACATTCTGCCTGCACTTTCAAAACACTAAGCTGGTAAATTCCTGCCTTACTGATCTACATTTTCACTGTTAGGAATTCCATCCCACAAGGAAATACTTTTCCATTTTTTCTTTCATCACTTCTTACTTTGAAATTACTTCCATAAAAGTGATTCTCTGACTTTTAAAATCAGCTTTCTGCTGCTTGCTACTATTTTGTTAAATATACATACTTCCTCAAACTGAAAAGAATATCTAGACTAAAATTACAATTAACTTCAGGAGATCAGATGGAGGCATAATCAGTTTCGTCTAACAGGGACATAACTCATGTGCTGCTTATAAACATACTCCAGAAACATAACCCCAAACTACTTGATCATGATAAAAAATTTAAGAAGCTTCATTTTATATTTATTTCTAGATATCCTCATATTTCTGTGTATGTGTGTGTGTGACATTCTTATCAAAATTACAAATATGTTAAATCAGCCACTTGCAGTTACAACACAACTACAAAATTCAGGATGCAGTTGTTAAAACTTTTATATTTACTAAAAATTAATAAATTGATATAAAATGCCATTCAAATCTGAGTAGTGATTGGCGCTTAACACAAAACCAAAGTAAACAGTAACCTAACTGAAGGCTTCAATTAATTTAAGAATTAATTTTGTGAATTAAAAGTGTTCCTCTCACAGATCAGTGCTGTTCTTAAGCTTTGTGAAAGCTAAAGTATTTATGTCTTATTTATATCTTACATACTTTTATTGCCTTTATTATTGCACGATAACAGATCAGAGCAGTATTTGTCCTTAGCCACCCAAACTGAGGATCTGATGTCCACACATAGTTCATGCAAAAAGGGGTACTGAAGGTCGATGCCCATTTTGAATCATCCTCTAAAACACCTTCTCTCTCCACAACACAGGGAATTTGGCCAAACGGCTCCTTAAAATGAATACATCCTAATTTAAGCTCAACTCACTACTCCACAGTGACCAGCTCATTTCTTAGTCTGTAGCAGAGGAAAGAATTAAGTCCCCGTCTGCCCAGGCATCCTAATGATAAGATAAAATGAAATTGTTTGATTTGCAGTGAGATGTATGTTTTACAATCTATTTTAATACACATTATTTTTAGTATCTTTTAGCTACATTTATGACTATTTGAAGATTTCTCACTGACATCAGCCAAGCAACCCTGCCTATTCTCAAGCAGCTGCAGAATAAGTAAAGATAGCACAAAATTTCACAAACATTTCTCCCAGGTAGCTTCCCTTTGAACCTCCCAGGAGAGCATGGGATGGGTCATGCAAAGGCTCTCAGACTCCAGCTGAAATTTCTTAAAATAAAGTTGGAATTCAGATGGAGGTGAAGTGGGAGGAGAATGATACTTATCATTTATTTGCTGTGAGCAAAACAACATTCCCTTATTAAAAACTTAACTACCAAGAAGCCATAGATTGAGAAAACCTTTTCCAAAAGTATGTTTTAAGCTATAATATCTCATCTTGCTCACCTGAACCTACGTTTAGGAGCACATAAGATAATATTCATCTTCAGACACTCTAAATATAATTTCATGGCCACCATCTTATTTTGTGGCGCGCTGAGGAGGTTTGGTGGGAAAGAAATGTTTATTGATGTGCCTTGATATATATTTCAGACATTCATTTTAGATTCTATTTTGCCCTAGATTCTTTGTTCACAGATCTCTTTGCTGCAGGAGTTGTGAATGCATCCACTCACGAGGCTACACCATCTGCTACAAGGCAACACTGACAGAGTATGACTGGCCAGCTCTTCTGGGCCATAAATATTATGCATGCAGAACCTGAAGGAAGATTATATTATATGTGATACTTAGAGCTGGGAGAATGCTTAAAACAGTATTCTTGAACCATTCTATAGCTGTGAAATCACAAGGCTCCAATACAGCTCACTTGAATGTGCACATTCAGTATGATTTCATGCATTCAAAGCCATTTACTGGATTCCCCACTAATCACTGACTGATACACATTTGTCCACAGTAGCTGAAAAATATCCCATGACTGATGAACAGTTTCACAAGTAATGAAAAAACACACCAAACAGAGCCAGTTTAGTAGACACTTTTCTACTACGTTTCCTACAGTAGATCCTTTTGTGGATTAGTATCAGGAAGCAATTAACGCTCTTTCTTCTCCCTACAAATTTGACCTGTTCCAGAACAGAATGGTCACAGTGATGGCTAATACATGATTGTCTTCCCTCCTTCTGATAATGAGAAAAACATCATGGCAACTGCAGCCAAAATCCAAATTCAGGAGTTTATATTCGCTTAGTTTTTCAAATCAGAAGCAGTATTGCCTAAAAAAGACTAATAAACTCTCAGCTGTTCTTCCATGTGGCAGCATCCAGACTCATTACAGTGATTTAAGCTGTATTTACTGTCTCCCATTGGTTTTGTATTCCAGATCTGCGAGTGACACAAGTTGATCAAGTAAAACAGGTTGCTATGAACCAGCATTCTCTGATGAAGATCTGAGATCACCTGGTTGGGCATCTTGATTTACCATTTCCTACACTCCAGGTCCTCTCTTATCAGTAAGATTGCCTCAGGTATCACTGGAAGAATTTTTACAGCATTACAAAAGGACCAGGTCTAAGCAAAGCTAGATGGGTAGGGATAACTGGTAGTATCACAGAGCATGGCAGGAAAAAATTCATGTTACACATTCCTGAATTTAGACTATCAGCAGCAGAATA
Source organism: Oreocharis arfaki (assembly GCA_013398015.1). Classification (NCBI taxonomy): domain Eukaryota; kingdom Metazoa; phylum Chordata; class Aves; order Passeriformes; family Paramythiidae; genus Oreocharis; species Oreocharis arfaki. The sequence continues at coordinate 546,317 of VZRR01013244.1, read as the reverse complement.
TCCACCTGGCGCATGACACCAGTTTTTGAAAATGTATGTTCTTCTTGGTGTTATCTTACCTTGTTCTAAACCCAGTTCTCTATAGAAACTGTGAATCTCAGGTGGGATTCCTCCTATGTAGACAGGTGAGTTCACTTTCAGCTGCTGAACACGGGGCTCGAGCGCCTGCTCTCTCAGCTCATTCATAGTTGCTGAAATTACAGAGCCCTCCTTGTTCACAGTGACTTCATTCCACTTCCCATCACAGTAAGACAGTCCCAGCCAGAGGTCCACTTGTGTAAAGACAACGCCAGTTCTTAAAAATATGTTTAATATTCCACTTTTCAGCTCAATCTATACATTTTAAAACGGAAGAAAAAAAAATTTGAAAGAGACATCAAATACACATCAATGACAGAACGTTATTTTAAAAAACATAACCAAGGGAGTTATGAAAAGGATCAATGAAAAAGGAATTTATCTTCAGTTTAATACTGTTTACACAAAACACACTAAATACAGTGTATCAGTTAATTCAGAATGCAGGAAAATATATTTTGATTTTTTTGACAACAGACTTTGGCACTAATGTAGCTAAAAAGAAAAGACAATGAACAGGACTGTTTTGCTTTTCTTGAGAATGAGAAAACAGTATTTTATCTATTGATTCATTTTTTAGAGGAATGTAACAAGATAATAAGGAAATGAAATGTCAGACCTGATTAAGGTCTTTTTAATTGGCTGGTGAACTCAATTCCAAATTTTTCCAGCATACATTGATTCTTACATTTATACATTTCATCCTTATTCTTCTAAATCTTGTAAGAAAATAATTGGTTTTGTATGTGCTTTTTGAGATTAATGTGCCAATTCTCTAATAGAAATACATTTTACTTAAATTTTTCACTGCAGAGGTTTCCAAATGCTTTACTGCAAGACTCTTTATGCTAACTGACTCAAACACAAGTGGGCTGAGACTGTAAATTGGCACATATAAAACACTAAACACTTAGGAGATGAACTGGTGGTTGAAAAACATGAATATATTCACAAAAAGACATTGCTGCTTCTATGCCAAAACCTTATTAAATGAAATAAAAACTGCAGATTTAATATACATTCTCATCACTATTATTGACAAACTGACATATTTAGTTTACTGATAGTATTTATATTACAGTGTTTGTAATTGGATTGTACTTCCTTAACAGGAAATATAGGAAATACCCCAACTGATGAAAGAACTCTTTGCTTGAAGTGTCACAGACGATGCAGGTCCTACTCCCCAGCACACACTGACTCTTTGCTCATCAGACAGAGGGACTTTCTTTATCTGTTTCTTAGGGACCACAACTTTTCCTGTTTCCATGAGTTCAGACCCATTTATAGCTAAGGACTCTACAACACAGGTGAAGGACTGATCAATGCTGATGAGAACAGCTTGAGAAAGCAGCCCATTGGACAAGTCACTGCTTTTCTTCACTGGTGAGAATTAATATGGAGCACACTGTGCTGGTGTGAAGAAAGCATTCCAGAGGCATTAGTACAGTAGCATGCCAGCAAACCTGCCAGACCTGGAAGCCAGAGAGAGGGCACGGTGTTTGACCCGGGGTCACTACTCAGCACAACCCTCCTCCAATTTACTCATCTTGGCATAGTTTTAAAGCAGGCAGTGAACGATGCTTGCGCTTTTTGTGTTGACCTGGACTGACATTTAGAACGCCTGAGTGCAGCTAAAGATAGGAGACCACTGATCAGTTCCAACTGTTCTGTGTGGTGAAAATAAAAAAAAAAAAAAAAGCTAAGTCCTGCATAGATCTGGGCACAGGTACTGAACACAGGTTTAGAAAAACAGCAGATAAATTGTTTGCTTTACACAGAATTCTGAGAAAACATTAAAAAAAAAAATTAATCATTATCATTTTTAATCTGTTATTGGAAAATATATTATTACTTGAAAGCAAATATGAATGAAGATCATATTATTCTGCCAGATAGCTCAGTAGCCACCTCTCAACAGAACCAGATCTTTATATCACAGCTCTCAACCTAAGCAGCTTTCAGTTTAATTATTAAAAGCATGCTTGCTTTTCAGAATTTGGGTTTCAAAATTTCATTAGTGCTTTTCTCTATGCACACAATTCTCATTTTGATACACCTGAGCATGTAAGGTTGGAATTACGAAAGCCAAAGCTTAGCCTGAATCTGGAAGATAAGAGCAGCAAGAAAGATTATTCCACAGTCCCACTAGCAGGTTGTGGTATCTCTCCGAGACTGATACAGGAACCAACTCTGATTAAAAATGTTATTAATGACCTGGGCAATAGGATGGGGTATAGTCCCGGCGAGTTTGCAGTTGATAGCAAAAGGGGCTGACATTGGTATCCCAGACATATAAATCAGCTTTGAAGAACAGTAGTGAGTTGAGATGGATTATAAACTGAACACTGGCCACCAAGGTACCCTCAAAATGATGAACTAGCACTGGGCTAGGTTAGAAAAAAGGTGGGCAAGGGTTCCAAGGGTTCTTCTCCTCTAGTCATCATGTGTAAGACCACATCCGGACTACTGTATCCAGTTGTGGACACTGGTAAATGAAAGCCACTGTGGCACACCAGAGTGAATCCAGTGGAGGGGGACCAAGCTGGTCAGTGGTTGGACTACCTTGCATACGAGTTGAAGCTGAAAGAACACAGTTTGTCCAGTCTTAAGGGTAAGCAGGAAGCATTAAGTGCTCCACTGCCTCATGTGAGGATACAGAGAAGATGGGCGCAGACTTTTCTCAGAGGCTCATTGTGAAAGGATGAGAGGCAAAAGAGAAGTTGTAACGAGAAACAGTAAAAGATCAGGGCTGCTTTCTTCGGGGTTTTTTTCTTTCCTTCCTATAATAAGGATGGTCAAAGATTGGAACAGGCTGTAGAACTTGGAAAGCTGTGGACTGTCCATCTGTAGAGAGATGCACAATGCTCAAATAGAAAATGCCTGGAGCAACCTTATCAAATATAAGTCGGTCCTGCTTTTAGAGGAGATTTGGAATAAATTACTCCAAAAGTCCCTTCAACTTAAGTGATTTTGTGATTCTGTATTGCACTTCTCTGCAGGAGACAGTCCCTGCTTCACTCAATCTGCTTACAAACATACGATTTTGAAGATGAAAGGAATATCCAGACAAAGCTCTGAGAAACAAAACAGGTAGGATAGGGGCCGCATTAGAGGCTGAATGACACTTTGCTAAACCTGCCAAAACAAAACAGTCTCAACCAATGCAGAACTAGAAGAGTGATTATGGCTTTAGCTCCTTTGAATTGCAAAGTCTTCCTGAGATTCAGAAATATCAGCAGAGACAAGCAATGGACTTCAAAAAACTTGTCAAGGACAGGCAGTCTTTGAGCCCTTTGAAAGAAAAAGTACACGGTACTTTGGTTGATGTGCAGCCAGTCATTCCAGCTCAAAATCTAGACCAGTTCAGACCTGCCAGCCAGAGAGCAGATGCCCAAACACAGACCCCTCAATTGTCTCCTCGCAGTCAGTCACTCGAATGGAAAGAAAAGGAGAATCTGTTCCTGACACACAACAGAGAGAAATCACTGGTAACCAACAAGAGTATCGCCCTCACAAGTCTCGTGGGAGTACCAGCCACTTCTTTGCTAGATTTTCCAGTTTGAGTTCTCAAAATGCTAATTTCACATCTCTCCTTAACTCCATCACAGGTAACACTTTTGCACGCTTGTTATTTTACTTCATGCAGCTATTGAAAAGCACAACTCTCTGGAAAAAGTTCTTGCAGGACTTTTTTCTTAGTTGCAGCTTTGCAGAACCAAATCACCAGCTACAATGTCTCCGGAGCCAGTTACCAGTATTGCCCAGAAGCCTGAGAGTGCTCAGGCTTTTGCTGCTGTTGAAGTGCTCAGCATCAAAATCAGTAATGCAAACTTTATCAGCATTCACGAAATCTTTTCACCACATAAACTCACCAGGAAACGTGCCAGAGTGAGAGCTAAAGATCCATACTAGTATAGCTGGTCACAGTTTGCTTGTAATTATTATGCCTGGATCCAAAGATAATCAGATTGACCTCGCAGGCTTGAGTTAATTCTCAGGGCATGGAAGTCATGGAAGAAGTGACCTTTATGCACAGCACCTTTCTAGGAGATCATTTTGTTCTTGGGCAGAAGATGAGAAAGAGTCTCTGGCTGTTTGGTAGCAGTCCAGCCGTGTGTGTAGCTGTAGTCATTCCCAAACTATAAAGCTAATAAGAGAGCTGTGACCTATGCAAAGGGAAGGGTCAGGGAATACCTGGCACTCAGGATAAGTGGTATAGCTCATAATGTGTTTTGCTGTGCAAGTGTCTCCTGGCCAAAGCTCCTAACAAAGACATCGTAGCTCATGCGCAACAAGCTACACCCCTCATTTTCCCTTTCTATTAACCTCTTCTCGTGAGCTCAAGTGTACAGAAAAGCCTTCTGTCATCATTATGTATGGGCAAAACACAAAGCTGTGAGCCTTGGAAAAGCGTGCACGTACTCATCTCCTCTAAAATTCCTCATCTTAAGGCTATGGAGTTGTTGAGGTCACAATTATAGTGAGATAAAAGAAATTTACCTGACTTAGGACAAACGGAAAGAAAATTATCCTATTTTCAGAGCTAAAAATACTTTAAACATAAAACTGCCAAAAATCTGGAAGTTTGAGAAGAAAAGGAAATTATTTTGTCTAACTACTTTGTGCTTTTGACTCCACTTCCAATTTACTATGTTCACTTTCTTCCTTTATCGTCAGAATCTATTTTGTCATGTTTCTGGTAGTCTAACACAGAGCAAGAGAGGGAACAAGGCTCACCTGCTACCAGAACCTCCAGGAGAACCCTGGGAATACTCTTCACATAAACAGTCACCCTGTGCTGTGAACTGCACACGCGCAAGTCTTTTTTAGAGTGAGACAGTAGCGTACACGTAACATCTTATGCTATTAGCTCACGATCTTGGCCATTACTTGAGAGCAAAATTAAAGTAATAACTGTAATTAGCAAGACTTGCTATTGGAAGTCATGAAAAATTTTTAACTACGGCTGCTTTAAAAAGAAGAAGCAATCAGGTCTAGCAGAATTCAAAATCCGGGAAAAAAATTATCTGCTGGAAAAGCTAGGAGTACAAAAAATAAATATGGAGTAAGTTATAATGGACATGAAAAGGAGAAAAATATATTTATACTGTTTAGGTCAGAAGTTTAAAAGAGAATATCCATTAGACATAGCGCCACACAATAAAACAGATTGTGACATGACAGCCATTAGCAAAACAACTGCATAATAAGAAATAAATAATAAAATAAATTAAATAAAAGAGCAGAAAGAGCAGATTGGGTCATAAAGAATAACAATGCTCTCAAAAATCTCTAAAAATAAATTATTACTTCCTAGATCAACTGAAAAAAAAAATATTTTTTTCCATGTAATCCTCTGTAATACCTACTAGGTGCAAGTACTAACTATATTTGGCCCACTAAGCAGTGGTGACCACAGTCTAATTACACTCAAAATCCTTGGGAAAGAAAAGTATGAAAATCCAGAGCCATGTAGCTAATAAAAGAATTTGAAAAACTAAACCAAACACATTAAAACGTAAACAGAACATTGGAAACAATAGATGCACAAATAATTCTGAGCATAAACAGTCTTATTTAACAGACACCAGAAAGAAAGTTCATAGGCACTACCTCACAAATTTGCCTAATACAGGATTTGTGAAACTTCCTCTACAGTGTTGGGATAATGGTGACAGAGATGAGATGGAACCAAGCTAGAACTAACTAATTTCTGTCTATCTGTTTCAAATCAAAATGAAAAAAAAATTAGGGATTATAAAAATAAACATATACCTTAAAGACAAAACTTTATTAGGAGACTGGACAATTTCCATCGCGAACTTTTTGATTTACAATTTAATGGATTTGATTCTAGTATGAGAACTGGGAATATGGGTGAACTCTATGCTTTCCTAGAAATGAAGTGAAAGCTTTTAATACATGTCTTTTATTCTCTTTTCTGATTGCTTCTAATCCAGTTAAGACAACAATTCTGCTTTTCATATATTGATATCTTTCTTATTTATGACATAAATAGCAGTAGATGCTTAACATCAAGCATCTGTTCAAGTATTTTTTGCTGCATTATAATGTGCCGTGCAAAGCATTTCAAAACTAGTGAAAAATAAAAATAACTTACAGTTCGAAGTTTCTTTCAGTGCTAGTTAGGCTTTCGTGGAAAAAACAGGTCATGTCTAAATATAGTTAACTTTATTTTTGAACTTACTGCAAGATAATCTGGGCCATCTTTATTGTAAACAAACAAAAGCAATCCATTCAGTTGATCTGTTCTGAATTTGAATGAGATCTCAAATTCCAGTCCACCACTGAAAACACCTGAATGCAACTCCAGGAACCCTTGAAAGAAGTTGAATGCATACATAAGTTAACCAAATAAATAAACAAGTTCAGGAAATCAAAAATAAAAATTTAGGTGCCACTTTATACTCTGACATGAAGAACTCAGTTTTCAAGATTATAGTTTACAACTTTATCACTCAGCTTTGAGGACAGTTATCAATAATGTAATGCAAGAAACCAAATCAGTGGAGTATCCTAAATTTCTTACTAGGAGCTCTTTTTATATACCTCATAGGCATCTTTTATGTCCCTAAAAAAGTGAAAATTGACCTTTCACACACACATCAAATCTACATATAGTTACAGCAGTACTGCCTGCAGCTGCTCTTCCATGCAGCAACCTTCTGTCAGCCAAGAGACCCAACTTTACACCATGAAAATTAACCCCATACAGCTACAGCTGCCTTGAAAAGCAGATCACTGCAATACTTTCGGTACAATCACCTTCTCTATCTCAAGAACACGCTTGGATAGCACAATACTACAGCAAACTACCTCTGCCAAGAAACTGTGCTCCTTTTGAGAGCCCAATGGGGCATCCTTCCCAAACATGACAGACATTGTTCTGTTCTTCAGCGCTCTGCCAGTTCAAAGATTCCCAGTTTTCATATGGAGTATGCACTGTTTTCAAATATATGTCACTGAGACACCCCACAAATCCTTTCTGGACTATCCTCTTCATCCCTGCAAAAAAGGAGAATATTTTTAAGTCAATCACCTGCAATTAAACATAGGAATTAATTTATACATTTTATACATCTCTCCCTATTATATGTGTCCACGTGTGCACAGAAAACCAGCCACCAACCACTTCATAAAGCTGGCCTCCAAGCTAAATCCAGATTTCTGAATGGGTCTAATCACTGAAGAAAGCTGTCTACTGATATGTAGCTGGAAAACGCTAAATTTTTTGAGATTTTGCATACAGGTACTTTCAAATCAACAGCATAAATCTACTCTATGAAGATCCAAGAAATGTTTTCTTCTAACAAAACATTAATTCTGAAGAAAGGCATGCATGTTCTGAGTAGGAAGAAATAGTGTTGCAAAAGCTGAGGCAGAGAAATACACGTTTAGAATCTTCATCAGGAAGTTTTCTTTCCTTGTTTGTATAAAAAAACCCCCCAAAATAATGACATGGCTGCTATCCTTTTTTTTTTTTCTACTGGGGGCAAAGCTTTAGAGCAGTTTTTATAGGTGCCCTTCTCTTAAATGGTATTTATAGTCAGTCTCATTTTGAATATATAACTTATGGTTTTGAGAGAGGCATTCTGGATTACTTTGTGAACCAAAGTTTTAGAAGAACACATGCATGGATTTCTGGTTTTAGTGCAGTGAAATAAAGAATGAGAGAGAGGGAGCTGAACTCTAGTGTACCCCATATCAAGTAATCAACTAGATTTCATGTCAGAGGTGGAAACATAAACTCAATAAATAATTCGGCTTTCAGCTTAATATGAAAAGGCCAAAATTCTGGATGTAAATTCACTGAGAACAGCTGATTGTATACTGGTTGTGTAGAGACACCTCTGCCATCTGATGGCAGTTTACACACTTGGCATATATCCTATGTTTATATATGAAAACTTATATTTGTTGATTCTTCGAGAAGCCAGATATGATCCAGCTCCACATAAATTCTATACCTGTAAAATACAGGTATATTCATACACCTCTGAGCTCAATGCAACAACCTCTGAAGGATACAAACTCACACCAAATCAGGCCAGCATGTTGTATCTCTGCATAAACTGGGATGCACAATCATGTCCTTAAGCTAATAAAAACAATTTACATGGGCGTTTTGGAATGGATTTGGGAATCTGTATATAAAACATGCCAGTTCTGTGCATAAAATTCATTAAAATGTACACAGACCTCATAAGCTGCTTTAATGCTGATGAAATCAGCTATACAGACATTTCAGCCTATCCCAAAGATAAAATTTGACAAACTGTACAAACTTATTTATCATACTTACCTTCATCCTTTCTCACAACAGTGTAACCCAGTGGAAGTCCTCCAACAAAAACTCCTGTGTTCTCTCCAATAATGGTACTGCCACTAGTTGCTAAGGAAGAACCTGAACAAAATAGTTCATTATTCACATATTCAACGCTTTGTACAGATTTTCAACTCACTAATAAACTATTGATACTTTATAAAAGAAGCTAATGTGATACAATATCCTAAGATTTTCTTAACATATTTCCAGGAAATATTTTGCAGCTCTATTTTACAAGAGGATGTTAACACAATTAGATTCACAAGCACAAAAAGACACTTAGCATTAATTATCAAAGATTCACAACGGACAGATTCTTCAGATGAACAGACAAACCAGGAGGGACAAAACAGTTAGAAAATTGAGTGAATTTTTTTCTGTATGGGTGAACACAGGTAGTGAAAAAGCAAGTGAGCAATACCCTTAGTAGTACCAAAGTTATTTAAATGAATTGATTACCTGTGTACTGCCCATCCACTGTGATGTTTCCCAGGGCTTGAATTCTTGTAGCAATTATTTGGTGCCAACTGTTATCATTATACACTTTTCCACCATCATTAGTTGGAGTGACTGCTACTGCAGATCCCTTTTTATTAATAGAAGAAACTGATTTAGAATATTTTGAAGGTAACATTTAGAATTACACCTTATTCTTTTACGACAATTTATAGCACATAACATCTAAAAATAAAGACAGAACTCTTATGTTTAACTTCTTTTGGACTGCTGAATGATGCTTAGGACTTATTTAACCTTCTAAATTTAACCACTAAATTTAACCTTCTCAAATAATAAATGAAGGATCAAGGATCCAGTTCAGTGTCTATTAAAAATAGAAAACCCTGTGCAGTTCCCCTGATAAAAACAAGGATGAGGCACCAATTATTGAGGGTCATGTTACTCAGATTTTTAAATTTTTATTCTTTTAATTTTTATTATGTCTCTATTTAACTACTTCATGGATTGCTGTGGCTGTGAAGTTTGATGGCCAAGGTTCAATGTGCCATCCATGGAGAGCAGCTGCATATCAGGATTGTTAATTGCAGCACCTGTCCACACGAAGGGACCAAAAAAGAGGTGCGTGTGTAGCACAGCAGATGAATGTTCTGTCCATGTTAACCTGGTATCAAAAGGACTTAAATTTCTAGATGACAGAGCACCATACATTTATGGGGGGAAAATGGTCATACCAAGAGATTCAGGAAAACAAAACAAAGCAAAAAAAGCCCCCAAAACAAAACAAAACCCCAAACAAAAAACCCAACCAACCAACCAACCAAACCAAACCAAACCAGAAAAACCCCAAAAGGTTTTTGAGGTTGCTTTTATGGTACAACGGATGCTTGTAAAAATGTATTTAAATTTAACTAGAATTTTTACCTGGTTTTATTAAAATAAAAGAAATACAGCATGAGGGGGTGAATTTAGGGACACCTATTACAAATACAGAGAATTCTTTTCTGAATTGCTGAGTAGAAGGAGTATAATAGATGCAGTTTCCAAACTAAATCTCAAGACTGTAAAGAACCAAACAAAATATCATATAAATCAATATAATGATATAATAAAAATAAAACTAATATAATTCAAGAATTTTTTTGAGATTTATATCCAAATAATGATCTAACTTCCTAATAATTCCCATAATATTGCCTCAGGACTTTATATCATTCTTGAACTATCTGGGAACTCGAAGATATTCTGTTGAATTCACAAAACGGAATTGTCCTGTACAGCAGGCAACCACTGATAGAAAAAGATTTCTTGGTATAGGCACTGTGCTATATTGAAGAATCTCACCCACTGGAGCTGGGCCACTTCATAACTTCAAAAAAAAATTTCCAAAAAGTAAACGAAAAATCTAGTTCTTTTTAATTTGGGGCCTAGCTTGTAACTTTGCTGCAGCAAGCCAGACAGCTCAGCAATTTTTCTTTTCCAGAGCTCTGGCCCAAGAACCTCAGAATTATGCACATGAAGAAAACCTGTTGATAGAAATAACCACCTATTTTGATTAATAGTAAAACCCTCTTATTAAAATTTAGTATTCTGCCTTTGGTGATGTTCACCCATTAGAAATTGCATTTCGGCACAGAGACTTATGAACTCTGACTACACTTTACAGTTTCATTTGGAACTGAGGACTGTCACTGTGTATCCTATGTATCAAAATATACACATAATGCATACATATGTACACAATTAAAGACAAAATGATTTCCTGTGAATATTTACAGCATGTTTCCTACTCCATTCAGCCAACATCCTGGTACTGAGGAGGGTTAGAGAGAAGTCCTCTGCCCCATAATAAGAACACAAAGCTACATATCCTTACATACTAATGGCACTTTTTCATATACTATTTTTTATTGTCTTCTCTCCTATTTCAACATTTTAATATTTTACAAACACACACATTTCATTATCATAGTTTAATAATTAAAACCAGAACTGGTGTCATGCCCAATTAATGTGCCCTGGTAGCATGCCCATTAGTTTTTCCATTAGTGAATTCAACAATACTAATGGGATTACTAGCATGGGATGCTAATTGGGCGTGACATAAGAAACTGGCTTACTTCTTAGCATACCCTTGCTAATGATGAAATTAATGAGCATTTTATTAAATGCTGTCTCATCAAAGTGTACTTAGTTAGCGTTAAAATTGTTACAAACGATGCTGCATTCTAAAGATCAGGTGCCTGAATAAGTGGTTCTTCATATTATGCTTGGCAACAGTCTAGAGCATTAACAGTTTTATACATCAGAAACCACATTTATTTGTAACCAATTCAATCTGGGACCACACAAGCATATGTGCTAACCTGTGCTTAATTTTGGGGGTGAGGGAAGGGAGAAGACAAAAAAAGACTGTTCAGGGTTCAGCATGTGCTGCACTGGAGAGGCCTCTTTACACTTTTTCCAGAACTACCAGAGTCCCTCTGGGATCACATTCAAACAGCCTGCTGTGACATGGCTTGTCATGCATTTTGGAAATCATGTATTTTGAAACCTAGATTATTTTGCTACGCCATACAGTAAGTCTTAATATTTAGTTGCTTTCAGTAATAACTAAATAAATATAAATGGCTCTGTCATACTGATGTTTGCATTGAAAATACAGAGAAACATCGCAAATATGAATCTTCAAAGACACTGTCTCAGGTGCTAAAATTTGAATGCAACAACATTTTCACAGTCAAGTTCTTTCAATGACCAAACTCCTACTACTAAGCAGGTGAACTAAAGTTTTGCCAGTGCCAAGGAAGAAGGTCTAGTTGGGACTCATAGCCAGGTATTGTCCATCTTCCTTTTTTTGTGGAATAACACCTCACTCTCAGACTGTGCCTAATACTTTGGCTTCTCCATGACAAAAACAACCAACAAGGCAACACACACAACAAGTAAAGTAACTGGTGTTCCTCCTTTTTGCTTTAAAATTTAGTAAATGGATCATCTTCTAAAACGGAACAGCTGGATACAATTCCCTCCATCCTGTGAGAAGAATCTCAATACTCTCTCCTCAGACTGTCCTAATCACTTAGGAAAAAGGTGCTACATGTTGGACTTATATTTCCACTGTAACTGATTTCACTGGTACAAAATATTCAGTGCTTCCCTGGGAAACAAGGAAATGACCTGTAGCCACTGAAAGATAACCATAAATTTAGCTGGAGTTGATTGTGTAATTTAGGAATAGATGTAAAGATGTCATGATATGAAAAAACCCACAGACAGCTGAAGGTTTACAGACACTCTGAGTTTGGAAGAAGATCTACGAAAAAATTTGATTGCTCCAAAAAGACTAAGGAAGACATCTGTTTGCAAAAAAACCCACATGTTTCCTGGACCATGAGTAGAAACCTGCAAAGAATGGCAGTAAAACAATTAGGAAGGAAAAAAGAGCAGTTACACAGCACGAAAGGGAGACAAAAGGGCTGGTCAGATGAATGGTGGTGTACATGGAGCTCAGAGAAGTATGAATGGACACGAAGAAAAGGATTTGAAATTAACACTTAGCGAAGGAAGAAGCGAGGCTGCTGAAGGCTCCCCACCAGGAAGACTTGGCAGGGCTATCCCCAGAGCCGACACAACAAAGAGAAAACGCGCTGCTGATCATGAGCAAAGATACAGACCAGCATTCTGGAAGGGACTAAGGGTACAAATAATTAACCTGCGACAGGACACAGCTGGAAGGGAGCACAGAATATTACACCACACTGCTACAGATAAAAAGCAGCAGAGACACAATTGTCATCAAAAAGAATGTTTGCAATTTCTCAGGGAAGAGCACAAAGGAAGGGCCATAAATGCTTACTGTATATGCCATGACAATAATTAGAGACAACAATGGCTATAACCTGGCTAAGACACCACATGCCATCAATAAGAAGTAATTAAAGCATTTGTACTCTAATGCAGACTGTGATGCACAAATGAAAGATTAAGAAATGCTGCTACAGTATATGATACCTCACACTGTAAGATAGGAACAACAAATCATGGCAAAAGGAAAAAAGGAACAAATTATGATAAAAACATAGAAACAAAGGTAAAGACAGTAAAGCAGCACACCATATTAGGGATACAGAAGACTGAAATTTCTTGGTAACTGAATTTTCACAGACAAAAGATTTTGAAAAGGTTACTACACAAAACACATTGATGTAGGCCACCGTACCCTGCTTCTGAACCTGAGAATGTACAGGAATCTCTTCCACATTACTAATGAGAAATTAGAAATCAACTAAGTATTTCAAGACAGGAAATCAACTGTTAAGACCTACACTGTTCTTGGATGCCTTGAATGACAGCTTTTGTTTTCTCTGAACAGCCATTGAAGCACTGAAGCAGCACCACAGGCTATTTTATAAGAGGAAACAATACTGAAGTGATGATCCTAAAAATCAGCATGGGACAGAGTCGCCTGATTCAAATGACACAAAAAAGATAAAGAAAGACATATTCATAAATAAGTAATCTGTTAAAACTGAACTAGTAGCTGTTGAAAATATTACGTGAACTGAGAAGCTCTGAGGACTGAATATAAGACCTACTGGGTTTTTTTTACAGCTAAAAGACAGATAAAGGGAAAAAAAAATTAAGGCCTCAAAGCAGCCACTCTTCCATCTCTTCCCCTTCCCGCTCCCCAGATACTGTGGATCCAAACAAATAAAACATCTTTTCTAGGGAACGAGTCCAAACAAGCTGACATAAAGCTACCTTAGAAGAAGCAAATCTGCAAGAAGGCCTAGGAACACTACTTGAATACTACTAAAATGCTAGTTGAAAGACATCCACTCCCATTAACCACCAAACAACAACAAAAAAATCTATATAGACCTCAGAAGATCTTGCAATGGAAACAAAACTTTCTTTTCATTTAAATGAAGGTATAAGTGTACGAAAGATAAAACAGAATTAGTCCCTAACAAAACGTGGATGCGGACAACATTAACAACGTTAAGGATGGTCCCAAAAACCGAAGTACACTATAAGATAAGATAAATCCTGTGTGCAAATGCAATAGAATTAACAGAAATTTATATCTGGAGTCAGAAGCAGATTTAATATTTTCTAGCATTGGGAACACAAGCAAACCAGTCTCTGTGCAGCACCTTGCTTCTACTATAGGTGCTCCAAAGCTTAAGGTGACCTTCACTACTGCACAAATGCTCCACATGGTCATGGAGCGCCTATGGCAGAGCTCAGGAGGAAAAGGCTAACAGTGGATTAGAAAATCTGATAATTATTTACAGTTCCTTGCATGTTTATGAAATATAAGTGAGGCCATGTTTTCTAATTCCATAAGGAAATCCAGTTCTGGGGCACATAAAATACACAAACAGAAACGCAAGGAACGTGGCCCTATTTTTATTGTGTTGATACTACTCTCATTATTTACGTTTTTGCGTAACGGTGACATCCTGATTTCTATAGGAAAACAGTCTCAAGATGAGAAGCTTGAAAATAATTGACTAACATTATATAACCTTACTAACTAATTCAAAACTTACTTCTGCACACCTCTGAAATCTTGGTAGCTTAAGCTGTAGTGGTGTTTAGTGGCACTGACAAAAAGCCCAACACATAAAAATGCAAAAAATAAAATCTTATATTGTGTCATACGTAACAATAGAAAGAGCAAAGATTTAGTGTTTCAGTTTTTCTCTGCTAAAAATCTCTAGTCACCTAAGGATTCTGAGAAGCAAGTTAGCTTGTATTAATTAAATTTTTAAAAACCCACAAAAAACCCCCCAAAAACCGCAAACAAACCCCCCCCCCAACAAACAAACAAACAAAAAATCCAAAAAACACCCCAAAAAAAGTAAAAAGTACTGGAGGAAATTATATAAGCAATTTTTATAAGATTCTGTCTTTTGTTGTACCTGTGGATCAAAAAGGAAGTAAGGACGCCCACTCCTCAGCTGCAGAGCAATATACTCCTCCTGATTGCCAGGTGATGCAGAGAAAAAAATCAAACCATCAGGCTCCTGGGTTCTAAATTTCACTTTAATACCTGGTTAGAAAAAAGCAAGCAGATGGTTAATGCCAAAAGTGGTTCTTGTAGGTTCTAATCAAATTTACAAACAAAATATCCTTTTAAAAACAGCAGCAACATTGCAAAGTAAAATCATGGAAGTTCTGTTCACCCAAAACCCTTGCTAGACATTGCAGGAGAAGTTTTACTAATGCACACTGAGGCAGCTCTTGAGAGAAAAAAGATATGCAATTGTGACTTATGTCACAATTTACTAACTTCTTTCTCAAGAAAATATAATTCAGACATTAGCATAGTGTTCTAATTGTTGAGATTTCACATGTGGATTTTTACTTGTCACTTAACATTTCTTTTGGTAAAGTAGAAATGAGGTTTCTGCGTGCAAGGATTTCTGTGAAGAGTAGTAGGGGTTTGATTCCGAAAGATATATGTATATATCTTTTATATATATATGTCCATATATATATATTTATATATACATATTCTTTTATAAATATCATAGCTAAGTGCACAAAGAATACCCAGAAAAGAAGTAGTTTTCCAACAAAAATTGGAAATATCCCAAGGAGTAATGGATGAACTAAGGTTAATTAAGAACTTCCCAGATCATTATCAACAGTCGTCCATTTGATTTCTGATAAAATCCCTGAGTGTATAGTAGAGCCATGCCTTTCCTGCACCAACTTTTCTGCAAAGGGAAATGAAAAGGCAGTAATAGCAACATCCACCTAATCTGTACACCTCCATGACATTCCTATGTAAGGTGCTTTTACAGAACACAGTAAGTTATTGGGTTTCACCCAACTCTATCAAACTATCCAGTATTTTCACTATTTCATGTCAGGTAGGAAACAATAAATGACTGAAGTTTTTACTGTGAACAGCACATACATTTGAAAAAAATAAAAACATAATTCTGACACACATTCCTCTTACATTATGCTTGTTGATTTCTTACACCTGAAAGAAATATCCTTTGGCCTCTCTACCTAATCACACACATGTTTTCATGTAAATCACATGATGCAGTCACAGATACAAAACATTCTCGAGGCAATGAAAATCAGTCCTGCTATTAAAACACCTGCAAAAAGCAGTTGCACACAAGTAACCCCCTACATGTAAAAAAACTCTACCAACAGCATCCAAATTTAAGGAAAAGCATAGCTTTGCCTGGCTCAGAAATAAACACTTGCAGTACTGTGAGGTTCCAGGTACTTCCAGCTGCAGTATCTGCTGGAGAGGCTGAGACTGATGGCCTCTAATCCCAGCAGTGGGGAGCACAGTTAATTTAACAAGCTGCCAGTATTTTTATGAAGCTGCCAAAAGACATTTCTGAAGACCTGAGGATTCCTCCTCACACCTAATTCAGAAGGACAAATACAAACAAAATAACTGAGTTTCTTCAAAAACACCATTCTCATATAATATTGTGTTACAAAATATAAATGAAATGGTTCATAGCAGTAAAACTGCAATAATTACACAAGTTTTCAATTATTATGCAGAAGCCTTCTTTTTTGTTTGGATACTGAAGAGCCCTGCTTGTAGAGCAGCTACAGCATTATAAAAATTATTGATGAGTCAGGAACCATTATTTTCTTCTAAATCCATTTGTCACCTATTAAGGAACTGAGAAAAAGACTCCATCCCTTTAAGTTCAAGGATCTTTGGAATTTCTCATGAGATGAGGAAGTTCATAAGAGACGGCTCTAAATACTTTTATACCTCCATATTTTCTCCCATTTCTAAACGTGAATATAAGAGAGAAAGCAAATATTAAGCAAACTTTTGCCCCACAGATAAAATTTTCGCTGTGAGATAAAAAACTTGTGAAATTCATATTTTTCGCAAGAACATACTAATATTTTTCACAAGAACATAGTGATTAATGTTGGACCTCATGGTCAACACAAAGAACAAACAGAAGCCCATTAAGATGTGTAACAACTACACGCATGCCATTTTTCTGTCTTAGCGACAGTAAACACTGAAAATGGATTTACTTCACTTGAACAGAGAAATCTTTTCTTTGAACATCTGAGAAGTTTCACAGAGCTTGAAAACCACATTTTATTACTAAAAAATTTTCCCTTTTTTTCACACCTAGGGGGAGGGTGAGACATTTTGCAAGTTTCTCAAAGACTCGTGTCTATTATTTCAGTATGCATGTCTAAAATCTTCATTTCAATGTTAAATATAACATATAAATAGAAACATAAATAAAGTGGTGACATTACAATTACTTCTGTAATTTGTCATATACAGAAACTGCATCTCAGCCACACTACTCATGCTACTAAATCTTGGATGGAAAACATGACCATCTGTGGGGCATAGTAGGAAGGTACTTTATATCAACTGAAACTTGAATTGCAACTCAAGAATTCACCTAACACGCCTGCTTGTGTGACACAAATGATGGTTCCACAAGAACTTGTTATCATTTCTGGGATAAAAACCAACAGGAAATTCTACTAAAAATTAAACATTAATGTATGTCATTCAAATAAATTCTTTAATTCCATTTCAAATTATAGTCGCAATTGGAGAAGCTGTCAGGATTCCTTTAATTATAAATAAAGAAATTTATTTAATTTCTGTAATTGAATTTCTTTAATTATAATGGCATCATACAAAATATAATAAAAGCATTGTATACTGGAACATAAAAGATGAAAAGAAGAATACAGAGTAATAAAAAGGACAAGTAAAATAAATCACTAATTATTAGCATTAGTGTTTTCAAGTATCCCAAATTGTATCAGGGCAGAGTAACCTTTTGTCAGGATCTACATAGTTTCAATTTATGCAGGAGGGGATTGGGACTCGATTTCTGTGCTAGTTTCAAAGATGGCACACCCAGCTTAGAACGGGAATGAGACTGTGAAGGGTGACCAATGTAGGCATTTTAAAGGCATTCAACTGAGATGCAATATCAGCATGTTGCCCTGCAGGGGAAACAGCTTTGAGAGTCCCTTTCAGGAACCAGCACACATTAAAAGTAAAAATATATACTATTACTCTAATATTCCATGTGCCAGAACACAAAGTTTTTTGTCCAATAAAGAAAATGAATATGGTGGGATTTCTTCTACCCCCTCTTTGCCTCCCTCACGTAAGGTGAGCAAGGCTCAGAACTTCAGCAGCATTTCAGATTCGGACTGCCTGGATTCAGATTCTTGCACATTTCAGTAGGATTTACAAGACCTGCACAAAAGTATTTAAGAGGCAGGAATGTGCTCTTGAGAGTCTGACTGCATTTCTGGCAAGTTTACAGAGCACATGGGATTATTTTGAGTTTAGAAGAAGCAGTTGGCAGTCAGCAGGAAAATATTAATAAATTAGAGCAGCTCCTAGATTAGCATAACATATACTAATAATTTATAATTATTACAGCAATAAAACTCTTTTCTAATGTAAAACACTTTTTTTCTTGCAAAATAAAAAGTTTTAAATAGGGGTTTTTTGACCGAGAAACTATTCACCCAGAATATAGGGGGTAACAACTTGCTATAATGTATCTTTCCAAATTAACTGAACTGAGTTTAGTTTTTCTAAAAAAAAAAAAAAAGTTAAAAAAATCAAAAACATTTCAAAATAAAAAAACATTTAGAGTACTCAAAAATTGTGTTTTGACCTTTTGAAATGTTTGGGGAAGAGTGGAGGGGAGAACATAGGCAGAGAGGCACGACAATTGAAATCATCTTTTGCAATATCAGCTGAGATATTTCAACAAAGTGACCTACTCAAGAATTAATTTTGTCCCAACCATTGAGCAAAAACAACTGTAAAGCACCTTCCTCTAAAACTAGACGTTCAGAGCCCAGCTGAAAATAGCTAAAAAGTAGAAGTTATTATGCCCAGAAAATATGACAAAATTATCCACGAGTCTCAAAAGTCTAAAGACCCTTCACCAAAATAGAACAACATGAGTAACTCTATCTGAAAGTGCTAAGAACAGTCAAATAAATATATTTCCAACCTTGTCAGTGATCAGCAAGACTAGTTTTAGCTTAATTTTCATAAATACATCAAATCCCAACCCATATGCATAAGACTGATAAAAATAGTAACACCTTAGCATACTATGGACAATTTCCTTGTAGCCGTAGGAGGAAAGTGAATTGTAAACAGTGCACATTACAACTGGAAATATAAAAAAGAAGAAATCTGCCACATACCTTGAAAATCATAAAGCATTTTCAGAAATGAATTTTGCATAATCTTTGAAGCACATCCATTTCCAGTGAAATTTTTTCCAGAATTACACAATTGTAGAAACACAATTTGCATTTCCATTCCACTTACTTTGTTATATGAAATGGTTTAAATAATTATATAATTGCACATTCCAATGAACAGAAAATTGTTGGCAAAGAAAGAGAACACTTTATGCTGACTGAGAGCTTTATTTGTGCATAATACCAGCTAAAATGAATAGAAATTGTATATAAAATTTTGACTACAGCATTAGGCTCTCAGCAGTCCCTTCAGGATGACAAACGTTAAGTGTTTATTTAACATTAAGACTGTGTACAAATGCTTTTGCCTAATCAAAATACATTTTCCCACAGAAATTATAAACCAAAATACGTTTTTAACTGGGGAGGGGATAGATGGAGAGTAAAAATCTCAACTGCTACACACTTCCATTAAATTAGCATTTTGTTGCTATTCTCTCTGTGAGAGCGATACCTCATGTCATACAATAGCTAAAAGAGATTTAATTAATTTTTTTTTATATATAAGAAAACACACCTGTAGGAAAAGAAATTAGAAAGAAGACAAAAAAAATGGATCAGTTTTCAAAGCAGTTTCATTTCATGGATAGTAGAATCAGAGAAAAAGAAGGAACTCTGAGGACACTTCCCTGGACATACTTATGAAGATCCTCTGCCGAATACAAGGAGTTCTTCACACTTTGTGATGGCCTAGAGCTTCCTGGATTTTATCACAGAAGAAAATGGAAAGACTTCTTCCCAAAGCTGCCCAAGACCTGTTTTTGTCTTTCACACAGGATCAGGCTCCATCTCTTACCGTTACCTTAATGTGTTCGGAAATATTTTCAAAGCTCATCATCACAAACAGTACACTAAGTTAGTAATTCCATTGATGAAGTAAATCCTCTTCATTTTTAAGTTGCTTTACTTTTTCGGTAGAAATATAAAATATATACTTAAAAGTCACATATATATGTACATATCATATGTACAGACACATATATATATTTGTTTACACCCACACACAAAAAGTTCCCAAACTTTTTTCCAAACTGTAACTGGACCGCCTTTTCTTTTGTGATCACAGTAAAACCGGGAGAAGCTAAAAATCCATGGTTTCTAAATAAGATTGTAAAAAAGCCCTGTATTTTGAAAAAGTCTAACTTTGTTCAGAATGACACAACATGAAGAATTTTTTAACGTTTTCTTAATACCTCAAACTGCCAAAAAGCTAAATCAAACTAAAATGTTGAGCAAGCATAAACACAGAACACGGTGAGTGAATGAAAGGGAAAAACATGCAACATTTCTTGTGGAAACCAACTATCAAGCAAAACCCAAAATCCTCTTGATGAGATCAGAGTGTTTCTTTTACACTAAAATGACTAATTTGATACCTGTTTTTTCTTATTTTGCTTGCTACCCCATTATACCCACTACTGGTAAAACAAACAGGACATTTTAGCTTTAATCTTCTTACTACATAACCCAAATAACTTCAGTCATGTTTGCATTAATGCTGCATTAATCATGTTGTTGCGTATTAATGAGTTTTCAGGCTATGCTAATTACTGTCATAGATTCTGCAGCAGCCCATTAAATATACAAATTACAGAATTAAAGAGCCAGAGCTCTTCATGATTAATCTTTAAATGGAGAAAAACTAATGATGTCTGTACAAAGTTTCTCTCCACTTTTGGCTGACTGAGCCCAATGAACAATCAATTAGATTATTTGAAGAATAAGAATTCTGCTCATACTAAAAGATTTGTTATGCTGTTATTCTATGCAGAAGACACACGTTTATAAGTTTCTATCAAATGCACTTCTGTAGCATATTCCAGGCTTTAAGGTCTCCCAAAGTGTTGCATGGGGGAAAAAAAACTTATGGATACTCAATTCATTATTGCATACTCATAGGAACCTGCTGGTTCCATATGAATACAGTAAATCAATCTTCTCCTTTTAGCAAGGACACAAGCCCTGCGACTCCCCAGAAGGAAAGATTTACAGCAAACCTTAGTGAAAAGAAAGCCAAGATAAGTTTAAAGTCATTTGATAAGATGTGATGTATTAGTAGCACTTTATCCCCTCACTTACAGAGTGATGCTTTGTCAGGAATAGTGCAATACCTAGTGGTTAAATCAAGAGATTCAAAATTAGGAGACCTTGGGTCTGTACTCAGCCAATGACTGGGGTATGTCACCTGAGAGCCATCACTCAAACCACCTTCCCCACATATTCCTCCTTCCTGAAGAACAGCGGCCAGTGTAACTAGTGTAAGGTTCTGTAACATTTGAAAAATTCATTACTGTTTTGTCCTCTGCAGCCTTAACATACATGAAAAATCAGCAAAATGCCCACATGTATTCAGGAAAGTTACCTAGAGACTAGGCATTTACTGCCATTTGAGAAACATCAGTACTTCCAAAAGGAGGGGATTACTTTAGCCTCCTCCAAACACTGAATATTATGCAGAACATCACAAGACTTCCCTAAAGAGCAAATTCTCAGTCTGTATTAATATTACTCTGAGCATCAATAGGCACAGTTCAGAATTAACTAGCCAGTCCAGACCTGTCCTATCACTTCTTTATACCATGAAAAATAAATAAACCCTATTTTATACATGAAAGAATTTATATTTATACAAAGTAATTATTTAAGAAAAAAAAAACTTGCTCAGGGCAAGATCGATCATGGCATGAGAATACTTTCATATGAAGATAAAGTGAAAAAGACTGGTTTACTGCAATCAGTGTACAAAGAAGAGGACATAATACAAACATTTGTCTGCCTAGGAAAGACAGTAAGGGAGCAGAGAAGTTTTCCAAAACACTTTCAACACATAAACAAGAGCATTTAAGGGAAGTAAAAAGGCTTTTTACAGGTACTTTACAAGTTTCTCAGTGAAAACAGAAACATAATTTAGACGATCTTCAAGATATTGGCACATGTTATCTGAGAATTTGGCAAGACCCAAAAGCAACTCGTCAGTCTGCCTACCTAGATCTATCTAAACCAATAAATGAAGGCCTCAGAAAAGCATATGAGAGATCAGGGTGAAACCAGATATGAAGGTGCAGGTGATGCCATTATCTGTGAGCATCCCCTGCCATTAGAGTCAACAGCCAGCTCTTTACACAGACTTTTAAGCAATACTATAATTAAACAAATTAGTGACCTGCCTCAAATTCATTTATTAAGCAAGTCTATGAACAGAATTCATAACTGCCTTCCACTTGTGTACACTGGGAAAGTATGAGATGAGCATGCCATCCAACCAGCATCACCTTCTCAAAGCATAGCTACCAGAGTAGAAATGAAACCGTAATTTTGAAACTCACAGAATCAAATGCTGCTTGGTGTGAGGATCAGCTGCAAGTTAGTTTCTATGTTGCTCAGTATTGAGGTGAAATATGAACAAAGAGGAAACATCAGCCCAAACTTCACTTAACGCTTTCTTTGATGTTGGTGCCCAACAAGCAAAACCTGAGAAAACTCTACTCAAATATGACCTCTCTCAAACATTTTTAATTATTTATCTTTATTTATTCATCTTTTTTCATAGCCCAGAAAAGTTCAAAAGGCTCTGATTTTGTTAGAAATGGAAGAAAATAGTTTCTAGGGCTAATAATCCTTCACAAGCAATTTCATTAATTCAAAGGTTGGTATTTAAAGAATAGAAACAGAGGCAAGCATTCGTCTCCATTTCAGCATAAACTCCTTAGAGAAAGAACTGTATTCTGTTACCCGTATGTGAATTAACACATAAAAAAGGTCATCTTATGCAACAAGGGTAAGGTGGGAGAGGCTTCTAGGTGCTAATGCAATGCAAATCATAATTACTAGAAATATGATGACAAGAAGAATCACTTCAAAGATTTACAACAGTGCAATCTATAAAAGGTCAACATCACAGTGAAATCAGAAACGAGCTGGAGGTCAGTAGTTGTAAATAGCACTTCAATTATAAGCCTTTAGTTAGTATTTCCAGCAGCAGCACAAATGTAACACTGCACAGATAGCAATTTAACTGATCAAGGGAAAAGAGTCAGACTACAACTGAGTAAAATGCAAATACATCAAAATTAAAGTCAGCGTAATGATCTGAAACACAGCAAATTTAGACAACCGTGCACTATAGCAAAGGCAGAATCCCATCACACAGCATCTCAGAAGCTGAGAGCACAGTAAGGTGGAAATCCAGCAGCAAGTGACGAGGATTATTGATTAGACAGTGTACATAAGGAATAGAAGAATAACTAAAATAAGCAGATGAGTGTCTGGAGGAATACTACAGGACAAAAATGGAAATGTAACAAGGAGGAAAAAAGTCCCCCAAAAACTTGCAGACAGAAATACAACACCACAGAGCAAACACTCAGCAAAAGGTATAGATTAAATTTACAAACTCTGCAACAAATGCTTCTCGTGGTAGAACAGAAAAAAAAAAGTTAACAACATAATCAAGTTAATGCAGTGATTTAATATAGAGCAGCAAACTGCAACAAAAGTGTCAAATTAAGAACTGAAAGGAATATATAATATTTTCATCTAGTAGTATTTGCAGCAGTATTTCCCTTGAGTATTCTTCACATAATATCCTTTTCCAGAGGAAGCGTAAAACTGGTTTTATTTGTAGGGACTGAGCTCAGAAAAGGATTTCAATGGAATGATCAGGTGCAAGCTTTATGTATGGATATATAGGTAACTGTGAGGGTTCTCTCATTGCCTTCTAAGATATTTACCACCCAATGGAACTACACCTGGAAAGTGCAGCAGTTCTTGCTCTGAAAGTGTTAATAATAGTCCACTACATTTTGTTCTGTTACTCCTGTGCCTCTGTACCTAGGAACTGCACACTCTGTGAATTAAGTGCTTCATGGGGTTTGGCATGAAATGTTCACTGAGAACATATCCAAACACTTTGTAGCAATTACACAGAATCTTTTACTTAAAATACAATCCAGAGCTACCAAAATACTCTCTTCAATACCTCAGTTTCAGTGAAAGCACAGCCCTTACAGATCAGGACAGAACAAGAAAAGTTCAGCCCAACCTCTCCTGTGCTGGACATGTAGACGCTGGCATTTTTCACTTTGGGATTCAGATACTAACCAAAATCAATTTATTCAAAATTTAGTCCTGGAACATGAGAACAAAGTATGTCTGTTCCTTTTTAGTATAAACTCCTTTTCATTCTATTGTTAGGGCCTTGCTTAGATTACTAGTCTCTATTAGCAGTTAATTATGTCCTTAATATGAATTTCAGAATAGACCAGAGTCTGTATCTACTCAGCTCAATCAGGAAAAAGACCTAGTGACTTCAGTGAGTAACCTACCTGAGGCAGAGTTTATTTTACATTTGCTTTGAATTGTCTGAACTCATGAGAGGAATGCAAAATAAATTCTAAAGCAGAAGACTGCTAAAAGGTAATCTACACAAAAAAATAAGGGATGTAAATTGGAAAGTTGTTAACAAATTCAAGTCTCAAATGCAGGAAATTCTGCTGCAGAAGGATAATATGCAGGATACGCAAGGGAAGCTGCAGCTGCTGGAAGTGAGAATATAAAAAGTCAAAGGTATGCAATTTACCTTCCCTTTCACAGAATATTTCTTGTGGACCATTTAAATCAGTGCCATTCCATGAAGTGCCACTTCATAGTTGATTTTGTATTATTTGCAGTTGTACTTTGAACTGGTTTTTGGTTATTATTTTTAATTCTGCCTTGATTGCTTTATGTCACTGCCTGGTGCGATTAGCAATTTGTACTAACGTAGTTCTGCTCACTTCCAGTCCACTTCCACCCTCGCCTTGGTCCAAGTATTTGTGCAATTTTTTGACCCTCTGCTCCACACACCTTCTCTGTTCTTTGCCCTCATCTACCCTTCTTTCTGCCTATTTCTGCCCTTCTGCTACATTCTCTGTCCTTCTCTTTTCCCTGTTCCTTTCTCCTTCTTCCCCATTCATCTCCACCCATCTTTTCCGCTGTCCTGTCTGCTCAGCTCTGCCTGCCTTTCTTAGACCTTCTCCAACCTTCCTTGACCTCCTCTGTTGTAGTGCATAAATTTGATTTTAGTATACTATGTTAATTTGTAAGCTTTCCCCACAGTTGGTCCATTCCTAAGTGTTACACTCCCCCTCTCCCTTGTCATTCAGCCTGCTGTATTCCCTCCCCTTCGCTTAGTCCTGCCCATGTCTCTGGAATCTTCCCTGTTCCTTGATCTCCCATTGGTTTGTGTAGATTACCCCACTCCCTGCTCCCTTCTGGTTGTGCATACGTTGTGTCAATCTACCCTAAACCCTCCTCTGTTGTTCCACCACTGGTTCTGTGTTTGTTCCCTCCCATGGTATAAAGTCCTTGGACCCTCCATTTTCTTGTTCTTTGGTCCCTGAACCCTTCAGCCTTGAATAAAGCTTGGAATCCACACCAAAGACTTCTCCCTCTCCTTTTTGTCTCGGTGTTGCGGCAAAGCCCTGCTGACCAGGCGAGCAGCTTGCCCCAGAGCAGGCAGCGTGGAGCGGGTCTGGGCTCTGAGGCACGGATCCTCTGGAAGCACCGGCCGGCCACAGGCTCCGCTCCCTTTCGCCACCTGGACAGTGCCTCACTCCTCCATTAGTTGTACTCCTGAAAGACAGTGTTGGCCCTGCTGTCTTTAAATGACCATGTCAAGGCAGGAAAGTCAACAGAATAAAGTCAAAATACTGGGGCTGTTACTGGAAAAGTTAACTACTATACACTATCTAGAATATAAACAGAGGCAAATGCTGCATGAGAAGCTAAGGAATCTAGTAATCTTCTCTTAGAAATTACTTTAGCATATCTGTGATCTCTGCTTACTCTCCCTAATGTTTCCCAGTGCACAGAGGGAAGATACTGTCATTGATACAACAGTCACAATCCCTGGATGAGTTTGAAAATAGAACTGGGGAGGGAGGGAAGAACCACCTGGAAGTAGTTCTTCAGCATCAGCTGCTGTCATCATTTCCTTTTCCGTTGTTGGAAGGCCATGGCCCAAAATACAGCCCAGTAATTCAACAGGGAATTTTATGTTATTTATCATATGTTAAGGCCACATTGACCAAACTCACCAACATTCTCTGCTCTGCCAAGCTTCTATACAGATTGTGCCATAGAAAACATGACCCAGTGCAGTAAGCCAGCTGTGAAGGTTGTGTCATCAATTTGTAGTCTGGCTTATTCCCAAGAACCAAACCCCTGCACTCACGGTAAGCTTTGAACACGTACAGAAGCATAAAACAAAACTAGCATGGCAATGAAATCACATTTATCTATAGCTGAATAGTCACACAGTATGAAATATTTTCAGAGTGATGAATACAACTCAAACCCTCCCTCTGCTCTGGTTTTTAAGAAAGCACTCTGGTAGTATGTGGTGGACATGGAAAAGCTGCTGTACTACATCCAGCAATCCAGCTAACGTGGTCAATACACCTTGCAGGGGACAGCTATAACCAGGTACTCTGTCCTGTGTGCAGTCACCTACCTGGAAAATCAGGGTGGTACACAATATTGCTGGCAGTAATGGAACACAGAGGTAACACCTTCCTCCTACCCAGGTGGTGGAGATGCTCCACAGAGGAGGATTTGAGCTGAGATTTTCACCACGTGTCCAGGTGCAAATAAAAGCCAACTGGTGCACACAACAGCACCAGCAGTGGTATCTGCTGGTGTTAAAGTGCTTTTCCATGTATGGTAAGGAGTTCATGATTTTCTCATGGCTCTAACCAATACTCAGAGGAAATTAAGTTTATCTCAAAATTCTGAACTACACCTGACAGTAGACACTGTAAGGCAGACTACTGTCAACTTTTTTTCCTAGTACAAAACAGACATGTAAAGATTTAACATTCAACTAATTTTATTAATCTAAATAAAAAGAGATAAGGCCAATACTGAAAATACTTTCTTTTAATTTCTTCACATAGCATGATGTCATTTAAGCTCCATATATTATGATATTTTCAGCCAGGTATTGATTGAGTCTATGTCATCTTTTCAGAATTTTAATTCCTTACGGGATTCTTGAATTAAAGACCTCTTTGCTGTAGACTGCCTTTGTGTTGATTTTTACATTATTGTGTAAAACTTGAGTGATTATAGAATACACTACTAATTCAGAATTAAGGCACTAAGGAAATTTCTCCTCTTCTGCAAAACTTGCTGATAATTTTTTCTTTCTTCTTCCTCTCCCTTTCTCTCAAAATATAAGACTTACTGCAACAGAAAAAAATCATTATTGATTACAATACTGTAATAGATTAAATCAAAAAGTGGGTGATTGGACATACAACATTACTAAGAAGTAAGAGACTTTATATTCTTTTGTTTCCAATGTGATCATTTTTGTATCTTTTCCACTTACAACGCCTCATAGAAAGACACACACATTAAAAAAGAAAAGCAACAATCTTTTCTCATGTGCTGTAAAAAGTCACCTTTTTTCCTGTCCTTTGTGTTGCCTGAGGATTCAGATGACACCAGTTTGATTAACTCACTGATTATTTTAAAGTTTTACTTGTGATGCTAGAACAGTGTAAGGAAAATGGGGAAAAACCACCTCATTCTTAACAATGCAAACATCCTTATTTTTAGACACTCTTTAAAGCACTAAATTAAAAGAATAATTAAAAGGAAACTGCCTCTAAAAGGCTGAATTCTGTAACTGTAGTAGCAAGGCATGCCTAGCACAGAATGGTACGGCCATACAGGAGGCAAAGGCTCCTGAACAGCATGTGTCTCTCAGCTGTGTCAGAGCAGGAATGCTGCCAGCCACGGGACCACCAAGTAATCCACATCCCAAACTGCTGGAAAAAGGCTGCATTGGACTGGCAAGGCTGCAACCTCACAGCCAGCTCAGCCCTGTCCCACAGTAAGAGCTGAGGGGAGAAGCTGCTTGGGAGCTATTAACGCGTTTCCTCTCAAAACATGCAGCAGTAATCCCAAGGCTCTTAGGTGTAGAAAGATTGCAGGAGAACTGGGCATTTCCATCTTAAAGCAGCCTTGAGCCCTGGCCATTTCTCAGGCTGGCTGCGGTTGGTGGTCACTTTGCAATTCTGCAGGAGTACTGTGCTGCCCTGATTTCCACCTCTGACATTTCCCTGGCCCTTTCCTGCCTATGTGAAAGGCAGAAGGTCTGGCATAAAACCAATTATGCAGTCTTTGCTTCACCCAGGATTCCCATTCAACTCGTTTTTTCCCCTTAGTGCATGCAGTTCAATAGCATAACCAAGTTTACATAGAAAAAACCTAATTTTTTGAAAATTAATGAAGCTAGTGTGACAATTTAACATGAGTTTGAAATAAGCATCTTGAATTGGCATACTTCAATCACTAAGCTGGAACAATTTGGGAGAGAAAAAATATATAACAGATGAAAGAAATATTAAAGAATACTAAAGGAGGAAAATAAATAGGATAAACACCTAATTTTGAAAGCTGGAGTGTAGAGGCAGTGCTTTTTTAACAAACTTCATCTTTTAAAAATAATGAACAAAACCTTCAAAAAATAATAATTAAATGTACAAGTCTTTTGTAAAGGAACTCACTCTGAATAGGGCCAAAACTTCTGTGGAAAGGATTACTTTCATCCCAAGATAAAACTCTCTCTTACTTCTACAAGTCTTCTCAATGGCAGACATCCTCAAAAACACTTATTGCCCACACCCTCCTTGAATCTTCCCAACAAGGTTTCACTCTGGTTCTATAATTCACTTCATAATTTGTTTCTGGCTCAAAAGAAATTACCTGGGATGGTTGCACCTCTCAGTCTAGCCTTCGTTTTGTTCATCCAATTATGAGGGCTGATGGGAACAAAGACTGTAATTCGTGTAAATAGATTCCCCCTCCTCCCTCCCTGTCTCTGCAGCAAGTCACTGAACAACTTGAAAATGCATACAATAAAATCCCCCAAGGGCTAAAACTCCACTACACCAAAATTCCCATTATTTACTACAGAAGGGAATGCATTCTGTTTGTGGTAACCCCTCTACCGGCGAAGTTTTGTTTTAGTAAATCAAGAAACTTTTCAAGTAAACCAAAATAAAAGAGCACNTGACACGGGTGGCAGGAGCTGGTCGGGGGGGGGGTGTGGGGGAGAGAAAGAAAGAACTCTATCTAAAAATGTGATACTAGTGATACTATTTATCATCAAACTGGTTTTTTTCTTTACTCAGGAGAAAACGTGAGGACACATTCCACTCCAAGTATCAGTTTTTGTAACTCTAACCACCTTAGAATAACACTAATTCAAATTTAAGCATATAAGCATGACCAGAACAAAGAATTTTAAGCAGACAGGCTTAGATATTAAGCATCAGGCAAAACCAGATTATTTCTTCTTTTTTTTCCTTTTTTTATTTCCCCCTGAGGTAGATGGCATGTTCTTTTCTGAACTCTGCAAGAATACCATTCTGTATAGCACCAAAGAGTGTCATCAGTATAAGTAACAATGACTCTCTGAATTAAAGAATAGAGCAGCAAGATATTTTTGTAGTTTGTCACCTTGCTCGGTATTGGAAAATATTTTGTGCTACAACTACTTTCTTGGCCAGCATTGCAAAGATTTCATAGGACAACAGGGGAAGACATGTAAAAAGTATCTAAAAAGTAGTAGGCATGACCCCCTACTACTAGGGGGTAGTAGCCTAGTTTTCCCCCAGTTAAAAGTCTGTTTTTCTAATAAATACAAAAAACCCAAAGCACTCTGTAACAATACCGCTAACAAAAGAAAAATCTCCTCTGCAATAACTATAATTACATTATCAGTTGCAGAAAGTACTGGAAGAATTTTAAATCATATAATGGCTTGGGCTGGAAGGAACCTTTTAAGGTCACCTTGTCAAACCCCGCCTGCAATGAGCAGGGACATCTTCAACTAGATGAGGTTGCCCAAAGCCACATCCAAACTGACCCTCAGTGTTTCCAGGGACAGGGCACCCACAGCTTCTCTGGGCAATCTGTGCTGGCATTTCAGCACCCTCATATTAAAAAACTTCCTTACAACTAGTCTAAATCTACCCTCTTTTAGTTAAAAAACATTACCCTTTGTCCTATATAGACTACTAAGGAAAAGTGGAGCTGCACAGCAGAAAATACAGAAATCTTGAGTTAGTGCAGCCAACACATTTTTCAGAGAATATCCTTGTTTTATAATCTAAATCATAATCAGAGAGAGAGTAAATAATCACTTCCTAGCAAGATGAAGATAGGACTTGAACAGCAGCACATGTAACAGTTTAGTTTAATAAATAGGATGGTGCAAAACCATAGAGTACTATATAAGTAATGATCAATGTTTAAAATCAATGCTCTTGCAAATTGAAGCCAATGCAAAGGGGCTAACACCAGGGTAAGGTGATCCGGTTGATGTATTTTGGATCTGCTGAAATAAATCCATTTACAGGAGCATTTGCAGGATGACTAAGTTAAAAGAGCACTGCAACAGTCAGGCCTGGCTAAGGGAACGCCTCCTCCTACTGTCAATATTTCAAACTGATAAAGAGCTGACCAAGTGCAATCAGCACCGTGATGAATAAAAGAAAGCTTGGGACCATTAACATTAATGGGACTTGCGTGACTAAATGCTCATATATTGTTCTGAAAATTTACCCGATGGACCAAGAGGCTCTTTTTCTTTGCTTATGCTTCCCCTTTTTCCTGCAGACTATATAGGATCAGTTTAAAAACGTATTGTAACACAGTATAACCATCTAAAATAACTTCATATTATTAATATCCCATGAGTCAAACAAAAAGGAAAAAAAAAGAACTACAGACCTCACTCTGGCTACCTGGAAAACTCGAGAAAATAAAAATTCCAGCTTTATACACACAGATAAAATTGGCTGATCTAATATCTTCGGGCAGAGTGCCTTATCCTTGAGGCACAATGACAAAGACTCTGGCACCCGCCATCTACAGTATATATTAGGGAATGGTGAATGGTCTGGCACTCTGTGAAAGCTGGTTGAACTTTTTTGGGAAGACAGAAATTCAGACTAGTAAGTATAGTTCTAAGATTATAAAGATCCAGGATATGACTTGGTTCAATATTTTCAATTTGAAATGTGGCAATCTGGTTTTTTTAATCACCAATATTATATACCTATCATATAATTAGTGCTGTACCAAAAGCAGGTGACATCTTTTATCTCAACCCTCTCCTGAAATCTGAAAAACACCATGTAGTAAAATGGGGGGCCAAAGGAGCACATACAGGGTTAGGGTTGTTTAGAAGAACATGTTTCATACTGGCATATATTTATAGCATAACTAGGCAGAATGAAATAGCATTTTGTTAATTTATAGCTATTTAATACAAAAAGTTTAAAAAAGAATCCAATACGAGATTTACAGCTCTGTGAAACACCAAGTGTGAAGTCATTGCTATACAAGAAATATTTAAAGCTTTCATATTGTGTTTTAGCTTTGGCAGAGTGGAAGAAGGTAGAACAGCATAGAGAGATGATGTTGAGGAGGACAAAAAATTCTCCTGATGGGGAGAGAGACCTCTGTCTGGCAGGTTCCCCGGAAAAGAAAAAAAAAAAAGAGCCTTAGCAGCAGCACAAAAGACAAGTAAATGTCCTTTATGATTTCAAGGTTTATCACAGTTCCAAGGAATTTAACTTTTTTTTCCACAGAGGAGAAAAAAATCCCCATAATTTTACCCAACATAAAATTAGCTGTCCCAGCATTGAGTCATTTTTATTTTCAGTTCTTAGCCATGTTGGTAGACAGGGATTATATTTATTTTAGTACCTACATAATTTTAAAATCAAATGCTCTATTGGAATATGCTGCTACAACCATCTAGAGAGAGAAGATTCACACACATATACCTGTCACTCCACTGTGAACACCAGCAGTCCTAAAATGAGATCATGATAAAGACTTAAGGTAAAATTTTCAAGCCTGCTGATCAGGCCCAACCTTTACTCACCATCTCATTTAGCCTTTGACCAACAGACTGAAAAGGACAGCTTATGTGACTGAACAACAATGCTGGGATTAAGTAGTCCTGCCTGCTTGCACCATTGAAACTATTAGTAATATGGAACAATATGAAAATACAGAATGCTGACAGAAGAATTTTGAAATTACAGAGAAAGAATGGTTCCTAAAACCAAAATAGGGCAAATATGAAAGAATAAAGTCAGTACACAAACTAAGAAAAAATTATTTCAAAATAACAATTTTACAAGATTTACAGATAATGAAATCACAAAATATAGTGACTGGGAAGCACATTGCTGTGCTTAATTATCAGTTCTACTGTCTCATCAACTTCTTCCTGAGCACAGTTCAAAACGCCAAGTTCCAGCCATTTCAGCACAGGCTGGCAGAGGCAGCAGCATACAAAAACCTGCCTCCTCCCACCTGTGACCAGCAAGGAGACCATGCCACTGCTTCTCAGGAGTGCACCGGGGCACAACAACTCTCACCTTCACGATCTTAGGCAAGAACAACTTGCAATATTTTAGCTTACATACCAAAAAACACCAAAAAATGGAAGAAAAAAGGGAAAAAAAAAAAAAGAAAAAATGGAGAATGCAGCAGTTTTATTTACACTCTCTGCCACAAGCACATCATGCCATTTGCTCTGCTCACTACACGGACTCTCCATAGAATATTAGGTCAAATGTAAGGTCCCAATATTAATCTTCATGGCCATCCATGGAAGTGGTTCAAGATATCTCAAGAGTGCCCTTTTCATTATGTTGGTGACCTCTCTGAACAACTGCTGTTAGTTTCAAGGCTCACCAGAGCAAGACTGAACTGCCTCTGCAAGAAGGATAGAGGCCCTGGAACTCGTTAGAAGAGCAGATCAAAAATTATCACAAATTTCACATGTTTCTGAAGACAGTTTGAACCCAGACCTAGTCAGGCTTTCCCAAGTCATACATTAAAACAAAAGAGAGGAGGCAAAATAAAGTAAGCCTGTCTAGAGAAGAATGTTAAGCAAGAGGTAAAAGAAGAAATGGGTACATGAGGAGTGAGAAAAAAAATTGAGAACAAGTTAGGTGAATATGTTTTGGAAGATACTCAGGTACCATTTCCAAACTGTGATTAAGGTCCAATATATCAATTATTTTTTACCTAAAACACTGACATGAATATCAGTTTAAAAAATTCACTAAATTTGCACACTGGTTTAAAAAAAAACCAAAAAACAAAACAGATTGTTTTCCATCCACAAATGGAAGAACAGCAGTTTGCAACTCAATTCACAGTGTAAGGCAAAACTAAATAAACAACCAATGAACTAAACCTTCCTCCCAGAAATGTTCAATAGGGGTAGGAAATTTTTTTACAAATTTAAATGCCAGACTTTTCTAAGTAAAACTATTCAAAAAGGACCATCTACTTGATGTTAAAAAAAAATAAAATCAGGTTGCTGACCTAAACTTAGTTATAACTCAAAAAAATTGCATGGGTTGTATAAAATAAGTTATTTCCAATTTCTAAGGAATATTTTTGAAGTCAAATCTTTCGGATTTACAATTTTTTTTAAACTTTAGTGGCAATATCTTAATACAATTCTAAAATTCTGCTTATTTTAAGACCAAATAACTGTAGTAATATCCGATATAGTTAGGGCCAGTCTAGATAGCAATAGTTAGTGATTACCAGATCAAAGGCCTTACTTAAATCAATAAAGATAGCTCCTGTACATTGATTACCATCCAACACTATAAAAATATAATTGCTTACCTTGAGAGGAGCAGTGCAAATGAAATGAAAAGGTCATAATAGGTCAATAATTATTTAAATTAAACTTACATCTTCCTTCATCCGATGGACCAACTCTAGCACGCACCGAAATGGCGGTGATTTACCAGTTTAAATAGACATATTAACATGTCAGCAAAGGGCTTAGCAGTAATTGGGTCAGCAATTTTAAGCAGTCAAGGTTCCAGGTTGTCAGCTTCTCCATTTATGCTCCCAATTAATCTTAAGGTATTATAGATCTTAAGTCAGTAAGCACAGATCTAACTACTTTAGATCAAATCTCATTTTGTGTATATGCAGAGACAGATTATAGTTACTTTTTGAGATCTTCCTACGACAAATACAGTACATAATTCTCTAGAATAGCTTTTAATTAAAAAAAAGCCATGCAACAATTTGCTATCAAGATCATGAATTCTCCATTAATTTAGTTTATGACATTTCTGTCACTATATTAAACAGTCCGTAGACCAGAACAGCACTACTTGGCAGGTTTGTGTTTTCATTCTAATGGTTATGCTAACAGTTGCTTTCTGGAGTCTCAGTTATTATACTGCACAGCAACTTTGCAGTTACTCTGTCAATAT
Source organism: Oreocharis arfaki (assembly GCA_013398015.1). Taxonomy (NCBI): domain Eukaryota; kingdom Metazoa; phylum Chordata; class Aves; order Passeriformes; family Paramythiidae; genus Oreocharis; species Oreocharis arfaki. The sequence goes on along the minus strand of VZRR01013244.1, from coordinate 511,823 downwards.
AATTGTCAATGGACAATTCTGGGGTTTTTAATTTGTTTCTAAAAGTAAGAAAAAGAAAACTTTTGTAAATATATTTTCTTCAAGCCAAACACTTTTTCAGAATTACTTTGAAGAATTAATTTACATCACTTTCATAACCTTAAAAAACAAAAGCTTTTAAGATTTTTGATTCTTTCTTTCTATGGATCAGACATATGAATTTTTTGGAGAGTGGTTATCCCGAGGCAAAAAAAACATAGAAGTCTATATTTATCAATGTCAGGAAGCTGCTGTTTGCACGATGGTTATCTAGAGGATGATGATGAAATTCTCAAAGAAAAATTACTTTTGCGTAGAGAATTTGCATCTTAGAAATTTAGAGAGTAAGAAGACTCTTCCATGAAATTCATCCTGGACACCAAATCCTGATGTAGAAAGGAAGGCAAAGAGTATTTTTCTTGTCCTCTTAATTTTCTGCCACTTCATGACAGGCAATATAAAAAAAAGAAAGACAACACTTTGAAGAACACAGAAGGAAGACAGTCAAGGAGATTATAATGGTAAAACCAGGAGAGAAAAAGAGAGAGTGGAAGAGGGAAAAGCAAAAAATAAATCATGGTTAGGGCAAAAACTGTGGGAAAATAATTGAAAAGCAAAAGAAATCAGAAAAAGGAAGGGAAGGGTAAACAGAAATAGAGGAGAGCCTATAACCACTAATAAGAGCTCTACTTATAAATCCAATTGAAATACGTGTTGTTGTAAAAACAATACATTGGAAAAGCATTCACTCTATCCTTCCCACACAGATGTGCATCTAGTGCAGCAGTCAATGTCCCTAATAGTCGAGATCAGAGATTTTACGAATATTAAAGATTTCTACCCATTGACATCTGCATTTATCAGCAATGTTCCAAATAATGGATATGTCTGGGACTCTCCTACCATGCTGGAATTACTTTAATTACTATTCAGAATAACTATTTAGGCCACATTACATAGATAAAAGTAAACACACAAAAATTAGGAAATGCAAAGCCAAAACTGTCTGCAAAAAATTAATGCATAGCCAAATAGAGGATGAATAACGATATAGTCTACAATTACACAAACACACATTTCCCATAAGATATCTGCCTCGAGGATTTTATGATGTTCAGCAACTAAAACAGAATTCATGTAGCACATAAGGATTTTGTGCACAGAAGCCTATCTTTTTTGATGTAGTGCTCTGTGGATGTTTAATGAAAGAGGAAGGGGAGTATGAAAAGCGAACGGACAGTTTCACAGCTAGCACAGTCCAATGTCACTGGAGAAATCTGTCCCCACCTCTGCCACGAAGTTCTTACACAATGCGAGGTAAACCACTTAAGTCAAACTTTTCAGAGTTATCCACTTGTTATGCACTCTTCATTTTCTTGAGTGCTTGCATTTAAACACCCCATGGAGATCTGTGGAAGTGTTAAGTGCTCCTAATTGAAAAGGGGTTGGTGGAAACACTGCTTTAAACACAAGAACTACTCTAAAAACTCAGGTCCTACCTATGTAAAACTCAAAATTAGCATTAATTCCTCTTTTTTTTTTTTTACACAAAGTCCCTATTCATAAAAGAAAACTGGTAACGTAAGTGTTGTAAAAATGTATACTATTGATTACAAAGTACTCTGGTACTCCCGTGAAAATAAGCACAGGAAAAAAATTAAATCTGCATACACTTAAGAATAGACATGTACAGTAAGACAGACAGAAAGCCACATAGAACACAAAAAGAGAAAGGATTTTCAAAAGGCAACAGCTGGTCCATACCATATACAGAACCTACGTGAAGATAGTTTTTAATCAACTGGTTATATGCCACCATAACATATAAATATAACACAGCTGAATGAAGTTCATGCTACTTATTTTAACTCCATTTCTTAAGCTCTAGGTGCTTAATTTTGCAAACTTAATTTTTCCCATATGTACTAGTGCAGACAGCTTTTTTTTCCTCCAAATTACCACAGTCTAATCCTGAATGATAGTTTTGCCATAATGGAATTATTCAGTCTATGATCTGATTGATTTTAGACCTTAAATACTGAATCTTAACACACGTAAATTTTTAATCCTTTAATTTCTCTATTCTGCCAGTAATTGATAAGGACAGTCATACTTAGACAAGGTCTTAATTTAATCGCCTTGAAAATCAATTAGAAGGTGAAAAGCTTCCTTATATTATTATTATGAAAATTTCCTGATCAAATTCACAATGCAATCATAATCAATGCATGACACCTCACACACTTCAGTCAATACATAATTCAGTAGTTACATCTTCACCTTTTAAAAACAATATGGGAAGGAATCTGTATCTTAAAAGCAGAAATAATTTAAAGGCTCAGTATTAGTCAAACACAATGTTTGAAGTCATTGGACTAAATAACCCATTATAGAAATAACCTAAATAAGGGCTAGGCATATACCAGAAAGCATTAATTTCACTTCAAGTATCTCTCCAGTGAATACATTGGTAATTGTCTCTTTCCTCTTGTTGAAAACTCCCCATAGAATCAGAAGGAAAATTTTGGCCTGCTGTTAAGCAGGAGAGGTGAGTTAGTCACCAACAATGGTGAAACACTTTTCTTCACCCTCATCTTCACCAGCACAAAAATCAAGGTTGATGCAAACTTAGGCTCACCGTCAGTAAAGGGAGAATTTGTATGTGAACTATTACAGGAACTTGGCCTCTACAAATTGATGGGGCCTGACAATAAGAGTGTTCCAAGAGCTTGTTGACATGGCTGCAAGGTCAATCTCCACAATCTTTCAGAATCTGTGGAGATTGACGGAAATGCCAGAGGAGTGGAGGAAGGCTAATGTCACTCCCATCTATGAGAAGGGCTTAAAGGATGGCGCAGCAAATTATAGGCCCATCACTCCTACTTTAGTCCAGGGCAAAGTTGTGGAATGTACCTTCCTGGGAGCTGCCACATGTAAGATGAAGCACAGCTGGGAAAAGTCAGCACAGATTCACCAAGGGCAAATCGTGCATGACCAACCTGACTGCATTCTAAAACAAAGTAACTTTCTCAGTGCATGTGGGAAAAGCAGTGGACGTTGTCTACCTCAATTCCACCAAGGCTTTCTACACAATTTGTCACTGCCTTCTCCAAGAGAACACCATGTGTGATGGTCCAGACGAGTGGTCTGTGGGGTGGGTGGGGAACTGGCTGTCAGGCAGCACCCAAAGGAGAGTGGTAAATAGCTCCTTTTCAAACTGGTCAACCTGTCACAAGAGGGGTCACTCAGAGACCAAAACTGAGCCTAAAGCTGTTTAACATCTTCCTAATCTGGATGATGGGATCAAGTGTACCCTGATGAGACGTGATGATGACACCAAACTGAGTGGAACTGGACACTTTGGAGGGGAGAGGCACCCTTCAGGAAGATGTGCTGAATTTCATAAAGACCTTATGAAATTCAACAAAGACAAATAAAAGGTCTTGCATCTGGGAAAATGTAAGCCAGGAATGCAGCACAGCCTGGGATCTACCCAGCTGGGGAGAAGCTCTGTGGAAAAGGATCTGAGGGTCTCAGGGACAAGCAACTCAATGTGAGTGGATAGTGAGCTGCTGGGGCAAACAAAGCCAACGGGATGCTGGGTTGCGTCAACAAGGACATCTCCAGCAGAGATGATGAAGTCATTATTCTCCTCTACTCAGTTCTTGTCAGGCCATACCTGGCACACTGTGTTCAGTTTCGGACCCTGCTGTGCAAAAAAGATGGGGACAGGCTGGAGAGAGTCCAGAGAAGGACCACAAAGATGATCAAAAGATTCAGAAGCCTGTGAGAGAACTGGATTTGTTCAGCCTTGAGAAAGGAAGGAACAGGAGAGACCTTATCATCATGTTGCAGCACGTAAAGAGTGGCTCCAAGGAAGCTGGAGTCCCTTTTTACAAGGAGTCACATGGAAAAGACAAGGGGTAATGGGTACAAGTTACTCCTGGGGAGAATCCAATTGGACACAAGATGAAATACTTCACAATGAGCCAGCCACTGGGATAATGTTTCCAAGAAGTGGTGGATTCCTCAGCTCTGGACACTTAAGATTCAGATACTGGACAGAGTACTGGGCCATCTTGTCTAGACTATGCTTTTGCCAAGAAAGGTTGGACCTGATGATCTTTGCCTTTTTGGCTATTATTTCTCATCAAATCCCTCTCTGAAAAAGTACTTTGGGTTATAAGTTTATTATAACAGCACATAACAATCTCACAAAAACCTTATAAAGTACTGAAGTACTGGTATGGAAGACCCACTTGCTCCAGCAAATGAAAACCATTAGAAATAGTCACTTTTCCCTCACATATCTCTGCACCATCAGGTATTTGAGAACTTCCAGAAGCATTCACATGCTCACTCCAAAAGGTGACCATCCATTGAACTACTCTTTTCTATGTTCAAACTGGCTTCAAATTCTTTCTTTGATCTGTACTGTTTGTTTTAAATGAAGTGAAATCTGCCTCCATTTAACACAGAGTACGTGGATCTATGGCATGCTAAGCTTCCAAGAGATGCTTGGTACCCTCCACTGCGTCCTTTATTTTTATTTTTTTAAATTAAATAAACATCATGCCTTTCTGCAGTTTTTATCCTATAGCTTTTTCATTTTGTTTGCTATTTTCAGCAACTTTTATTTCCCTAAATCTCCCTCAACAAGTCCCTCCATCTTCTACCTTTTCTTAGCGGTGCACAAGCACAAAAGGAGTCCCAGAAGATGTCATTCCTGAAGCAAAACACAGCACTTCCATAACTCTTTCTTCTGCTAATTCTTAGGCTTGACACCTGCAGAGAAAATGCCTACTACATTCCAAAAGAGTGAATCATGTTTGCACAAAATTAGCGAAAGCCCAGCTAGAGTTGTGACAAAAGGGGAAGAACTGCTCTTTTTAAAAGTACAGGTCATCTTCTGTGTTTGTGATAATCAAAAGACCCAATTCTGTAACCGGTTTTGCACAGACAGCTGAAACTATGACCTAGTCTAGGAAAGGCCCTTTCCACTGGCAGCTTGATATAACAGTGGGAAAGCTCCTGCTTTTACAACTTCCATCGTACAGCATTACTGTGTGCTCTAAAAGTTACCATGCACAAGCAGAAAAAATGGGTTTTAACCACATGGTGCAGAATGTCACACAACACTGGCAAAAATCTACTTTGGCACTAAAGCCAAGAAGATGCAGAAAAAAACCCCAAACTGCATTTGTAGGCCAAAGCTTGTGCTGCATAGTTGATCTGTTACAGTACAAGAGGCAAATATGAAAAATAATACACAAGGTGAGATTATTTTTTTCTTCTTCTTCTCTGTAGTGGCTACGATTAAAAAAAAAATAGAAAGAAAAAGCAGCTACTTCATGCCAATAGAAAGTATGTCGGTGCCTAAAAAAACAGTTCATCTTAGTGGAAATATTTCCCCTGTAACACTGGCAAGGTCAGCATCAGCTTGGCTTATTTGTTGCCTAAGTCCCTGTTGTGCATGTTCAAAAATGTTTTAAGTTGTTTTGTTCATAAAGCAGCAGAGTTCACTTTGTTGTGCTGGATCACTCCTTTTTCTCTATGTGCAGCTCCTCTCTCACTCCCTATCTTTAGGCTTCTTGGGATTCAAAAGGAAGAAAGGAAGGATTGTGTTTTTCAAGATGAAACTGCGAATTCATTTTAAATACTAAGATAAAATTCTACCTAAAATCTCTGTGCAAACAGTTCTCAGGCAGAAAAAAGGATGGTTCTCCTTCTTACTGTAGCCAGCCACTTGACAGTGATATAAAAGATCTTTATCTTTCTTTCACAGAAGATGAAGATATGGGTTCAAATCATTCTTTTGTGAAGACAAGAGGAGAAAATGTAAGAAGTTGGCATAAAAATTAAAAGAATTTCTAAGGACAAATCCTGTGGCAACAACCTAGGCAGAAAGGACACAACAAAATGAGAGTTCTCCAAGAGCTTTTTAGTGTATGATTTAATATAAAAGTCTGAAAAATGACTGATAATATTAAAAGTTCCCTGAAAAAAAGTATGTTCTTCAAGTCCTCAGAACAAATGTCCTCTCCTTTCTCTCAGAGTATTCAAAAGCTTGGAGTAAGAATTTCTTCTGTAATAGTTTCTCCCTCAGAAAATCTTGTTTACTTTCTTCAGTTCAATGTAATGAAATAAAAATGGCTGATTCTTCAAAAGCTATGAAAGGAAAAAATGCCAGCAGAGACACAAAGAATACATAAAGGCAAGCTAAGCAAAGAGGTCAGATTTCTCTCCTCCTCATCCTTTCTCTCCATCTTTTCAGTATAAGGCTGAAGGAAACAAATTTAACTGCATTTGCTGTAAAGTTGTGTCTATAGATTAGAGCATCCTTGCCATCAATCTGGAGAAATAGATGGACCACAGTTGGACTATACAAGTGAGCAAAAACCTGGCTAAACAGCAGGACTCAAAGGCTTGTGACAAGTGGCACAAAGCCCAGTCGGCAGCATTTACCAGAAAGTGGTACTGGGACCAACTCTCCTTAACAGTTCTATTCATTAAAATGGATCCCAGGCGATGGGGATGGAGTGTGCTGTCGAAAAGTTTGGAGGCTATTAAAAAAAATAAAATTGAGGGCTGCAGTGGATACTCCAAAACACAGAGAAACCTTAGCAGGCTGGAGAAATGGGCTGACAGAAACCTTGTGAAATCCAGCAGAGGCAAATGCAAGTCCAACACTGCAGTTTTGGGTACTCTGGCATTAAAAAGAAAAAAAAACCCCAACAAAACAAAACCCCAAAAACCACCAAAAACAAATACAAAAGGTACTTGCAGACTGGAATAAATCCAGTGGAATGGCACCAAGATAGTCAGGGGGCCAAAGTACATAACATTCAACAAGAGGCTGAGACAATAGGGTTTGTTCAGTCTTAAGCATTAAAGGATGGAGGAAATGACTGCCTTCTCCAATTACCCCCCAGAAGGATATAAATTAGATGGAGCCACACTTTCTTGGACCTCTATAGTGACAGAACAAGAGGCAATGGACACAAGTTCATACGCAGAAAATTTTGTACAGATAGAAGGGAGAAAAGTAAATCAAAAGATGAGTCAAACTGAAAACTGGAACAATATTTGCAACTACTTAGCTACATTTGGAGAGAAAACTCAAGCAGACAAAGGCCTAAACAGGTCTAGCAGGACTCAATATGAGTAAGAAGACTAGATGATTTCTCTTCAACACTAAATTATTGCATTATTCTGAATTAGTGATTAAAATTCATTTCTAACCACCTCAAATCATTAGTTGTAAAAAGAAATGCTGGAAAATATCTAGAGGAGAAAAATAAAATAGAAGCAAAACTTGTTCAACTCATGCAACCTTCCCTCTACACAGAAAATTGTCAATCAGAAAAAAAAAAAGCAGCTCTTTTCTGGTAAAAGTTATTTGGTGAAATGAACATCTTTCCTAGTTTTATTGGGTTAGTCTGAGTTTATAATAGGATATATGTTTGGAAAACATTCTTAGAGGTCACAGAAACAATCCACTTACTCCAAAGCAGAATCAATTTTACCCAGGTTATTCCTGACAAATGCTCATCCAACTATTCTTTAAAATCTGCAGTGTCAGAGCTTTCATTTCTTTCTCACACAATGAATTCTTTTGCTCAACTAGACTGTATCTTTTAGAAAAAAAAGACAATCTACCTTGCTGTATTTTAAGCTTATTATGAGCACATTGCTGCTTTACTCACAGGAAGCACAAAAAATTCATTCTCTTCTTTTAAACTACATATTTTTATATATTTTAACACCATTATCGTGTCTCCTTTTAGTCTTCATTTTTCTAAACTACACCATTTTCTTTGGCCTCTCCTCTTACACTGTTTTAGGGCTTCTAACCCTGTTCATTTTCTTGGTATTCAGTCATAATGCATCCCATAAAGTTTCGCTGGGATGCTGGAAAAGGCCTGTTTATTTGGCTGCACACACTAATGAAAATATCTGCCCCTTTGACTAACTATCAAATGTTTGCTCAAGATCCTACAGAGTGGAATTTGTTTTACATTGCTGCAGAGAGAGTTTACTGTGATGAAGAGCTGTGGGGAGACCCAACACCAAATGACCACAGCCATTCTCAGCTCTTCTGCTCAGAACAAATGTAAACGACGCCTGTGCAGTGTTCCATGGCAAACTCATTAAGAAACATCGTTACTGGAAAGATTCCCCACTATGAGAAATGTCTGTGTATCCGAGCCAGAATCTGGCAGTAAAAACACTAGCTCAGATATATATATATATATATGTTTTAAATACACATTTTTAAGACCACTTTACAACACTAAAAACATCATTGTAAAAAAAAGTTCTTCTTGTAATGCTTAATATATTAACATCTTACCTCATACAGTTATTTTCTAATTATTACAGAGCTGAGTACGCATCATGTAGAGGTTAGCAAAGATTACTGAGTCCAGGCAAGACATACTTCTTTTTAAGTGTACTGTCCTATTTCAGAAAACTTGGATTCAAAGCAAGGCCAAACACAAAACTTTCTTCAGAGTAGACTGCATTTTGATCAATATTACATGAATAATTTTCTTTTAAAACAAGTAGCATCCAAGAGGAATGACATTTGAACTCCAAGCTTGCCTGTCTACCCCCTGTATAAAATAGACACTACTTCTCTTGATGACAGGAGAACCAGAAAGGCCAACACAGCAGTGATACTGCAGCATTCTGACTCCAGACTCACAGCCACAGCACACAAGCTGGACCAATAAAAGCAAACCACACAAAATAAATAATTTGTAAAACCTTCTAGCCATTTCTAGAGGTCCTTTTAAGTATAAAGCCCCACATTAAGAAAAATCTGAACTCCAGCTCCCCATATGTTAAATCAGAATCACACCACTTTGTTCTCTCATGGGGAAGATATGAAGATAAACATCTAAATACCCCAATTTTCAGAGTGATGGAAGATGGATAAGTTCATTAGCTAAAACAAGAACACTAACAGCTCTCCTTTGTCTTGTGGTATTTTGATAGACACAACAAATGCTGTTGTATCTAAGAACTTCAAGGAATGCAAATAAGTACTAAAACTCAAGTCTGCATCATTTGGGAAATGATATTATTCATGGCTAAAACACTTCTTCACAGTTTGAAGAGCTGAAAAGTTGCATGTGGACAGTTCCAGCAGAAAAAAAAATCTTTTTACCTGATTTCCTCTCATCTAATGTATACTCAGAACATATCCTCCAGTGCAGCTGGAGGCTTTGTTACAGACAGGACACTGCTTAGTGTAGCCAGTGTTTATTGAGGAACTCTTTTTTTTTTTTTTAAAGATGAATTTGGAAAATTTCCCAGAAAATACATCTGCCCCTATTACTTGCACCTTGGACTGTAAGACCAGCCAGGGCGGTAGTGAGGACACTGCACTTATTAGCAATGAATAAACTGATCAATCTTTTTCTGGATTAACAGTGGGAGATCCCAGACGCACCGAGAAGTAAGTGTCTGCTGACCGACATATACAAGCTGGCACACTTTTGTGTCAAAAATGTACACAGCTGCATGCACACCAAAGCTGTTCCATCCATAAAGCACAATTGCCAACTGCTTGTCTTCAGAAATGGGTAGTAAGAGAGGGTCTCAGCAACGAAACAACTGCAGAGTGCAGTTAAAGAATATTTTTCATCCGCTTAAGTGTCTGTGTTTCTAAACTCTCCTGGATTTGCTATCATTTCCCCCTCCATTATGTTTTGGAAGAAGGACAGATGACCTACTTAGAAAAACCCAGATTTATATTTCTCAAAATCTTTATTGAGTTGCCAAACCCAAACTACACATTTTCAGGTACCAAACATAGACTGATTTAATCTGATTGTCAGTCATTACTAGCAGATGTCTGGACAAATTACCTAGTGTGTTTTAGTTCTAGGTTGTCTCCAAATACTTTAATAGCTGGTAGAAGAGAAAGATCACAATCCAAAGCTATGATAAATTATATTTATCCAGACAGTGTTATCAGCCATCAGCTGCCAATATGAAGGGAGCTTTATTTTAACATCTCTCAACCTGCCTGCCCAAACTCTCTCAAATCATCTCAGCCATCACAATAAACTTTACTCAAGGCATCAGTCTCAGCTTATGGAGCTTAACTAAACCCCAGAGTGAATCGACACTTGGGTAGATTGGTTTTGGGCTTTCTTGGTTACAAATAGATACAACTGACAACAGAAGAAACATATCAAAGGGTTTTTTTCTAAATATATAGTAAAGGGTGCAAACCGATGTTAGGAAAACCATTGAGCAATGTGGATGAGGAAAGGAGTCCAACAGCTGTTCCTACAGATTCCTGCACAGAGACAGGTTGTGCCAGTCAACACGGCGTCAATATCTAACTAACACGTTATCACTTGTTATTATAATTTATCAGTCAAGCAAGCGCCTATCTAGAAAAAAATGTGAAGGCATCTTCAACCTTGTTTTTAAGGCAGATTCACCAAGTGATCATAGAGAGGCAAGAAGCTCATTTCTATTTTAAACAAAACCTGAATTTGCACATACACACTTGCAAGTACTGAGCACTCAAACATCCTTGCCAGAATTACCTGTGGTGACCCCAAAGACAAGGAACGTCAGCTGAGTGCTCTCCAAAGCTCCAGCGTTCTTTTATGTGTCAACAATGCTGCACGGGTTTGCAGCCCTTCTCTCTCTTAACAAATAAGGCTTAGTACCAGGTTAAGTTGTGTCACTGCCACTGGTGTGGCCCCTGCACCATCAGTGTGCTAGTTAATGCTTGCTCTTACAGTTACCTAGATTCCTTGTAGATTTCCCCTTCCTGCTGTCATTCTCATGACCTGAGACAAATATACACATGCACAGAACTTTAATGCACTTTTTTTTCTAAGTCTTCAGCTCTGCTGTTTCTTCTTTTAAACACTCATACTTCATGCACGTGAATGCAAGATTTCACTTACAGACCTCTACAACATCTCAAACATGCAACCAGGTTCATTTTTGCAAAAAACATACTGTCTATATCTTTGCTTTATCCCAGAAGTCAAGACACCAGCAAATGATGAGAATCACAGAAATAGGACATAGGTCTGCTTCAATCTGAAAATCTCCTGGTTCCAAAATAAAGTAACTAACCAAGAGATAAGAGAGGACACCTAAAGGCCCAGAAACAGTAGAATTCTGTCAGAGCAGCAGGCTTTTTTCTTTCCTTAACAAAACAAACAGGATCACAACACAAATGTCCTGAACGTGGAAGACAGAACCTTTTGAGTGCTTATGCAGCCCCAGGAATCCTCAAAAAGGTACCAAATAAAACGAATCTTAGCACTCACAGCAAATTAATTAGAAGTTTTCACCCCAGAAGAATAAATAAAATCTTATATTTGCAACCCAGAACAAGTCAAATATGCAGCAACATTCACTGCCATGTACATCTCTCTGTCCAAACATTAGGTCATAAAAATCCCACATGTCCAATGATTTCCACAGGCTTTTTAAGTGAGAATCAAAAAAGCACATACATCACTAATCATTACATTACTTTAATAAATTAGAACCTACCTACTTTAACATAAAAGTTTTATAGAACATGATACTAAATGGCAAAACAAATGCAGAGTACAATTAATATATTTTCTAAGTAATTGAAACTCATTTACCAGTGAAGTAGGTATTGGTGGGGAGAGTGGAACTCGCAAATCTGTAATACCCATTTCCTGGGAAACGGATCCCTTTTGTTACTTCTATACTCATTGTAGCTAAAGATGAATCCATCCTTTCCACCTGGTAGATGGGAGAAGGCCCATTAAGCTCTTCAGGTTCATTCCAAATTATCTTTACTGTTGTGCTGTTTATTCCTTCAACACGAGGGGCACTAAGTTTTCTTGGAGCTGTGGATAAAAAAAAGTTATCTAGGTATCATTGACCATAACGCTTGGGAAATTATTTATTGCACATAACATAATCTTTACAAAACATCCTGTTTCAGTTTATGACCTTCTTAAGAATAAACACAGATATCCAAAGAAGCTTAATTAAGAGGGAAAAATACCTCAAAAAATATTCTTAGTCTTCATGAGAAACTTACTTTCAATTGCACAAGAAATACTTTATTTGTTTCTTCAGGCTTTAGAGAAATGTCTCTATAATTATATCTAAAATATTTTTGTTCATAATCTTTGAGAATATTAATCAGCGTCTTCATAGAAAGTACATTCGTATTCCTTCCTTCCTTGATGGGCCTCTCATGTCCATCTCACGCCATTACTCCCTGTAAGTGTGTATCTGTATGATTTTCACAGGTGGATGTGAGCAAAAAACCAAAGGAAAATTTGAACAGTTAATTTAACTCTTATTAAATCTCACTGTGGTACACGACAACAGGAGTCTCTTGTCACTGGACTTATATCCACCAAGAGGAGCAGCACAGCTCTGTGTCCACAGCACGAAGGCCCACCTGGTTGTTCTCATGATATGCACACCAGACACCAGCTTGCATTCACATAATTACTCAGTTCAAGAAAACAACCCTCTCTAATTTTTCTCCACCAATTCTGGTGCACACCAAGACTTCAAACAAGACTGATTCCATAAAGGTAGCAGCATGAGATAGTTCTACATTATTAGGATGATCCACCTACCACTAAACCCAATACTTTGATATTCTTTTACACACTCTGATGGCATTGGCTTCTCTATAGCTGAGTTATTAACCAAACTTATTCCATTTTTTTATAAAATACTGTACAGTAAGCCACTGGAGGGCAGCATGACCTGTTTGGATAATGACATGATGGTCATACAGGTGGAAAGAAATGGACCATCAGTGAAACAACAGAAGACATCATCTGGAGAAGTATGAGAACACTCTGCTACGTATAGAATCTGTATACATCTTATCCTGCCTTTTTTTCTTCCCTTCTTTCCCTGATAAAGAAAAGGATTTAACAACAGAAACTTCATTTGTACCCAGGAAGCAAAATACAATGACAACTTGTAAAAATTACTTGTTCCCATAATGACACAGTAAAGAGCAATAAAGGCCTTTCAAGAACAATAAAACCTGGATTAAAATATGGGCCTTCAAAATCTGACATATTACTTCACAGCCCAGCATTGTACATAGCATGAGTTCTTTAGAGAAGGAGAGATTGCTTCATTTAAAATGGATTAATAACATCCTTTTAAACATTCCCGCATTAAGATCATTAACATATTTTTCATTTTTCCTATTTGTCAGTAGTATTTTACTTCTTTCTTTTTTCTTTTTCTTTGTACCCTGCACCCCATAATTTGATAGATATTCCTCTTGGAGAAAGCAGGGAGTGGGGGAACTGGGAAACTGCCAATGGCACTATGTGCTGTAAATTCCTGCTTAGGTATCATTTATGACTTCACAATCTAATTAGTATCTCAAGCGATGGTAGAAATTTACAATGTCAAAATTGAAGTAATGCAGTGTGAGGTCATAAGCTTTCCTGCATAAGTAGGGCACAGCACTAATGAATTGTGGTATTAATGCACAAGTTTAAATAGAAAACATGGCTTAACAATCAAAACTTCACCTTTGAGGGAACCAGCCTACGTCAGCATCTTAAATGCAAACTGAAGAGGTTGAGCCCTCCAGTTCAGACTACTGATGGCAAAACAGAAATGCTAAAATTCATTATTTTTAACATGCATACAGCTGACTAACACGCATGACAATAACTACATCTTCCTTTAAAGTCTAGTATTAATAAACGGCAGTTACTTGGACCATAATTATGGCAACTCTGATACCCAAACCTGAAGCTTTTATGGGGCTTATGCAATTAACTACTTAAATGCATCGTAACACTTGCTTCTCTGACAGGGAAGTATTGATTTTTTAATCATTTTCAAGTCTCCTCTAGCACAAATAAATGTACTACAGTTACAGTTAATGCACTGTGTACACGCATTAAACACTGGCATGACACAATTTATTATTTTGTGATATATGGAACACAAGACTACCCCTTCAGAAAGTAACATCCTTGATATAGCATTAATATTTAAACTACGGTCTCCTTGATGTTTGAGAATTCTTGTGCATCAAGACAGCGGCAAACTGTACAGAATAGGTTACATAAGTATTTAAAAACAAATTAAAAATAACAAAAAAAAACCCAAAAGAAAATCCAACTGCACACAGAACCAGACAGGTCTTGAAATGAATCTGTAGCACTAGCCCAGCAGGGTACTAAATGCTGAAATTAGAAATATTCAACACTAAAAGATACAGTATATATTTTCCTAAAGGTGTCACTGTGGTACCTGTAGCTACTTTCTGAAAGATGAATCGAGTGTAATTTTACCTATTTAATTTTTTTTAGTCACGTTCTGTTAAGACACATCTGTCAAAATAATGAGCATACTGCATTTGAGTGGATTCAAAGTCACATTTTTGTGTATTTTAATTATGTAGTTTTAATGTCTTGCTATATAATACATATTTAATATATTATAAGGCTAAAACAGTATTTAAAAGCCCATGACTGCTGCATGCCATTGTGTAGCAGAGGGCACAGAAAAGACCAATAAAGACAGATGGTCCATACAGCTTCTGTTGAAGTCATATATCTAAATATAGATGTTGCTACACAGGTCATTACAAATAAGCCTTTCCCATGTGTTTATGCACACACATGTACACAGAAATGAAGTTGGTAAGTAAAGAGCAGTTAATTTTGTTTTGTTTGAAATAATATCATTTTAGTTTTAGGCTCGAAGACAGATGCCAGCATTTCGCTCTGAACAGATGGTAATTCCATCTAATAGTGCATCTCTGTATTAGTAAGGTCTGTTGTGTATACAAACAGTAATAAACACTAGGTAAGGATCAAAATAAATTTTAATTGTTGACATTAAATTCTGGCAGCCATGGTTCTAAGGATACAATACTCCTTTCTCAAGTCTGTCAGGTTTACTAATACAACTGCTAAAGCTTTTCCATACTCTGCCAGATTCTTGTCCCAGGAATAACATATTTACACTGTGGCTAAATTTTACAGGCTTACATATGTTTGAGTAACTCCTGCTCAGCTTACTGTAGGTAGGTATTTGAGTACTCTTCCACCAAAGCCTTCAATTAGACACTGAATGGTTCAGGAAGGTAACAGCAGCAAAAAGTATACAGCTTTTAACTGTTGTTAAGTTGAATCCAAAATGCGTATGTACAAATTAAAAGAGAAAAAAATGGCAAATTCGAGGACAAAAAGTTACAGAAACTATCTTTTTCTTTTCATATTGTAGTTTACCTTGCCGGTAAAATTGCACACCTCACTATGGGTCATCCATTTCATTTTTGCTACCAGTAATTAGTCCAGAGGATCCTGAGCTTGCTATTGCATTTCAGGTACGTTCTTCTCTTTTTCTGCACTTCACAATGGTATCAGTCATTTCAGCAGTAAATGAATCAAGCAATAATACCTATGTCTTCCAATAATATTTTGGGTTTTAAGAGATTCAAATCAAGTCCATTTTGGACTCTCTCCCAAGAAAAGAATAAAAATCCACCCACAATGGACATCAAAAGAAAATTTAGTAACATGGGTATGTTGCAATCATGTTTCTTTTAAAATAGATGTAATACACTGTATTTTTTGAAAATCATGAAAAATATATTGCTTCCACCATATGGGACAACCAACGACTCACCAACCGATTTAAGATGCAGCATATTGAGCTGACCATATGTTACAGTGCTGTTGAATGGCTGAGTGATTCATGCCCGTCACATTCTAGTATATCAATTAAAGCTCCTTGAAGTCTGCATGATTTGTGTCTCTGTTATTAAACCCTGCTAATTCATCCCACTTACACATCTGTTATAAATCTCTAGGAGTGCTGCATGATTCATGGCAATCTGTGAGCATGGTACAGCAAATTCTTCTCCTTGTAATTAACAGTAAATTGTTTTACTGCCATGCAATGAATTTTTCAGTTATACTGCAAATGAACTCCTAAATGCACGGTTCTTTCCTAAGAACTGACTTATATTATTAGGCAATTAAAAAGTATTGCTTTGAACCAAAAGCTTTTAATCAAGAGGAATGCAACTTAAACATAGCTTAAAAATGTTTCAAATTTGACAGAGAAGAAAAAGAACAAACTGAGCTGTTTTGAGCTATTTTCTGACATATAATATGTGGTTGGTAGTGGAGAAGAAACAAATAACTTTTGAGTCCCTACTGATTTCCTGAAACTCAAAGAGCAGTTTAACTAGAGCTTGAACACTTGGCAAGACAAGTTTGAGCAGATTCTATTTATCTCGGAAGTTACTTAAGTCATCTGTCATTACAAAATTTCTCAGATTACTTTACACTTTTCTAATTGTAAAACAGTGTCTTTATTCTTGGAATAAATAATTGGATAATTAGCCAAGCTGAATCATCAGAGGATTCCAGTGCTGCTCAAGTGTTCTTGTCAAAGGTGAAGCAAATTCATTTCAGCTTTGCCTCTGTAGCTTTCTGAAGAGGCTTTGA
This sequence comes from Oreocharis arfaki, assembly GCA_013398015.1. NCBI lineage: Eukaryota > Metazoa > Chordata > Aves > Passeriformes > Paramythiidae > Oreocharis > Oreocharis arfaki. The sequence goes on along the minus strand of VZRR01013244.1, from coordinate 495,321 downwards.
TTTTTTTTCCTGCTACATTCTTGGCAGCAGCCTCAAATTCATGAGTCCATACATCAAGTCAGTAGTTTAACAACAAATGAAATTAAATTCAAAGAAGGGAAACTAATTGAAGGACAGCAACAAAAGTGTTTGGTAATGTGCTTTTTAATATGGCATGCCACATTTGCATGATAATTTTTCCTTTTTAGCATGGAGCAGAAAGTGACTAGCTTAATGAGGGATTATTCAAGACAGGAATGAACAAAATGCATTCATAACTAAGAACAAAGATTGTATTATGAAACGGAAACAGGCAACTGCCGAGAAGTAACTGGATGATTGGTTTATGCATTATGAATAAAAAGGTAGAAAAATATTTATATTAGTATTCACTAATGACTATATATACAAGATTGTTGTAATTAAAATTATAAATTAACATATTAAGAGTGCTTGTTTAATCACTTTGGGTCCTATTCACAATGAAGAGACTTATGTACACGCATGCAAAACAATCTGTGTTTCCAGGCCAGCAGCAAATGGCCCTAGTATTTCTCTTCTGTAACAAAGGAAACTATACATTTCTTACTACCTGTCTAATAGGTATTGGTGATTTTAAAATTGATGCAGAGTCTTTTGTAGAAAAGCCATCTATGACAGACATAAACAAATGAGGCTTTTGAAAAGGGCTTGCACTGGACCTTATTCATGAATGGAAAAAATGGGAAAAAATGGACAAATTACTCAGATTAAAAGGGTAATCAGAAAGAAAACAAGGAGTGTAAGACAGCCCAGAATTACCCCAGCAAACCCAGAGGCAACTCCAAAGCCCTAAATACAACTGCTTGAGAAGTCTGCCAAGAAGCCAGATGCAGCTGGTGCTGGAAGAATATCTTCTACAAATTAGCTTCTGAACCCTGTAATTGCCATCAAAAGCAAAAGATCAGGAATACAGTGTGCTGGGGTAAATGGCAGCAATCACAAAGCCATACTTTGCTATGTCTTAAAAAGTGCTTTTGAAACGAAATTTAAAAAAATAAAATAAGGGCAAAGGAAAGGCGAACTTAATTACAAGAAGTAAGCTTAGTCACACAGCAGCTAATGAAACATAGCTGCATAGGTTGTTCAAGGCAACCTTTGACTGTATGATTTGAGATCAGTAGCATAAGCAATTCTACTGGTCCAAGCACTCACATGGCTGATTTCATCCTGCTGAAATGACAGAAAATGATGGGAATAAAATGGTGTTTCTCTGCCTCACTGAAAAATTCTGAAAACATGCGTGTTTTGTATTCCTAATTCATAATTTCATGCAGACACACCGTCACAAAAAAACTTTCAAAGGACCAGGTCTCTCACTGGTACCAGCTAGCAGAGTTCTATAGGTACCAGTTCAGAATCCTACATGAGAGAAAACCACTCAACAAAAAGTGCTTTTGAAATTTTAAAAAAAGAAAAAATATTACAAGACCTAGTAAAAACAACAGGCTGAATGCCATCTTCAAAAATAAATAGGAATTTGAACATAGCAGGACCCAGAGAGAAGAATAAAGTAAAATTTTGCTCTATGTATCAAGACGAAAAATGTATCATTACTGTTCAATATTGCGTTCAGTTACATACATGCAGATCCACCTGATGATCTTGAGATAACACAGACAAAAACAAAGCTCAAATTGGATTCCAAATTTTCAAATAAAGTATCAACAATGAACTTTTGCCACATCTATTAGCCAAAGATTTCACTAGCATCAGCACAACATTGCAGCACATAAAAAGTATTTCAAATATCACAAGGATTGTGGAAGCTGCAGCACCTTAATTTACCATTTAAAAGACTGATTAAAAAGTATGAAACACTTCTTAATTAACTGCATATTTAAAAGTCTATTATTTATGTATTTGTATCTGAATAGACCAAATTGGGGTTCTCTTTCTGTCCAGTCACCTTCTCTTCAAGTAACAGGGATGGGTAATCCTCATCTATTACCTTCCTATGCTTGTTTTGATCTTTCATCCCAATACTGCATTTACACTAACATCAATCTTCCAACACAACCATTCTTGGAGCACCAGGCACAACTGTTCTTTTATTACATCACCCTCCTGGCTTCATATGCATTTGTAACACCTTCCACTCAGGTTTTTTATAAAATAATTCTATTCTTAATATTTTTACTTTGTTTTCTCTCGCTCTCTCCTCCCATTCTTCTTGTTTGTCTTCTCTTATTACCATTTACAAACATCGTGGGTGCATGTATTGGTGAGGAGGAGTTTTTTTGCCAGTCTGACAGACACAAGGACATGTGGCCAATTTGAGTTTTCTTTCACTCTACTCCTGCAAAGCTACTCATGAGGTATTCCCAGTACAGATGCCTATATTGAACCAAGATAGAATGAATCCACTCATGAAGTTTGCTTCTGGATTTTAACCAGTCATAGTCCAAGAGACTTCTCACTGAAAAATCAGCAGACTCTTCCTGATGCTTCTGCCCCCTTGGGTGCTATCCTTAAATTCTGCTCCTGCGTGAAGTAATCTCTTTTCTTTGTCTTTTCAATCTTATCTCAGAACCACTTACTTCCTCAACAGTTTTATTTCTAGTGATTTCATGCCCTTTTTTCTGCCTTTGTTTTCATTTTCTGTCTTACAAAGTATTAAAAAACAAAACCAAACAAACAAAAACAACAACAACAACCCCCCCAAAAAAAAACCAAAAACAAAAACAAAAAATCACAAACCAAAAAACCCCACAAGTTGCCAGAGAAAAAAGTTAGGTTTTAAAGAGGATCTTTTTTATAACTACGCTTCAAATTAACCTACTGGATCTGAACAAAGCTTGAAAATTACTTGAGACTTCTGGTGGCAAATTTTAGAAGCCACTGGCAATTTCAAAAAGAAGCCCCTTGCTAATACACATCTGTCTGACGTGCCAAAAATCACACTCATCAAGATATCCATTGATTTAAATGGTCAATGTGATAAATAAGTATAGCCCATGCATAGAAGGGGAGTGGACATGGTCTTCCATTACAGTTCTCCTCCTCCTGAGGATCAGAGGAGAAGAATTAGTCTAATTTAGTATAACCTCTAGCCCAATTTGAAACACAATTCAAACCTCCTGGATTGTGTTACGATGCAAGGGGACCATCATGTTGGAATACATTTCAGTCAAGATTTCCTCCAAAAAGCTGCCTTTGCCAGAACATGGAGGGGGACTGGCATCCAGCCAGGAAAGCTGTCTCTTTGCCAGGGAGACATTCCTTCATAAAAAAGAACTCCCCAACAGTCCTAGAAAGGCAATTTTAATTTTATTTTTCACTTTTCAATGACAAAAAAGGAAAGGAATGGACTAAGACTTGATTATCGATTTGTAAAAATGCCAGGGACTGGTTTCCCCAACTTTGTTTCGAGTTTTAACTCTTTTTGATTGCCATCACATAAGCAATGCTTCTTTTAAATTGTCTTTGGAAACACAGTTTTACAGAACCTCACAGAATGAAACACACACACACACACACACACACACACACACACACACACACACACACACAAAGAAAAGAAAAAAGCACAAAACAAAACCCCCAAATAAACAAACAAACCTGTATGGATAGGATGAAACAAATTTGTCCAGGAAAAAAAAAAAGTGAATTGTGGAAGACAAAACTGCATGCAAAATGTAAGTTTTTCATTTTTCAGTTTGCCAAAATTTAAGACATCGCAGTAACATGCTTTAAAAACATAAAAGGAACACAACACAAGACTGATGCTTTTCTTTCAGGGCTTACAACAGTAAGTAGGAAAAGGCTTCAGAGCAAAACAGCTAATAAATGGGGACATGCCTGCTCTGCTATTTTGTATTCTCCTGTCTTCTCTAATGTGATAGGTCTCTAAGTATTAACACAACCAGGGAGGAGATGGTCATAAACAAGCTGTCAAGCATAACTAAGCTATTGTTTCTGAATCTTTTAATAAATGTATAAATGCAAAGTTGGATCATTTGTAGTAATAAGGTGTGCTGTTTAGGCAATATTTGTTTCCATGGTTATCAGCACAGACTGGAACACTGTTCCTCATGGCTGTGTGGAATGGGATAAAGTCATACAAGTTATGAGGCTTTGTATATGGCCAGTCTTCCTCTTGAAAACAAATGGAAAGGCAATGAAATAAATAAACAATGAAGAACTGAGGACAGACTAGAGGCGACATCCCAACAGCTTAAATTCCACTTCAGCAGAAAATTTCAGATCTTTTCCTATGTGAGACTAAATTACATGAGAGAGGTAATTGCAAAGATCATCATCACAACATCCATATGACAACACCACTAATTGCTTAACATTTTTAGTTCAGCATTTTAGCTAATATTGTGAAATTAATTAACATGCTCTAAATGCCTATACAAAAGGAAACCACAATGTTAAGTGGTCTGCTCTCTTCAGATGACCACCAGTATGCCACACAGCATGGTTTTGAGCTTGTATTTATAGTATTAAAGAACCATATTGACTACCTCATTCTATGAATAAAGAGACTTGTAAAGCTGATATTCCTACCAATTTCTCTCCTAAAACCCTCTTGAACCCCCAATGTTCAAGAAGTGAGTTTATGCCAGTCCTTTCTTCAAAGTAAATACAGGCGTTCTCCATCTCTGTTCTGGACTAATATGTATTTCCCCTAAATTTGTAGACAGTACCTTTGAAATCCATGACAATGCTATTGAAATTAACTCGAAGACTGAAAATGTAATAAGGTGCACAGGAACATACATGCCATTTCTTTAGCACTGTTTCCATAGATATGTAGATACATATCTACAAAGCAAAATCTCAGATCTCAGGGGCTAAATAAACAAGCATTTTCAAAAAAGCAGACCCAAAGCATGTATGCTGCTTCTAATTTAGACACACAAATATACTATGTACTCAGGTTAGTCCTAAAGCCATGCAATTCCTCCTGCACGTGTTAAGCAAGGCATTGGCACAGCTGGAGCATTTTACGTTTCTTGTTATGCAAACATGACACACACATTGAAAACCCCCAACAACAAATTAACAACTTCTTAGCATCATAAATGAATGAGTGAATGCAGCCACATTTTTTTACATTCACTGTTAGAACAAGAGCAAGAACGATACGTATCATAACTTGCAACTGAGAGAGCAGTATACAAATCCTACTGCCATAGCAGAGTACCTTAAACCTCCACTGAAAACATTTTGGGTTTAATCTGTCAAAACAAACAAATAATAATTAAGCAAGTCACTTTGTATTAATACAACACCTACCCCTGCCACTGTGCATCAAACTAGGACCATCATAATGGTATTCATTAGTAAACTGTGTGTCAGCTTTGCACTTCGCTACAGATTGTTTCCTTACCAGCTGCCAAGGTTTGCCCCATGCCTGGCTCACTGGTTACACAGCCAATTTGATTGCAGAGAGTAACAGTAAAGTTGTACGTCCTGTAAGGTTTTAATCCCGTTGCTACATAGGAGAGCTCGTGAGCCTCAGCTATATGCAGAACCTGCAAAGCAAACAGATTGGAAGACAACAGTTGGTTAATAATATTTTCATTCCTGTCATTTGATGACATGTTCACTAATAAGAAACTTGTCTCTGAACTTGCAGATTCCTTCACTCCGACAAGAGAAAGCCTGAATAGACCAACTGAGGGAAAGGAGTATTTTGGAGAGTCTGAACAAGCTGGGATTTAGGTGATAATACTTCCCATCACACTGTTTTATGAGGTAATAAGCCAGTTCCTGAGTGGATAAATGAGGAAACAAAGTTATTGCCTCATAAAACTGTGTGGTTGGTGCAGTTATCACTACAAACAGTGAAGCTACAATCGAGATGACAAAAATGACACTATTAAGTTGTGAAATCTGACCACCATTGAAGGAGAGACATGATTAGCAGGCATTAATACCTACAAACACTTGCATCTGCTTTACTTTAACATCAGTATAAGCTATCAGTGGGAGGGGAACTGAATAAACTGTAGCATTTTAGATGACTTTGTTTTCAGATGTTTTTCTGGCTGAAGAATCTTGCAAGCCAGTGACCAGAAGCAATTGGCATTTATGTATTGTTACAACAGCCCCAGGAACAGCAGTATCCCCACTTGATAGGCAAATAAACTGAGGCCCATCTGTGGTAATACCAAAAGACAAAATTAGCTCTGAATGAGAAATACAATATGAGAGCACCAGATCCACTCCCACATTCTGATTATGTATCATGATTCTGTTCTTTCCTAAGCTTTCAGCTCACTACTAATGCCATGATATTTGTTTGCCAAATCCAGTCACTCAAAGATTACAACAGTATTTTAAAGTCACATATTTTGACTTCTTACATCTGTTTCTTTCTGGTATTTTAGGTTTCCCCACTCCAAAAATTCATCCAGACAAGTACTTTCCTAGGAAAAATGTAGATTCCTACAACACAGCATGGCTTTAAGCATATTAGCAAATACAGCTATAGCAACAATACAGAAACAGTATATACAAATATCAAGGTAATTTAAATGTTATTGCACAGTCTCATCCCTGCTAATTTTGAATCTCACCTGCTACTGAAAACAAGTCAGATCAGAAATACAACTTAAAACATAGAAGTAGTGTATAACATTACATCAAACCGGTCGGTGGAAAAGTTAGATCAGAGAATATACAACAAACCACAGAAAGAATTCATCACAACACCCCATTGGACATCAGGTTTTATCAATTTTATTATTACCAGTTAGGAAAAAACTTAATTTAACTAACAATGATACCTGGGAAAATGGTGGCAAGGACCTTTGTTCAGTCATCAAACTGATGCTATACCCCATCACTTCTCCTCTTGCTAAATTATCTTCAGGTTTTTCCCATGATACATTAAGGGAATATGGTGAAAGAGGGAATACTGATGGAGATGGCATGAACACTGGGGCTGAAATAAAGTTAAATTAATAGTATTCATAAAATAAATGAGCAATATGTATAATGCAAGCTTTCTCATTGTACTTGTAAAACACCATTTCAGACAATCATTTCTTTTCCCTTTCTAACCTTATTTTCAAGTCTAGCTGGAATTTTCACCTTATTTTGGTAAGTACCTCAAAGTAAGTACTTATCACTCTCCTGCTTTTCACTCTGGCTGTGAATGCAGAATAAAACTCTGCCTATGCCTTCAAAGAAATACCAATCAACACTACAGTCCTATCCCCTGTAGCAGGCAGGAATGTACATACAAATGAAAAGGCCTTGAAGAAAAACTTCATGCAACATGGGAAAAAACTGATAAAAGCAAAAAGTGTTCAATACCTCAGCATCTTAAAAGTGACTCTGTTTGCTAGGCCAGTTTGAAATTAACATGTCTCTCACTTCTTACAAAACAGTTCCCCTGTCTTCCATAGTAAATCTGTTAAAGGATTGTTTGCACTGCAGTTAAATCCCCACCTGATTCCTCTGTAATAATAGGATACCAACTCATAGCACTTCTGCCACGTACAAACAACCGCACTAATGGACCTCTTCCCAAATACCATTTAACACTTTTATAACATAGAGTATTTAGGAACAGAAAAGCACAATGACTCATTTTGAAGGAGGAATTAGTGTAGCCTGCTGTTTTGCTGGAGTAAATGACTGAGGACATGATTTTCAATCTAACACCAAAAAAAAAGCATAAGTAACATAACAGAGATGTTTAATTTCCAATCATGGGCTCTATCAGTCTGAAAATCATAGATTTCTACTGAAAGCATTGCAATAAAATACTGATATTTCAAATAATATGTCAAGTGGCAAAGCCCTTTTGAAAATCTGAACAGAAGGGTCACAATAGGAGAGGTTGTGAACTGGTTACACTTTGAGAAAAAGGGGCCATATTATGACACTTGGCCTCTATAAATGCACATGAAGAGCTGTGAGGAGTTAAAAGAGCAGTTGCCTGTCTCAAACACTGTTAAGGCCATAAGGACTTTGCCATGAGATAAGCACAGAAGGGAGAGACAGGATGGCGCTAACTCCAGGCCTGGTGCATAAGAGATCTGCTTTGCTCATCCCAGTTTAACACATCCAGACAAAAATTCCCCCTTTGGTAAACTGTGTAAAGAAGGAACCGCTCATACACATATCACCGGTGAAGAAAGATCATCCCAAGTCATGGGACACACGGCATTTGCAAACACCAACAACCACTGAAGCTCCCCTGAACACGCCTCTCTGAATACCTGTAACCTGGACTATAAGATAAGACACCACAGCAAGAACTCCAGATAAGATAAAGATGGTACTGTTGTCCAGCTGTTATCTCAGACCTAGCTGGAGGTTAACAAACCTTGGGGAGAAGAATGTATCACTGATAATGGACACAAAGAATGCAAAATTTATGGGCCACAAGGAAAGCCAACTTGGCAACTGTGCTGAAATCAGCTCTGACTGGGTCAAAGGCAGTTCCATCAGGGGAGATCCTGACCACCAACACACAGCCCATCAACCCAAGAAACCCACTGACTCAAAAAAAAGAGGAAGAGTGAGCATGTGGACTAATTAGCATTAGAAGCAAGGGAATAATTTAACCAATAGAATAAGAGAACTGTGTAGCTAACGAGCATTAGTTCTTTTATTTGCTGAAATGTATAAATAGTGAAAAAACCTGAATGACCTCAGAATCACCACTAAGAAGCCCAGGGTGAAGAAGGAGCAACAGGACACTGCTGGATCCATGGGTGGTAACTATCTTCTGCTTGATCACTCTCTCTCTCACCCCTTTCTTTTCTATTTCTTTCTATCTCTTCCCCTCACATTTATTGCTAAATAAAATCCATGTTACTGACTTCAGCATATGGTCTCATTTGAGCCTTAATTTGGGCAGAGGCACTTCTCACTAATGGGCTCTCAGCAGAAGTTTCAAGCCCTATGCTCCTGAAAAGCTAACCCTCTCAAGTTCTCCAAATTAAAGCATGGCTTCGTATATTTTGCAATCTTGTAGTTTAAATTTGGGGTCAATTAACACGGATTATTTTCCTCAAGAACTTAGTTTTATGGTGAAAAAAACGTTTTTGCTTTACATGCTAAGTTCTGAGATAATCTGACCTATCTTTAATTAGTTAACAATGTTAATTTATCCCTGGTTAACCATCATTAGACACATTTTATTTTAAAAAAATTAAGAATACATGCTAATCTATTTTTCCTTTCACTTCTATCAAATAAATTCAAACCAGTGCTTACCAGCCTCTCCTGTTTGTCCTGATATCCAATCTGAAGATATGCTGCCTGCCATGTTTACTGCTAGCACATAAAATTCATACTCTGTGAATGGTTCCAGATCAATGACTGTGGTACTGGTCTGTGGTGGAGCCAAGGCATTTTCATTCTGAGATTCCACAACTGGCTGAGGACTGAGCCATCCACTGCTTTGGAAAATACGAATTTCAGGAGGAAGAAAGTTCCCAGCTGATTTTAATTTTTTTCTCATGTAAAGTTCATATCTTATAATAATACCTGGAGAAAAAGGCCAGAAAAATTAGTGAATTTAAAAGATGTCTGGAGTTCCACTAAAATACTGACTGGGTTTTTTTCCTTTTTTTTTTTTTCTTTTAAGAAAAGGAGAAGGGAACTTTTGAGAGACGTTTTAATGCCAGCATTTTAGACCATATTACTGGATAGGAGATACATGTGTGTGTCAGTTCTGCATCAGGGCAAACTTATTACATACACAGAAAGGCCTCACCACTCTGGGGGAAAAAAAAAAAAAAAAAACAAAAAAACCCCAAAACAATCAGTGTTGTGGTATGAAGCAATACATGATCTAGGTTGGATTGTGAAAGTAGTTTACCTATAAGATCATAAGGAATCTGACCACAGATTTCTTGCAAAGCCAGGAGATAATGGTCATAAAATGTATATATTTGGGTCTGTATTCATGCTCTAAATTGGAGAGTTTGCTTGGGAGAAAAAGCTTTTGTCTTTGGAGAGACTGGGAAATCTGACCAGATAACAAAACAAATATGAGAATATTGCTTAAATCTGCCTGTGCTGGCCATTAGATGCATGTCATGGCTATGGACTACGAGGAGTGCACGACACAGGTTGAGATGCTAGCAGCAAATATCATGACCTGCAATGTAGAAACTGCCCCTCTAAATACATATTTATTATTATTGTTATTTGTTATTGTTATTCTTGTGTGGGCATTCTTCCTGTCTAATCTGGAAATAGCTGGAAAATGAGATGCTAAAAGTGAAAGCTGAGCTCCCCATAGACAGATGCCCATTTTGTGAACAGATCAAAATGTTTGTTTTCACATGCACAAATACTTGCGCATGTAAGTGCAAGTTCAAAAACTCCATCGCTCATATATTAAAAGATAGTTTTACCAATAAAATCTGTGGTATCACAGAAGTATCCTACAACAGCTGTGTTCTCAGTTTCAAAAACCTAAAATATTATTACACAAGTTAGACTAGCAACTCTTGGCAATCACCTAATCCCTAACAAAGTTATACTGGTAATAGAATTGGCTACTGCACATGACGGATGGTTTCAAAAACAGACTTCTCTGTTAATTCTTAGATTTTTTTCCATAACTGTTATCTGCTTATTTATTTTTTGTCAAGCAATATCACCACATCTGTCTGAACTAAGCAATCTGGCAAATTAGGAAAAAATTAATTTTACTGTAAATGTTTGATTATAAATGTGATTTTTGCTGCAGCAGATGCCACTAAGTGCTAAATCCTGGACCCAACAGTCAGTGGATTTCTGGACTCCACAAGAATAAAACACAGACTCTGAGGATACATATAATGGCAAATACACAAACTAGGAAAACGCCTTCCTTCATTTCTCAGTGTATGGTACATGGATAAGGATATTCTAATGAGACTTGAGGAAATTCTGCCTTTCCCTTGCAAAGACTTTGACAAAAGTAAACACCATGTCCTACCATTTGGTTTCTCAGGTGGTGACCATTCCACAGCCAGTTCTGTAGAGCTGATGGTTTCTACAGTTGGTGGGTGTAGCCCTTCCGGAGGAGCTTGTGCAGTAACTACAGTTACTGGTTGGCTCTTTAAGCAGCCTCCACTAGTACAAGCTTGCACAGAAAAAACATACTTTGTAAATGGAACAAGATTCCAAATAATTGCTGAAGTCTTTAAGCCTTCATACTGACCACAAGGCCGAAGATCAACAGAGCTGATACAAGTCAAAATGTATTTCTCTATGGGCCCAGAGTCATTGGAGATGCTTGTCCAGTAAAGTAAAACAGAGTGGTGACTAACAGGAAAGACAGGATTTAAATCCAAGCTTCCTACAGGTGTCCCAGATTTTGTTCTGTATGTCACTGAGTCACTTCTTGTGAAACCATGAACGTTGCTGGCTTGGATATAATAGGAATAGAAGGTATATGGAGCTAACATGGTATCGGTGAAGGTCTGAACACCTGAAACAAACAGGTGAGAAGAAAACTGTATCAGTCTAAGACACCACAAACAATCTTAATTTCTATACCTAAAGTCTGTCCGGCTCTAATCCAAGACGTTTATGCCTGTTCACATGCTCTTCTTGAGATTATAAACATTTTAACTTCTCAACTTTTTTCAGCACAGGAAAAAAACTCCCCTTTACCCTTTATTACCTTCCACTGCACATTAGCATCATCACAGAAATTATTTTTCCACTGAACTTCTCCTAGTTCCTGGTTTAATCATGAAGAAGATTAATACAATTATCTTCTCATTCCTCTTTTTCTTCAAAATAATTATTTCAAATGTAAATCAGCATCAATATTAGTGAATATAATTTGGGAAAAAAAAAACCAAACCACTGGGCAAACTTTCAGATCTCTGTTTTTGATTAATTTGATGGCATAAGACCAAATATTTCAACTTTGTGTGCCTTCACTTCTTCACTTCTATAACAATGCTTAATATCTCATTTAAAAAGCACTTGATCTTGGATAAGAAGTGAAACAAAAGTGCAAATAATTTTCAAAAAGGTATATACAAAGCTTATATTTACCTTCCTCACCCCTACTTTCCATTATTCTTAGCAGATTTTTTAGCATTTTTTAGTACCAATGGCCATTAATAGCTCCTGTGCATATCCCAGAAGCAGTTACACACGTTAGTCATCACAGCACAGTATGAATTTATGTACAGTCATACCACCATACATTCTTTTGCCTTAAGAAATAGTGAACATTGAGTAATATATGTCAGAGCACTTGTAAACTTTTTCAAAGCTAATGAAGTGGATGAACCCATTTCTGCATCCCCTCTGTACATCTGCAGTGGCAAGCCAGCCCTGAATAAAACTTAAAGAGGACCCCAAAGTTCTGAATACTGCTAGATATTCAACCTTTGACACTGTAGCACAAAAGCGGCAGAGTCAGCCCAGCAATTGCTTACAGCACTTCCCTACAGCAATCACAAAACTATCCCTGGAGTCCAGCAATAAGACTGGGTTAAGTCATCTTCAGGCCTTGCAAACCATGGTACTTCAGGCAGGGCTGGGGAACAACTCCGCCGGCTGAATAGCTGCTACTGAGACTTCCTTGTGTGTTAGCAGTGAGCAGGCAGAAGATGCAGCAGGATCTCCCCCCGCACATGGCACTGGTGAGGTCTCACCTCAAATCCTGCGCCCAGTTCTGGACTCACTACAAGAAAGACACTGAGGGGCTGGAGCAAGTCCAGAGAAGGGCAACGGTGCTGGCCAAGAGTCTGGAGCACAAGTCCTGTGAGGAGCTGCTGAGAGGTGGGGTCGTTTTGGAGAAAAGGAGGCTCAAGGGAGACCTTACCACTCTCTACAACTGCCTGAAAGGAGGGTGTGGCCATGTGAGGATCAGGGTCTTTGCCCAAGTAACAGGATGAGAGAAAATAACCTCAAATTGCGCTAGAGGAGGTTGGATATTTGGTATTAGGAGATTAGATATTAGGAAAAATTTCTTCATGGAAAGGGTGGTCAGGCTTTGGAAGGAGCTGCCTGTCAGAGTGGTGGAATCAAGACGTTTGGAAGCATTAAAAAATGGGTGGGTGTAGCACCTGGGGACATGGCTTATTGGTGCCATCACAGTGCTGGGTTAATCATTTGACTCAATGATCTTAGTGGTCTTTTCCATCCTTAATGAGTTTATGATTTCGTATTTAGCTATATTTATAAGTAATTAAAACAAACTCAGTTTGGAGTTAGAATTGATAGTAACTTTGGGTGTTTTTTCACATTTTAGAGCAAGTAGTTTATTTTATCCTCAAGACAAAGACAGCTCTGGGAAACCTGAGGCTCAGGTTTTCCAGAGCAGTTAAGAAAACACTATTTTAATCGGGCATTCTGCAATACTATCATCCAGGTCACCATGCTGATTTAGAAGATTATTCTTAATTTTCCTTGGGAAGTTCAATGTTTCTATAAAACTCTCATTTAGCCACAAGATAATGTTGATCCAGTTGTACTCTGGGTTCATATGCATTACAAATTCCATTCTGTACTAAGAAAAAATAACATTATGAAAAGTTCCGTCAGCATTAACAATGTATTTTTGATATTCAAACACAAGCAGATGATTTCATATCGCTAATTAGGGGGATTTCCAGAAAATGTCAAAAATGTCTTTTGAAACCAAATCTATACTTTTAAGAAGATAATGTTTTGTTAAATAGAAACATGCTAATGTTTCATTATCCAGCTAAATAAATCCAGAATTTTTTTGCTTTCTACGAACTATGTAGGTAGTATCATGAAACATCATCCTCAACAATGCACCATTTCAAGTAAATTACTGAACAGATTTATAACAATGAAGTATCATAGCTTTTCTTTTGAGATTAATTTGCATTTTTACTAAAGTTAGGCCTTTAAACCAAATTAAGGAGCTGGAATATTCTCTGTTAGTTCTCTGGATTTTTAATGTTTCTTTCTCTCAGTCACTTAATCCCATGCTTACATGGGGGTCACATACCTTTCCTCACTGTATGTACTGCAGAGTGCCCAAATTCACAACATAAGCAACATAAATGAACTGTAACACTGCAGAGTGAACCGAAACACAGAAATGTGAGGTGCATTCCAAAGGATCTGAACTTCCACCGGAAAAAAAATTTTTTTTTTCTTCCCTCCAGGGTACAGACCAACAATGAGAGAGACTCAACTTCAGCAAAACATTAATGCTGCATTGGTAAGAAACTGCAACAAACTGAAGAAGCTCTTAGAACAGAGGTCAAACCTTAGTGGCATTAAACCACACCCATCCCCCTAAAAAAACCCACTTGTGTGCCATGTATACATACAAACAGTATCCAAACCCATCTCCTTTTCTTTGGTAAGTGGATCAATATTAGCACAAAATGGCCTTTCCAGCTTGGACAGAGTGTCGAATCCTTTAGGACTGCCTTCTGAGGATCCCTTGGCAAGCCTCAACACGAGAGAAGTGGTGCCGCTAAAGACAAATCAGGAGCTACACTGATAGCTTAACAGAAGGTGCTAAAAGTTAGAGGCCACAAAAAGCTTTCCTATCTGTTAACAGTTTAAAACCAGGAAGATGAAAAAAGAAGTTTAAGCACATTATGGTCTCTTCTGTTCACCCTAATTCTTTATCTGTGACTTTGACTCTTAGACTTTGGTGTCTGTGTATATTTTCAATAAATACCTTTGGTGAGTCAATTTTAATTTTTTTCAGATTAAAAAGTAAAATAATTATCAGCCATTTGGGGTGATTCCATTTGCCAGGTTTTAGACTAGGGTATTCATTTCTTTCAAGCACAATTAGTAACACAGAACAGTAACTCATTAAAGGAAAACAGAATAAAGTGTTCAAAAACACAGAGAATGATAATGACAGAAATAAGAAATGGCTAAGAAACATCACACATGACACATATGTATATGTATGTACAGATACATACGTACACACAAATATGAAAACTTTGATGTCACCTTACTTACTATAAGGATGGTAGTCTTCAGTTGTATAAATTTCTTCCTCATCCCTATACAGCTGGTAAATAAGCCTGTTAGAATTTGGAGAGTCAGGGGAACTCCATGAAAGATTGATAACAGAAGAATTGAGAACTTCTCCTGTAGGAGGAGGTTGCTGGAAAGGAGCTAAAACATACACAAAAAATGAGGATGTAAAAATGAAGGTAATCAATAATCACACAAATTTGAAAAAAAATGCTAAGAAACTGCTAAGCTTTCTTCACCAAAAAAACCTGTTGAGTAAATGCACGGTCACCAGGGCAAGACACTATTAGACTAAATCAATCCATCCAAATGCTCTCCAACAAAGCTTTTTATCCATGAAACAAGTGTATATATTTAAACAAGTTATGAATAAACTTAATCCTCTTTTCCACCCCAAAATAAAGCAATTGTTTTCCAAACACTTTTTTTTTCAATGTATTTCAAGACCTCTAAAAAACACAAACATATTTATCTGGTCACACTGAAGTTTCTAATTCAAGTAGGATTCATTTTTTCAGAGGATTCATTCCATTTTAGCATAGACCAGGCGTAACTTGCTCTAGGAGAATACAAATGGAAAGTCCAAATAAGTCCAGATTTTGCTGAAGTGTTAAAATAAGCTTACTTAATATAATAAAATCGCAGAAACATAAAGGGCAAGATTTTGAAGTTTATTAGGGTAATTGACTTCCATTTGTTTCCAAAGAAATTGAAACCCATGAGAGCAAAGTATCTAACATTTTAAGAAATCAGCTTGACATGCTTATTTACCAAAATACAACTCTACCACCTCCATTTACTTTGAAAAATGTGCTACTTAATTGCACTAGTATCAAAAAAGAGAAAAACAAACTTGAAGTTCAAAAGCCAAGGGCCTCACATTTTAACGAAGAGCATTCAAAGCCCCCCCCCCCCAGTCCTCTTCTGTAATCCAAATGCATGATCATGGTCCTTCCTAAGATAATAGCTAATACTCAGTAATTAAACTTTATATACATAGATCCACATGTTTTGACATAAACATACATTTTTACGGATAGACTCGATTATCTCAAAGGTCCCTTACAACCTAGATGATTCCATGATTCTATATTTATGCTATTATTCAGGTCAGAGAATGAGTCCACAGCTTGCTGTAGGATCTCCAGTAATCCAGATCTCCAGTAATGCTGACAAAAGCCCTACTCTCTGTCCCTCCTTACACTGTGCATTTGCACAGAACAAGACAGATCTGTTTTGGCAGATAGTAGCTGCTATCAAAGGCAGACTGTGCCATTTCCCCATCCTCTTCACCAAGGCAGTGTTGATCTAGAGGAAAACATTTTTCTCAAGGAATGAGAATAGCCCAGGGTAGTACAGAAATCAGCACATGGAGTAAGCTACCAGGAGCTGGATTCAGAACCACCCCATTAACTTTCCTCCCCAACTTTAAGTATTATAGGAGAACATCAAGATTAGAAACATGGATTTTTTTTCTTCTTTTTATAAATGATCATCCTCTTCATTATGTGGATATTTTATTAATATCACCAAAAGTTAATTACTAAAATCTGTTCAGCCAAGCTAACAGGAGACAAGAAGCAAAGAATGAAGTCACAGACAGAAAATGTCACGAAGACCTCAAGCCACACAAGTGATAGAGGTAGAGACTTATGCCCAAATCAGTGGGCCACACTATATACAGGCTTTTAATACAAATCTAGAATGTGAAATGAAGCTATTTAGAGTAAGATAATGAAAAGCCCTGCTTCTATTGAAGTCTCTCAGCCAGGAAATAGCACAAAATATTTCTACAATTCATTGGACTGAACAGAACATAATCATCATCCTCCCTTAAAAAGCACAGGTTGTTCTGCTGCCAATCTGGAGCTTTTGAGTTCATCTCATTTAGGACGGGAATTTATGCTGAAGTGTCTACGGGAGTAAAGTTTGAGAATCAGAGGAAACAAGGGCTCCTAAATCCCTTGGCATTTAAGAAATATTATCTCCATGTAATACATACTTACAAGACCTGAGCAATCACAGAAATTTACCAGCATCACCTTCATTCTCCACTGGCAGTCTCACACTACAGCATATTGCTTCCATATGTTTGCTGGTTTGAATTTTAAATATGTAAGCAAAGTACTGTACTGCACATTTTTGTGCAGCATCTAAGACATCGCGAACCAGAAATATAGCTAAGGAAAAGGTCTTTTCCTTAATGAACACTAGTTGGACAGTGACAGCAACTTACACTTGCTTCCCTTGGCAAAGACTTATAACCAGTAAAGAATGTGTCAACAAAATACTGTTCTGCAATGAAAATAACCACAAATGAAAAGCCAGGCAAAGCTCCATATGTGTGCAACAAGTTCAAATACTTTGGTATGAATAACCAAAAGACTTCAATTGCTATATCCTTTATGTCCAGAAGAGGACTCCGCTTGTCATTTAGAATACTGCCTGATGTACTTTTATCTAACTAAAATCTATTATATTATTTCTCTATGTCATACTATTATTAATCAATTTTATAGTTGAATTGCTATTGACCTTTATTCAATGTGTATCCCAACACAAATAAGTAGGTTGGCTTATGTTTGTAAAGCACTTTGAAGATAAACAGCATCATAAAAGTGCCATGTATAATTATTATTACACATTCAGTAGAAACATCTTACATTTTTTAAAGAAACAACGAGCCAATCAACTGCCTGAACAATAGATACTGTGCCTTCTACAGAAGAGTATGGGGGAGAACAAAGCATAACTACTTAAACACTGTCAAACTTTGAGAAGAGCAAAAAAAAATCATCTTTTGAAACAAATCACTCTCTCTATGATACCCATTTGTAATGTTGTAATATTACTTGAAATTTAAATTTATTTACAATGAAATACAAACTGATATCAAGATGAGAGCTGCCTCTACCTGTAAACACTTTGGGCATTTACATCTCTGCTTGCAAATCTATAGTGTTCACCTGTCACAGTTACGAATATCACATAAATACCCATGTAGAACACACAAAGAAATATTTTGTTGAAGGAGGATCCAGAAACATATTCCAGAGATAACTTGGGAACGTCTTACCCTGCTGTTGCATTACACATGGCTACCCGAGCTGACTGGCACAATATGACCACTGTGGCCATTATTAATTAGGCCTGCTGACAGAAATGTCCAATTAACATCTGCAGAGTTCCTCACTCACCGCTTACAGGACTTCCAAGACTGGGCTCTTAACTGTGTATGGCAGTAAGATGTGCCACCAAAATGTAACCCAGCTCTTTCAGAGTGAGCTGAAGTCCTTCCCACATGGTTTGGCGTTACGTAGCATGATGCCCTCAGAACCTGTGTCTGAACATTGACCCAAAGACAGCTAAAGTACTCAGTTTTCTTATGACCTATACTTTTGCCTTTTCTTCTTTAAAGACCCTGCCAGCTTGGAGCCTGTGTGCTGGGGATCTTCATATCCAGATGTTCCATTGCAACTTGTTTCATTACAATCCATGATCTGACCCTCAACATAGCATTGGCCCCACCTCACACACACCAATTTATGATGTTCTGTTACATCACATCACGTATTTTCCCAAACTGACTGAAAAAGCACCCCAGGAGGAGAAAGGTAAAGCTACATTGCACTGAGGAGAAGATTTGGAATTAATCACCAGGAGCAGGTTTTCAACAAACCTTCTGTTCCTCAGACTTTCTGAAGGCAGGTGTCCTGCCTCCTGTCTGTAGCAGGAAAGAGGGCTAAGCTGTAACTTGTACAAAGGCTGTTGAATTTATGTGACTAAAAGACGAATTCTGGATTGGTCACTACAAAGAACATGTGCAAGAGAACAATGGGTTGTCACTTCTCCCCGGGTTAGACTGCAAGCCTAAGGTGTGTATGACATAAAGGATTCTGTACATCTCTCTACAAAACAGTCCTAAGATACAGTGAAAATCACCCAAACTTCAGTGGCTCTATATTTGGGGGTAGGGAGGGAATAAACCCCAGTTTTAGTACGGCTGACCTAATTCAATACTCACTAAATCAATTAAAAACTTTAATTTGAAAGACATGCTTTTAAGACCTAACATCCACTTACTTTTACTGCAGCCAAATAGATTGTGGACATCCAAATTACTGGCATCGGGAACACAGTTGTCACATTTCAAGCCAGTCACAAATTGTTTACAAACACACTGTCCAGTAACAAGATGACAAGTCCCACTAATGGCTCCTGCAGGATGACAATTACAGTGCTGACATCTATAAACAAAAACAAATCAAGGATGTGATCAACACACATCAACACTTCAGTTAAGCACAGTAGGGTTTTGTTTAAAAGATTCTTGGGCAATATAATTAAAACATCATAAACAGTTCAGTAGTCTGAAACAGAGCAGAAAATCTATTAGTCTGATTAAAAAAAAACTTACAAAAAAGGTGCCCACTATAAAAATAAATATTTCACTGCCAGAATAATATTGTAATTTTTTTAAAAATGGCTTAGAATTAAAGAGCTTTTATATATTTTGATCCATACACAAACTGGATACTAATGTTTGGTATTAACCACATTATGCACTCAGTCCTGCATCCTCACTCACACAACTTTTCTTGAGAGCTGCTGAGTTCAACAATACATATGTAACCAGCTGAAGAGCTTTCTGCACAAAATAGGCAACCTTCTACCGCAGGGGAAACTAGGCTTTAGCTGGAAAAAATAAATCAATTAATAATTTCTTGTCCACAAAGGAAATTTAAGGTTGAAAAAAATAACACACTGTGAATAAAGGAGAACAAATGGTGGCCAAAACTGGGAGAAAAAAACCTCAGATTAAAACAGTGACAGGAAACAAAACAGCAGAAATACTAATATTACAACAGAAAACATGATTTCTTTGCAGCCTGAAGGACAAAATTTGAAATAACTACAGCGAATAATTAGTTAAATGTGCAATTAAATTATTTTTAAATTAAAAAGAACAAAAAAATTAAAAGCACTGGTAATCACACAAATGCCACACTTCAATTCTGTAAATCTCTCTGGCAGTAGTAGAATACTTTCAGGATTCATTTGTGCATTGGCTTTTGCACGTGAAACCTCTTGTGATCAACTTGTTCTTCACTTGATACACTATTTCCCCACTGACACTCATTTACAGCACGAACACCAATGTCAGATTGTGCAAATATTCAGACTCGGAACATGTCAAAATTATGCAAAGCAAATTACTACAAATACTTTTATGCTACTCCTTGCAATACAGACTGCCATTATTACTCATAACAAAGTCAACAATGGCAAATAAAACTCCATACTTTAGATTCTAATTTCACTATATTTTAATTGCTGCAGACTAAAAGAGATCTGAAAGAACATGGTCTGGGAGAAATGTGGGAAGGTACATTGCAGCTAAAACATACTGGGAAGTCTACACTTCCCTCCCCTTGCCCTGAGCTGGAAAAGTTCAGTTCTCAGGCAAAAGTAACATCAGCCTCAAGGGAATTTTAAATCACTCCAGGTGCGTCCCAAGGTGATGAAGCAGCAAAAAGACACCAGAGAAGTCCAAGGCAGTCATGCTATGTCCCCTTTACTCTACTAATTCTAAGACTAGACAAGACTTAATTTATATTTGGCTGATCTTGCCTTGGCCAGTTTCACCACATCCAAGGAAATATGTGGTGGTGCCTTCACACAAGTTACTTTGCCGTTTTCCCAGTCACCACCATCATACCATAGTCTGTATCTCCTTCTATCCATACGAAAGCAGAAATAAAAGTGAGTTCAATTATGTTTTAGGTATCAGCTTTTTAAGGCAAGGGAGAGAGGAGGGGAAGGTGGAAACTGTTTTCACATCAGGACACTAAACTTCAGGTCAATAATCAGTGAAATAGGCATTAAATGTGACAGATTTTTAAACAAGCTTAAGAAAACTCTTCACATACATTTTCTGCCTATCGCAGAGCTCTCTGTATTAGAGTTCCTTTACTCCACAGCAGCTCGTGCTGTGTGATCTCCTGGGGAATCATTCAACACCCTTAAAAAGGCTGATAAAAGCTAAAGCTGCAAAATAAGCTGCAAATTTGTTTTATGGACTAATATCCTTTTGAGAATAAATAAAATACATTCTCGCTTGGAAGCCACTATACTGTAGTTTGCTCTCTTTTACAGTCAAGAGAAAAGGGCAATTTTTTCGAAAGTCTTTTCATCTATAGACAGTGCAGCCAAATCCCCCTTTAAATAGAGGTTTTGTTCAGAGTATTTTAACATCATGACTAAAAACCCAATTTAGTTACAAAAAAAAAAGACAGAATTGCTTGTTCAGTAAGACAATATTTTAATATTACTTCATAATTTCACTACATGATGATTATTTAGTGTGGGGGCTGTTAAAAAAAGTTTCTCGATAGATAAACAGAGAAAGAGAAGCTTCTCTTATTGTTCCTGTATATTATTGCACCTCTTATGAATAAGAGTCTCCTGATTGTTCTAGTTTTGATTATCATTCACACATGACAATCAAACTCAATACCTATACAGTCACAGTGATAGCTCTCAGCCTGGCAGGGTGGAGCTGCTTCTTTCTGCTTGTTGCAGTTTTCTTCTAGGAAAAGTTCACCTATATTGAATGAGGCTCCTGATCCTGCAAATAACAGCATATATTTCATCATATGCTGCTCCACGGGATTACACATTATTTCTGTGTAATCACGTGCATCATTTTTTTAACCTGCAGAAAACTAGAACTAGATTTGTTGTTAGGCATAGTTCATGCTTTTCAGTCAGGATTGAGAATTCAGTCAATTAAGGATTTTCAAAAAAATATCCAATTCTTTAAAAACATAAGTAACTTTTAAACATGTGAGAAATATTTTCAGCATTCTTGCTAAGTGCTACTTTCTCAAGGTACTCCCGGAATTGTATATAATCAAGGAAAACAGACTTTTAAAACATGGAAAGAGAAATGTCATGCCAAGATGAATTGTGATATTGATTTTCTGAGGATAAATGGTTTTTGTAATATTAATATAGAGAAACCTTTATTACATTGACTCTCTAGGTGCAGTTAGAGCCTCTCCAGCAATCTGTTTAAAATCTTCATTTTTCATCCTTATGGGAAAACCTCACTTGCTAAATGGATTTCATAAACAGTAATCTGTCAAGATATATATATAAATAGATAAACAATTTGTGATGTTCATTGACCAGTTCATTATAGTAAACAATACAGAGGTAAAGCATTTCAAATACGTACAGATGCCCACAACCATTACAGATCTGCTCAGACTGCTGCAAACACCCAGTATTTCTAATTCTTTAATTGCCAAGAAAATTTTACTGCTTCACAACCTGAAATGCATTAAAGAATATGGAGTTCCTGTTTTGTCTCGAAAGCACCACAAAATAAATCAGCTCACATACACTTTCCTCAGAGTGGGAGAATTTTAAAGCCTCACAATCTCTGTGCATCACAACTTTTGCTTCTTTTGTGCCACTGTGCAAAGACAGATATGTCTTTGCCACTGCAGATAGCTCACTTCCTTTTCTGTCCTTAAAAGACACTTGGAGCAAGGATGGCTTAAATGACCTGGCAACTTTATGGAGAAAGAAAAAGCATATTACTCTTTTTATGAAGATATTAACAGTTACAGAAATGGAATAAAATAGATTAACAAATAAAGGCCTGCATTATCATTTTCAGAGGATAAAAGTTTCTGCCTGAGGAACAGAGGAACATTGCCCAAAAAGACAACAATGAAAAGGGAGCCAAGAAAATGCAACAAAGGTAAATCACGTTAATGTACTACCAGAGAAGTCTTCAATACTGCCATGAGGATTAACCAGTATTAAGGCATTAAAGACAACTCAGATTCAAATTCTGGAACTCTAAAAACTTTCTATCTTTACAACAAGGTCTGGATCTAGATAATTTATATTTCCACATTTTGAATTTCAAAAGACAGGTTAAAATGCAGGTATTTGAAAGACAATATCTAGCTCAGAAAAGCTATTGCTTAGCACAAATGTGCTAAAACTGAGGGGCGGGGGAAGAGTCTATTTCTAGTAACTAAAAAGAAGGTATCATTCATAATAAGGAAAATATATTTCAAAGGGAACCTTAATATTACAGACTTTATTTCTCACCATTGGAAATGACAGGAAGTGAAAATAGGAAGTCCTTATTCCTACAGATTACTTTATGGCCATTAGCAGATGCCTCTGTGACCCGAAACAGTAAAAAATAATTTTAAAAATCTCCTAATGAGTGACAGTAACATAAAAGTTAAAGTGAAAAATCCGCAGAATAATGTCAAATATATGCAAGATGACACTGATAATCGTCGCCTAAAAGCATGTCTACCCCACACTAGCTAGGGGAGAGGAGAAGAGGGAGGGGAACGTTGTACAGATTTTGCTCCTGCCTGTGGTATGTGGTTTGGGTTTTTTTAAAGGCAAAAATACCAAATGTAACAAAACAATCTAACACCATCAGTCTGCATGAAAAGATGATAGCAGAGGAGCTGTGCAATCTTTCCGGACAATATTTAAAAAGGAAATTGAGATTGTGAGGACTAGGCAAGAAAGATGATCCTGGAAGAAAAACAGCAATAGTTGAAATACAGTGCACTATATAGATACGTTTTCCCCTTATAATCCAGGGAATCCATATAATTCCAATGTACCTAAAGACCCCAGGCTACATTAGAAATACAATTTACCCTGTGGCACATAACAATATGTTGAAAAAGAATACATTGCTTCAGAAAAAAAAATATTTGAGAATAAAGGCGCAGTGAATATTTGTACTGCTGTTACCAAAGGAAATTTGGAAAGTCAGGGATATCTGTAGTTTTCCCTTTCCCTACCGGCCACCCCCCACTAAATCTTCCTGAAATCTTCAAAAGCATTCATTAGTTATAAGAACAGCAAACTACCTGCATTTTAATAGTCAATGTTTAACACCTCAGAAAACAACACACCTTAGAGATGATGCAGAGACAACATAGGGAAACAATTAACAAATTGCTATAACTTAGCCTTATACACCTTTCATGCTGTTTCTACTTAAATCCATGGCAAAAATTCTATTTCCTTCAGCTCATGGGAGCAGTGGGCATTGCGTAATGTATCACATGCAAATCAGAGTGCACACATGAACTCATAGAAGGATTAACGTAACTAGAACACATCTTCTCATTGTCACTAAACCCTTGACTGAGCCATGAGAAAAAATGTAACAAGGAGGTTATAAGTGACCTGTAAAAAAAGAAACACTCACCTCCCTGTGACAGAGTCAAATCCAAAATAAAGTTCTTTGCACTGTTCACATGTCTGTCCCGTTACAGAGGCATCTTGGCAACTACATTGGCCAGTGAGGTTATCACAGATCTGATTCAGGGAACCAGCTATGTGGCACAGGCATGGCAGACAGCCAGTGACGCTGGATGGAGAAAAATAAAAACCTGGAACAGAAAGGGATTTTAAGAATCCTTTTGTTATCTCTCTTCAGACTCTTAGCCAGAGCAAATGCAAAATAGGGGGAGTACATTAACATGTCTGTGGGGAAAGTAAAGACTCGAGGACATGAGAAGTACTCATGAAGGCACCACAAGCAGTAGAAACAAAAAATAACAGGGGAGAGACATTTGTCCATTCTAGTCTGGGATCTCAGCTCTGAAAAGGGCCAGCTGCAAACCCTGAGAAATGCATATAACTTCCTAAGAATGTTTCTTAATTTTTCTCAACCAGTGGTTGACTTAATCCTTGAAACATGATAATGTTTCTTTGGAAAAATTACATTTGATGAGCATTCCCAGGTTCTAGGTAAAATTTACATTTTACTCCTCCTTAACAAAGCTTGTATCCTACACAAATACTTTCACAGAAACTAATAAACTGATAACAGAAAGTTACTTATCTATTATTAAAATGCTTTCACTCCAAACTCCTTCTCTTCCTGTATTATTTCCAATTATGAACTAGAGCATTCACTTCACATTCCCCACAGCGTATCTGGTATGATTCTGCTATATCTTTCATCCTATTGCCCCCGCAAGGAATCTTTATTTATGCCTTTAACACATTGCTGATAAATACAGTTAGATACAGTTTATACACCTCTAATCTGGTCATTGAAGAATTTACCCGTTATTCACAACCTCACCCAAAGTTCTTAACAAAAGAGCTTTTACACACATTCTACTAATGATGCTGTTCCACTTGCATAATCTATTTCACTACATATGGACTTACTCCATTCTTAATAATTTCTTTCTGATCTGAGAAGACAGTTTAAGTAATGGAACACTAGTAAAAAATATAATTACATAAATTTCCAAAGTATTTTCTATTTTTACCTGATCATTAATAAACATTTAACTGTTCTCTTTATTTTTCCCCCTCCCCTGCTTCGGATTGGTACAGTTTATTAAAAATGTAGCAATGCCTGAGAGCTCTGCAAACGATCCTGATGGCTCAGTATTAAGAGACACTAGACAACAACAAGTACCTATCGTGGAACATGAATCCTAAAATAGGGCCATTGATACGAGTTTCTATCTCCCTTAGCTAGTTGCTATTAGTTATTATTGTACAACTTCAATAGAAAAATTTCAGCTGCTACTGAGATACGCAGCATTTGCACAGACTTCTCAGACACTTGCCCTCTCTCCAGATCAAGTTCAATCAGTAGTTTCTTAGTCATGTTCTCAGCTACTGAATATTTTTTGCTGTCCAATAACTTCCCAATGTCCTGCTTTATAATAAGGAACCCAAAATTATATTGTAACATGTCATATTGCCCAAGGCCTTATTATTTGTCTTACAAAAGATAGCTCTATATATACACCCCTAGGGTGGTATTCTCTGTCTTTGCAGCAGTGTTGCACTGTGAGCTCATATCCAAATAGCAGAGGAACTAAACAAATTGAAAACATTAGAATTTTACTGCTCAAATCTTTGTTCAAGTTTAGCCTCTGGTCCTCGGTGAGATAAATCTCAAGTGGACAGTGAAGTGATATCAGTCTCCAGTTAACATACATTGGCATCATAAAAAACCACGCTGTTGGCACTTTATTCCAGAGAGGCCCCGAACTGAGGCACCACAGAGAGCAAATAGCCTGAAGTTATTAGTGAGGCAGCATGTATTATCTCCTGCTGCACTTCTCTGCGCTGCACAGTGCCCATCCTGTGCATAAATAGAGGAGACCATTTCCCAGCAATGTCACTCCTGAGCACAATGAACGACTCCACTTGCAGAACCTAACAGGAAGGCTGGAAACAAGTTTAAGCCTTGGACTCGTGCAGAAGGTCAAAGCACTTCTTCAGAACCCACTTTAGAGTTGCAGTAAATGATAAGCACTCAGGCTAAACCAGATCCTTTTCATCGGAAATTTTGCACGGAACTATGATTCTGTGATTCTTTTGTATAAAATAACATCTAAGAGAACCCTATGATACAATGGGCAAATGAGCACATGTCTAGAAAACAAATTCATTTTCCCTGAGCAGGATCAATTATTACAGCATATACTGACTATTGTAGCAGTGAAATAACTAACTATAATCCATGCCTTAGTGTTAAACATCCTGGCTCTCCTACAGACATACTTCCTAAACCACTGTAGAGCAGTGAAGGATTTGGTAGGATATTTTTTATTACAATCTTTTAAAAATGCTCTAAAAGTTCTTAGACACTACCACAATTACTTTTTTTCCCCCTGAAGTAAAGGCAAAACTTTTTTTAAAAGTGAGGGATAGGAAAAGGCAAAAAATTTCTTCCCCCAACTAATTTGTAAGTAAATTAACATGATTAAATGTAGAGGAAAAAGAGGAAACATCAGATTACAAATTCATACTGTATGTCATAATCATTATTATTATTATTTACTTCCACCATCTAGAATTTGACTCCACCTAGGAAAGAGTAACAACTTAATGCAAGCTTAATTTACAGCAAGATTAGAAGAGCTCATAAAAGTTGCTTTATGAAGGATCCACTGTTTTATAATAGAGCCAATTTCCAATTTTAAGACAGCCACTGCAAATCTCTGTGAGATCTATGCATATAACTAGTATTATGCTTACTCTTCTTCAGATTTTTTTTCAATTCAACCATAACTGATCACATTTGTCAATCAAACATACTCTTCAAAAGGGAGAATGAAAGTCATATCAAAGTATTCAGCTTCTTTTTTTGAATCATCCTCTTAGCATTTCTCCCTCTGTATAGAGAAGGAACACATGACTAATTCCTTAGCACTTCTACATGCAGCAATCTACAGCAGCAATGCTCATTTCTTAACCACAGCCTGGGCTTCAAAACGCACAGTTAACCACACCAGCAATGTTGTCACAAGATAATTCACACTCCTCTCACCAACAGGGGTATTATGCACACAAACCCTCAGTACTGGTACCCAGACACACATCCTACATGTTACTTTACATCTTTCCCATACTATGTAGCATTCTATGCAAACCTGTGGTTATGGAGTAAGGAAGTTAAAAAATGCCTTTTTTACAGCTTTGCTGGTCTCCTAACAAGACCCAAGACCTGTGCTGAATGGGATTTGTGAGGCACAAATCTCAGTCAGCAACATAGGTCCAGAATGAAGCAGGGACAAAATGCTCACAACAATTTGGGGGCTGAAGAGAACCTGTGTTTCAGCCACTGCAACCTAGGATATCTCAAGAGCAAGTTTCTGTACAAGGTAAAGCTGCTCTTTCACTTTGTTTCGTGTTAGAATCAAGTGCTCCTCCTCTTGCACACTCCATTGGTTTAAACAAAAGATAAAATGTACACCAATCTAGCAAAATGTTACTTGTATGAGAACAAACTGGAAAACAGGAGGTCATGGATACAGCCTAACAGATGAAACACATGGCTGAATGCTCCAAAAAGAGCTTTACTCCTTATAAAAGAATTTCAAAAAGCTACAACCAGTTTGACCTTTTCTCAATTGACAACTCCTCCTGCATTAAGGTTTTGGTAACTTTTGGAAACTTCTAGGATTTTATCAAAGCCCATAGAAGATATGCTACACTGGGACGTTATTTTGAATGCCACTCAACTTGTGTCATAGACTTGAAATGTCCCAACAGACTCAGAAATCCTCAATACATTTTCAGGGCTGTCAGTATTAACTCATTTGTGTGTGCTTTAGTTAGGCTGTGTTGGCTACGTACACATTCGGAGTACATTTTCTTATACCTTTGGAGTACATTTTCTCATCTTTGTCCCAAGACAAAGCCATAGAACATGTTTACAGTGCTTGAAACCAATTAAAAATCTTCTATATTTCTGTAGGGAAGACTTTTTACACTCTTCCCTGTTTTGGAGAAAAGTCTATTTTAGAACATACTAACAAAGAATATTTATATAAAAGTTAGGAATATTAAACATCTAAATGAGCTCTCCCTGAAACAGTGAAAATAGCACAGCTCACTGTGCTCTAAGAGCAATACAGTGCTTTTTCAAAGATAAAAATTTACACTTTCACCTGCAGCACAGAGCTCAGTGCTCAGCACACACATGCTTTTAGCTATTATTTAGAAAATTTAAAAATAATACTTACACAAGTACTTCTTAAAATTATTTCTCTTTTTAACAGGAACTATTGTAGGACTATTCCTCTGAGTGCCATGTAAGCTTTTCTACAAACCAGCCTGTTCACACTATCAATTAAACCTTTTTAAACCATTTAGTTCTGCATAAACCCTGGCCTTTCTTTTCCAAGGACAAGGGCGGTCACTGACTCGGGGAGCCTTGACATCACTCCTCTGCCGATCTCTGATTAAGTGGCTGCTACAGAGGGTTAGCAGGTCAAATAGCACTGGAGGAGGAACTAAGAAAAACAGAATGCTGCCTTATTTATTAGTATATGTACCTAAAATAATTTAAATGAAAGCATTTAAAAAAATACTTAATGGAGGTTAAGCAGCTTTTTTAACCTCTGTTCAAATTATTGAATGGCATATTAAAACCAATGGAGCTACAATGTACCTTTTAATGTGACCTGCTACTTGAATAAATTGCATATGTATTTAACTTGAACTAAATCTATCTGCCTAATATTATGATGAAGGGTAGGTTAATATTACCTATAGTTTCACTTTACCCACCTACTTTTTAAAACAAAAACATTGAAATATAACTACAGAGCTCCCCAGTTACAATGAACTTTTAAACTCTGTTTACAAATATGGCACAAAATCTTGAACAAACATGTAGCAACTGCAAATATCACCTACTTGTAGGGCCAAACTGTAAGCAGTCCTTGTGCAAGCCAGCACAACCTCAACACAGCAAGGCAGGTGAATGCTTTCTAAGTGGCATGCTTGCCAGCCTCATCAAAGTTTAAGCAACCATTTCTGTGCCTCCTGCCATGCTCAGCTTTATGCATGAAGTGCCCTTCCTGAAGAGCATGCACTCTGCCTTCCAAATCCACATTTTTCATTATGAGGATAGCTGCTGTTCATTAAATTATGCCAATTTACCTCTTATGCAGGGATTGGGACATGATTATTTGTATATTTTCTCAATATCTAGAAGTAGCCTAGCCTGATTTTGGACATGTTGAAACTGCAATAATAATACAAATTATACAACATCTGGAAATAGAATAAATATTTGATAGTGATTAGGATAATAAAGCTTCCTTCTCACACAGGTAGGAAGAAATGGAAAAATAATTAATAATGTATCAGAGACACGTCAGACATGAAGCTGTCTAAACACACAACAAAAACTGTAGGAAATGATAACAAACAAAGCAAAACGTACTACATCAAATCGATTGTCTTCCGATTTCCTTACCTGGTTTACACTCGTCACACCTTCTCCCCTGGCGCTGGGGCAGGCAGACACACTGCCCAGAAACATGGTCACAAACTGTTCCTGCCAACGTGCCCAGAGCGTCACAGTCACAGGGCTGGCAGCCGCAGACGTTGCTCATGCTGAGGTTGTACGCATGCAGCACGCACTGACTGCACCGAAGGCCAGTGACACCAGCTTTGCAAGGACACTGTCCTGTCGATTTGTCACAAAGCAGAGAGCCATTTACTGTCCCTGCCTTCTCGCAGTTACATGGCAGACAAAGAAAGGAGTGACCTTTCTGCACTCTGTGGTACCCATCCAGGCACTCGTCGCAGCGCCTTCCCCCGATATTTGGTTTACACGCACATTGCCCCGTCCTCGCGTCGCACACGGTTCCCGAAATCGACCCTGCGGCATCACATTCACAAGCCTTACAACCAGTTACATCCAGCCCATAAAAGTTGTCCATGCAGGTGTCACAGAGAAGCCCTTTCACTCGTTCTTTACAATTGCACTGCCCGGAGAGAGGGTTGCAGAATTGGCTCACTGAGCCGTGGCTGTTGCACCAACAAGGCTCACATCCATCTTCATTAGAATATCTGAGAGCTTTAAACCCAAAATTGCAACTATCGCACCTAAGACCTGCAAAGAGAAAAGGAATTAATAAAAAAACCCCCCAAACCTTAAAAGCTATTAATATCATTTTTAAAAAGGGTAAGTATACTACACTTGAAATTAAAAAAAAAGAAAGGGAGGACTAATATTCTTCACCAGCATAATTAGCAGGAGTGACAAGGCTGCACAAATCAGTTGAATAACTGTGGCATCCCAAAAATCTGTTTACTTTTCCAATTTGTTTCAGAAGCAATGCGTTTCTGCTGGCCTCTCAATACAATTTAAGAGACTTCTGCAAGAGATTCTTTGTAACATTTCTAAGACAAAGCAGAATTAATCTCTTTGTCCCCCAGAACAGCACCTGTTGCACAATCAATGCCTATGTGAACTCTTCACCCTATATTGTAGAAACACAATACACAGAGAATTGCACTGGGCTCACAATCTGTTCTGATAATAGATTTATATATTATATTAAAAACATTAAATATACACTAGGACAGCACAAGTTAGACTAATTATAACAAATTATTTGCTTAACACCATAGCTCAGTTTTACCATTGATTGCATTTATGTTAGTCTTTATTGTTAGCCCTTACTGAAAGCAGAAAATGTTTTCCATAATCCAAAATGAAATATTTTTATCTAAATGATTTAGTTAACTCTGCAGTACATTAAAATAGAAACTGTTTTCTTCATGCTTCATCCTGTAGTTTTATTAGCCTTGTTTTCAAAGTCAACACTTGCTTTATCCCTGCCCCAAGGGATGGCATTTATATGTTAGTTTATAAAATGTACATTACAAGAAAGCAAACTAGATTATTATACGAAAAATGCAAATTCGGTTATGTATTTTTCCCTTGCAGTGGGAAAATCCTTCACTATGAAGCTACAACTTAATTGTTTCATATAGGAAAATATAAACACAATCTTCTAGCAAAATAGTCATCATTTAAAAAAATACAAAACCATACAAAAATACAGCTAGCAACTTACATGTAGAAAAATAAAACTAAAAATCATAGGGAATGAATTATATGTATGGATAAAACCTCAAAAACTCCAACAGAAGGCGAGTTCCTTTAACAGTGATGAATGACTCACCTAAGGCATATCATTTAATTTCAATAAGGAAAATAAAAAAGGACCACTATTGCTGCAAATTTTAAAAATAACTGTATTGTTAACAAGAATTATGACTCATTTTGAACTATTAAAATTGGTCTACATGGATTCATATCATATCAGTTTTAAAAATATGCGCAGTGCTTATTTGAATATGCCATACATATTCCTGACAGGTAATCTATTCCTAACGATACTGAGGAAGGCCTACAGGGCATCACATTCAATGTTAACAAGTACAGGGGAGTTAGCACGCTTGGCATTTAATTCACATTCTTCTACCTTTTTATTCTAGATGAATGACCTACTTTAATAAAATTATTGGTGCTAATGTATTTTACTGGTGATAGAATCATTAGTAAGATTTAACAGTTGTGTTAACTCTAACAGTTCATGTTTCATAACATTGCAGTCCACAGTTGCATTTTTCTGTTATCGTGTTTGTTTAAATTGATAAAGTGGCAATAGACAGATTGCTCTAAAAACCAATTTAGAAATCCAAAAAAGGAAAGCTCTCTGGTAAAGTTTGCTGCACACGTTTCAATATACAAAAGCTTATTTACAATTGGTTTGGAAAACAAAAAAAAGAGAATCTAGTCTGGAAAGAATTAGGTCTTTATCCTGCAAACACTTGCATAACTACAGCCCTCCATCATAGCTACAGAAAAGTACAGAAACCATAGACCTACACTTTTTTTTTTTTAATAACTATTTCAGTGAAAATGAAAACAATTCTTAATGTTTTCATCAAGGGGATAAAATGTTTAATATGTAGACAACCAAACATGTGAGAACCAGACCGTGCATTTTGCCACCGAGTTAAGAAATGTTTTCCCAGATTCAAATGTAAAATGTGGGCAAAGAATATATAATTAAGAATGCTCTCAAGTCCTTTTTCTTGAAGGTAGAGAAAGGGTTTAAGATGCACAGAGGTTATTTTTCTACTCTTAGCACCCTTTTTATTGTACAAAAATACAGCATTCCACAGGAAAAAGGACTGAAACTGTTTAGGCTTCAATCTGCTTAGAGCTATTTTAATTATTTGTTGTTATTCTACATTTTCTTCTTTCTTCTAATTTCCAAAAGCAACAAAGATTTACAACATTACAAATGAGTCAACATACACAACTGAGGGTATATATAATACCAAATACATTAACGTGTACTTGAACATTATTAATGCAACCCAGAACCTGGTTAGGGTGAAGAAAAAATAGATTACTAATTCTGTTAATAACAAAGCAGAAAAGGAATTTTTCTTTTTGAGACATATGTATAGTCTGAGACATGTACAGTTACCATGCAAGGCTCACTTTATCAGGAAATTCTCCTTGCATAATATTCCCATACATCAACATTTCAAAGTGTATTATATATACTGTGTATTTTGGGCACTTGATAAATTTTGTCCTTATGTGGCTGTGGCTCCCCTCAAATATGCTGGAAGTAATAAATTGCTATAATCAAATCTAATTTCTGAAAAATACCTGTGGGAGTAACAAACAAAAAAGCACGTCTTGTAAAAAAAATGATAAATAACACAGAAGGTAGCAGTTTATTATAATCAGCTTGGCATTGAATTACAAAATTAAAATTATGTGGCCCTTGATAACTAACCCTAGCTATGTACATGATCTGTGGAATTATGTTGACTTATTTTGCATTTCATAGGAACAGTTCAAAGAAATATAATAGAAAAAAATTGATAGATTTATCACAAAGGACCCTGTAGCACAGAATATTTTGAGAAAAAAATCCATTTATTTTGGTCTATTAAGAAAACTAGCATGGAAACGATTTGCTTAGAACTCATTAAGTATAAAACATGTTGAAAAAGTGTTAATTTCCTAAAAGAAACATCTACGCAGTAAGCAAATGACATTATTTCTGTGACTTATTAGTATGGAGCTATGTAAGCTAACGTAGCTATGCCATAAAGAAACTTCTAAAGGGTTGATTAAACTAAGCTTCAAGCTGTAGTTTGATAGAATTATTAAATTAATAATTTTCCAACAGTTAATTTCATTCATTTTTGCAATCTGCCTTCAGCAAAGAAGCTTTCGATACCTTTCATTTAGAAACCAAGTGTGTTTTATTTCCAGAGAAAACAAGAAAAATGGCTCCGAACTCTTGCCTTACACATACCAATAACATTTGCCTTGCACTTGCACTGTCCTGAATTTTGGTGACAGGTAATATCTCCATTGACTGTCCCAGAGGTATTACAGTTACAGGGACTGCAGCCATCAGGGTTTGACTGTTGCAGATTGTAGAATCCTTCCTGGCACTGATTGCATTGTCTGCCAGACACATGTCTCTTACAATTACACTGGCCTCCAATCTAGAAAGATACAAAATATTATAGAATGATGAACATATCTATTTTTAGATGATACATTCATTAGCAACAAGAATGGGAGCATGAGGCGGGGAGGAAAAAATTTTAAATGGAACAGAAAAAAAAATAAGCCTGTGAGCATTTTTTAATTTGTTGAGAGAGAGGAAAAAAGAGAAATATTGAACAGAGTGTAACTATTCGACTTTTAAATAGAGTTTAAAAGCCCTTTTCTTTCAAAATAGAAAGGAAAAAGAAGTGAGTAAACAATGTGGCCATATTTACCATCTGGACAGAGAACCTGCAAAGAATATTTACCAAATTGCATTGTATACATGGTGCCTTCTATTAAAACAAATACTTCTTTGAATCACAGCTACCGTAAAGAACTGTCATCATCAAAGGTCAAGTTTCACATTTTTTGTTCTGCCCATATGCTTATTTATTTTAGTGAAAGTGTTAGTTAATGAAGCAAAATTGAAGGTTTTCCTTTCTGATTACTCATCCAAGGTACATTTCCCTCTCCCTTTACTGAACGATGTGATCCAACAGCTCAGCAACTGAAACCCCCTCCCTCTTTTCTTGGTTCAGCTGGGATCCAAAACATTCCACTTCAGTGGGGGTACGTAAAGGTCCTCACCTTCTCCCTAAATGTGTAGCATTGCTATTCAGAAGGAGATGACACATCCTGTGTTATGCCTGAACCATGATCTGGGAGTACGAGCCTCACACCTTGTGAAAGATCTAGGGGCTCTTGAAAAGCTACCTCAGTTTCAGACCTCTGAAAGCCAGGGAAAAACCCTGATCTCTACATTCATCACTTTCCTATATGGTGGGGAAACCAACCACAGGGAAAGAGCAATAGCACAGCGATGGAGAAACAAAGACATGGTTAATGCATAACATAAAAACAATACCAAGGGGTCAAAGCAACACAGAGATGGGAATTGGCAAAAGGTTTAGGATTCATAATCAAGGAATAGAAACTAACTTTTCTAACTAAAGTGTTCCGGGAAATGCAGAGATGGAAGCAAATAAAGAAACTGTGTTATAAGGAATTTTCTTTGGGTCAGTGTATTTTTTTCAGTGCAAATATTTACAAATATGAAAAAGTATAGTAATTCAAAACCAGTATTCATCTATGACATCAACAGCTGTAGTTCAATGTACTTTTCTTTTAATTAGCTACTGGAACAAAAATTTCTCTTAACAGTTGCCTTTTTCATCTTTAATCCATGAGTCAAGTGAAGCTGAAACAACAGCAGAGACAAAGCTACTTGGAAGTTCCACTTAAAATAAATATTATTATCACACCCTCAAATCTACAATGAAGCTCAAAGCTTTATTAATACAAAACAGAGTATTTCAACATCTAATAGTAAATTCTCAGTGCAGAAAATACTGAATAAAACTTAGAGAAGCATGTACTGCTACCCCTTCCTCATAAAAGGATTCTGTAGTCCATAAAATCTCTTTAATATGACTTCTTGATAGAGATCTATTACTGATGTATCAGCCTTATTTTTCAGGAAGATGTAGATATTAAAAAGGCAGGACAACAGCAAGTACAAGAAGACTTAAAAGACCACAATAGCAGAAAACAAAGCAACAAGGATTTTCAAGTTAATTCCCTTTTAGACTGGATTTGATCTAGATATTTAGTGTATTATAAGAGACCCAGTCATGCATCACAGCCATTCATCAGAGAACTCACATGTGAAAAGCAACTCTGAGTTTAATCCTAAATGAAGAAAAATACCCAGTTTAATGCATAACTGTAAAAGAAACATTTTTATGTTAGTGATTGTGCATACACAGGTTATGCAATAACACTCAGTTCACACCCAAAAAAACTTCGAAGTTACTCCAAAAGCTACCACAGGAAGGAAAGCATTACATGCAAAATGTCATCTTCAATAAGTGAAAATAAGATCAAAGTAGGAACCTACATAAGAGAGGATAACCACCACCAAATTTTAAAACCAGAATAAGGCAACGCAAAAATGAGCATTTAACTAGCAATGTGCCTAAAGTATGAAGGAAAAAAAAAATTAATATCAGAAGCAAAGGAAGACTATCAGAGAATCAGGGCAATAAATAATTAAGTGGTATGATTAGCAGATCCAGAGTGGACACTGGAACTTTTTGCTAAAAGACAAGTGCAGCATCAGTAACAGGCTATCCAGAGGTGTGTAATCTCTGTTCCCAGAGGTATCAAGACTCATCTGGACAAAATCATGAGTGACTGCATATAGCACTGACAGCAATTCTGCTTTGAGGAGAGCAGATGACCAACTAAAGCTTTTATGATTATGTGTAGCATTCAGGAAAGAGAACCACAACAGATCGCAAAGGAAGTCTACATCTCTTCACTATGAAAGACATGCTGCCTTTCTATTTGAGGAATGGTTTTTAAGACTGATTTAAAACTAAAAACATCAGAGGAAAAATATTTTAGCAAAATCTCATTTGTTGAAAAGTGACTACACATGCATGAGACTAAAGTTCTAGATGAACCAAAACATAAAATTATTGAAGTAATAATTACTTAAATCAACACCATAAAAGAGGAGTAAAATTACATCAATCTCCTTAAAAGTCTGTAAGGAAGTTTCTGAGATCTACATTCGAGTAGGCTTTTTTGTATTATTATTCTACATTCTCTTGGAAATTAAAATGATATGTAGGAAAAGATGGGTACTTTTTTTCCCCAAAGGAAAATCATGCTACATGATACTACTGCATTTCTTTAAGTCAGCAACATCTTAATATATCACATACACTGCACCAAATGGATGATCAAAAAGTCAAATTAATTTCTACATCAAGGCGTACAAACTCAGTGCCTGGGGAAAACCAACACTGACTATAGGTAGACAGTGGTAAGTCCAAAATTAGCTGCTCTCACTCAAGAAAGAAGCTGTTAAAGCTGCTCCATTTCCTCTACAAATCATTTGGAAGCTATGAGGCAGTTAAAACAGCAATAGGAATACTGGGATTATCAAGAAAAGAACTGAAAATTACACAGGAAGTCTCATTCTGTCATAAAAATCTGGTTTGTATCAACTCTTTACATAATTTGTATATCTGGTTACCCTCTCTAAAATAAAAGAGGTCACAGAGTGAGCAGAATAAGCAAAGATACAATTGAAAAGAGACTAAACACTTTACTGTTTGGAAATAAAGAACTGAAATGAATACATGGATACAAAATCATGAATGTCTGTCCTACAGAATGAATATTCTTTTTTTCTCAAGTTGTAAGATAGAACACCCAGGAAATTCTAAGAAAGTAAACTAAAAAGAATTAATTGCTTTAAAGATTTAGTGAGATTAATTCCATATGTGGACACCAAACATGTGGCTACTCAGATGAAAATCCTGAGTTTAGCTCAAGTAGCCCTAAACCCATAAATAACTGAAATCTAGAAATGCACATCACAGCAGGATCATGCTTCTGGTAACCATCAGAGAAGATATTGTGCTAGATGAGTCTCAGCATAGCTGTTCTGATCCTGAACACATGGAAACCCATGGCTAACTGTGAGCAAAGGGTAGGTATTTCCAGATGCAACAAGCGAAAAATGTAGATTACTAAGTGCTAAAAGAAGCAAAGACTACCAGTATCTTCAGCATAATGTTGTGTCAAGCTATTACAAGAAGCAGTAATTTTCATCACATGCACTTGCAGAAAATGCAGATCCTGAAACTTAATCTTTACAGAGTAAAAAAAAAAATTATGCCTGAAGAATAAATGTAACTCCTCAAATGAGGGAGAAATGTCTGGCCACTGAAGAACTAAAATTTTTTTCAGGAACTAGACAAAAAAACCATTTGCAGATCTCCCTGTGAAAAGAATAATTAGGCTTAATTTGGGAAAAAATTGCCTTAAAAAATGGGAAATGGAAGAAAACAATTTCTTTAATTTCTCTGTACAGAGAAGCACCAAAATCATCTGTGAAATGTTTGGCAATGAATATTGTTTCAAAGAAGTTGTACAAGCTGACAAACATTTTTAATGCTGCAGCAATAGGCAGGTCAGAGGTTAGAACACAGAAAACTACATAAAATTTGGTACCACAAACCATTTCAGTAACTACATAAAAATGTAAGTGAATTATGAAGCAAAGTGTTATTTTTGTTATTACTGTTATTATTTCTGTAAATCTAATTTGTTCTGGAAACTATGGTATGGTTGAAAATACTGGTATCAATGAACATTTAAAGGTTTCAATAACCAGAACTTCACTAGTTGTGCACTGGAGATACAACTGAAACTTCACCTTTTCCCTGATTCAAATGCTATCTGTCATTTAAGAAAAATACTTCAATTTTCTATAACCAGTGCTGGTTACAGAGGAGCAGAAGGCAATCTGTGCTTCTGCTACTTATGCCTGAGAGGCCTGGTTCTGACCCAAACAGTCAGAAACAGCATGTGTATTAACATGATAATCTTGGTGCTAAATCACTGATGGAAGATACCTGTCTATATTGCTCACTCAGAAAATGAAGCTGGCCAAGCATTGCTACCAAGTGGGGGTGTGTCTTGGGACCTTATAATTACAACTGTTATTTGATACAGAAAATCACTGATGCTGAGTTCACATGTATCCCTTGTGTCATTTATAATTTACTTACAAAATACACATTATTCCTATATCCTTTAATGCAAACAGTTACAAAAGGTATGCCAGCAACCTTCTCCTGCACAAACCACAGGGCAGCCTCATTGCCCTTAATCAGGAATCCAACTCCTTAAGGCTTCTGAATTTTAGATATATTGAGCAATTCACCTGCTTTAGACTATAGTGATATCATTCATTAATAGGGGGACAGTTTAACCCAACACATCACATCTAGAATGACAAATTCAAGGTGAAGCCTGTTCAGAAACTCTTTCAATGTCCTCCTACTAAACTGATATGAGGACTTAACAAGAGATTTAAGCACCCAGGACAAGGGGTGACATATTCCAAAGAATTGTCCTCATCGTTGCTTGGAGTACAGCAAACTGTTTAGCCATCGCACTCACCTAGTACATACTCAGCAATACAACTTCTGACTACTTAAACTCTTGTTGGCCATATGCATTCTTTTTTGCTGAAAAAATCGTTTGCCTAAGCCTTTCTGAAAGTTAAAATCAACTTCTTCCCCTTGGATATGCCTGTAATTTCAAATTGCTATCATTCAGTGTCTGTAACAAAAGCAACATACTGTCAAAAACATGATAGGAAAGTCTCTCCAATTCTGGACAAAAAATGTGATATGAGGCTTGATCTTATGAAATAAATAAAGCTGACATTTGAAGTTTCTTTTTCCAAAGTTAACTTCTGATTTTAAAGCTGGAAACACCTGACAAAAACAATCTTTTATAATTGGCCAATTCATTACTAATTTTAATTATTTATTCTCTACCACAGCAGAAGCACCTTCCCTTGACCCAATGCAAGTTTTAGGGCATTGCAAGACTCAGGGGTATATTTAGGTCTGGCATGAAATTCTTTCTATTCATCTTGCCATCACCAGTTTTGCAATTGATTGATACCGGTCTCAATGTTCTGCCTTTTTGATATAAATGCTAATCATATATTTCTCACTATCTTCTTACTTGATGCAAATCTGGCAAGGACCCCAGCATCCAATTGTCTGCAGTCTCAGGAAGGGGGAAGCAAGGAGGTTGAGGACTTTTATTTTCTTTTCCTTTCCTTCAGTTTAGGAAATGAGAACGGTATGGTGTGCTGGCTCACACACATAGGTTAATGGTCTGACACCAAATACCTGAGAGTATTCTCGAGATGTCAGCTTTGGGAACTGAAAATTGAATAAGCAGCAATAATGAAGTTCCTTTGCACTCCCCTGATATCTCTTCTTGTCATCACGTATGATGACTTTCAAAAGTCAGTAGCTTTCTACTACTTTTGCTCAAAACGTAAAATGAGGCATTTACCCTCTGCCCGCAAGACTCCAAGGGGTGGGAGTGGACCAAATCCCACAAATAAACTCTCACAGAAAACCAGCCTTTCCACTTTATGAAATCCGTCAGAAATAAAGCCATAAGATTATTGAACATAAAAAAAGCTCATTTTTCTCATTTTAGCAATAAGGTTAAAGGCCTCCCATTAAGGGAAATCCAGGATTCAGAATACACACAGTGTTTGATAACTTGATTTTTTATGGACTCCACTATGCACAATATTTTTCATTGACACATTTGCATCCTTTACATCCCTTATTCTCTTCGGTATATCTGTTGACTCAAATCCCCTTAATTAACTGCTTTAACCTATGTTCTTCCCCTTGCAACACACATTCCATCTATTTATTTATTGTCAATCACAAACGGGTTGAAAACTGTGTAGATGGAAAAATGAAAATGAGAATGCTCATTCTTGTTTTAGATAAAAGAATTAACTCAGAAGTGAAAATTGAAATAGAGATGCTATTTTCATTTTGTGTGTGTATACATATACACACAATTTTTAAAAACCAGTATTTAGGAAGTGTGCAGAAAAGTGAAATCTGAACTCTGTTCAGATAGTTACTTGGTAGCAATGGAATCTGCCTTCATGTGACTCTTCAGAGAAAACAATAACTAACATTTTGTTCAGTTTCTTGCCTAAGAAAGAGTTTTCTGGCAAGATGAGACAATACAGCTGCCACCTTGACAGAAGGCAATTAAGTCTTTGCAACTCTGAACAATATACTCTGCAGTAAAATACAGCTTCTTCACAACAACAAGTACTTGATACATATTTATTTGGATGTTAGGAGTAAATTTTAAAAATCAGCAAAAGCTGAGTAAAGAAAGATTACTAAATTCACTGAGACTGAATAACTGAGGATGTTACTTCCAAAAACTAGGTAAAGGCAATAGCAGCACTTTCAGGTTTGCCTAAAAACAAATGCCCAGGGAAAGAGTGCTCTTTTTCCCCAGCATTAAATATGGTGTACTATAATAGAATCATGAAAGGACTACAAACTGCCATGCCTGATAGAATATGTAAGCATTTGTAGAGCAGTCTGAGTAAAAAGCAGCACAGGAAAATGAGTAAAGGACTTTGGCATGAGGACCAGAAGAAATTAATCTCCAACTAGAGCAAGAATGATCACGTCAGCACTATTCTGGTAGAACTTTCTCATGTGTGAATGGTTAGGGAGAAAGGAAGAAGGCAGACAATTCTTCTTTCACTCTCATAAAACTCAAGCACCTCAAATAGTTCATCCGGACTTCCTGATTGTTTGAAATATCTCATGACAAATGCTCACAAAGAGGATGCAACCATCTTTTCTAGAATGATTAAACATCAACAACTAGCACAGAAGTGGACAAATTGTATCAGGCTGTAGCAATTCTCTCTGGTACTCACCAGTCTCAAAGGAAAACCTCACTCTGCAAAAACACCTAAAGAATTGCTCGTGGATGCGCTGCTACACCCCTCTTTTAAAATCCCACTTGTTACTGTAAGCCATAAAGTCACAATTTTTAAGTTTTATTGTGGTAGTTTGAACTTTAAACTACAAGTGAAGTTACACAGTGATTTGTAGGTGGACATGACCTTCAGATGTATGAGAACTGAGAAATGCTGCAAGGGAGAAATGCTCCATACCTACATGCATTTCTCACCAAGGGTAGAGTGCAAGAGGTGAACAGAAGAGGCATAAAGTTTTCATGATCAGTGCAAAGAACTGCGATGGGAGCAACCATGTTACAGTAAGCTCTTCTACACAACTTGCAAACTATCAGCATGAATAATACTTGATTTGATGAGTAAATGCTCTTTCTGTGTGATTCAATAGATTATTTTGTGATTCAAAGGATTAATTTTGGAACTCTGTACCTCTTGGAACTTAGTGACTAAAGTGGCACTTTGCAAAAAGAAAAAAATATTGATGATCTGAAGAAAGTGATGAGTTATGCAGTAAAAGTGTGTTCTGCCCCATTTTTGGCAAATTTCCTTGAAAATTATCAGTGTGATGTGACAATTAATTTTCATGAGTAGGATCCTTATTCCTTATGATTCCATCTTCCACAGGTCAAATCTGGAAACACTTCCTCCAATGATGCCTTCCTATTTCATGTAATTCATTTCAGCCTTTAGTCCCCAGCCTTATTAATCTATTCTTTAATGCCTCTCAATCATTTCTCCCTGCTCTGCTTCTAGTGCAGCAATTGATGCTTTATTGAGCAATACAGTCTCCCCCATTTTCCCCATTTTATCTCCCTGTCCATACTTTCACAGTCAAGCATCATCAACATTCTTGTATATTTAAGTATAAAGCACTGATTTCTGTAAACTACTGTTCCTCTGATTATTAATCACAGTTAAAGCTGATTTAGGTTAACATTTCACCACAAACCCTGGATACATAAAGTAACATTTGCTTTCCTTCCTCCTATGTCTTGAAAAATAGTCCTAATGTTGATACCTGTGTTTTGCAAGCTATTTTTTTTTTCCACTTCTGTGTTACTGGCAGAGTGTGCTAATTCAGAAGACTGAAAATTATAAAATAATTTCTTTTGCAATACAAAAGGACTCTTTCAAAAAACATATTGTGATAAATTTGCATGTCACACAGAATATGTACCAATGCATGAGTCCTGTGAGGTGGACTCAGTCAAACTGGGCATATATCTGTGCCACTATAGAACTGAGGATGAAAATACAACAGGATCCACAAGAGTTCACTGTTAAATAAAATGCAGTGAAAAGAGACAATGATGAAAAAATCTGCAGATTACTTTACGAATAGAAGTCTTGAAAAAAGAAGATAAAGTATGAAGGGCAACAAGGCAAAACTCCTCCAAACTGAAGGAGTTTTATCACATTTACCTGTGGAATAAGTTCTACCCTCAAAAAAAATTTCAAAGCAATTATTTCTTCCCTACTCCTAACAAAATTTAGATTTTGGCAATGGACAGCACATATTTGAATAGAACACAAACCACAATATATCTTTAGTATATGTTCCAGATTTTAATCACTTTTCCTGCTTTTTTCCCAACATGCATGTTTTAAAAGTTACAGATAGATTTTTTATTGGACTAGACAGCTTGCATGTCAATGAGGTCCACTGGCTTAAAAAGCATAGCTGACAGTGTTCTCTTTTCAGCATCACTTTGTGGGTTTCTTTTATTTTTAATGGACTTTATAAATTAAAAGGGAGATCAATCCTTGTCTTATTATAGGGAAAAGTAGCTTAATTTTAGTTCAATTTCAGGCTCAGCTTATTGCCTGAATTTTCAAAACCTTTTAGTAACTTTAAGACAGCATCAAGACCTTCAAAAACACCCAAAACCTAGATGTTTTAACATTACTGAGTGCAGAGGTAGCATCCCAAAACTACAATTCATACAGCATCTTTTATGTCTGTTGCTGATCTAGATTAGTAACTCTTCAGAACTACATCTCAAATTCCTCTCTGTTTTCTCAGCTTTCAAATGTCTGATGTAAGTCAATTATCATTTTGAAAAGGCTGAACTTAAGCATTTTTTTTTTATAGACTAGTTACCATCTGAATACACTTTGTAAAATCTCATGGCTGTCTACTCAGCTGACTGAAATGTTTTCTCCTTTTTCTATATTGAGGCTACTTACATTATCACACAGGAGGCTCTTATTTTTGGTGCCTGTTGCGTAACAGTCGCAGGGTTTGCAAACATCAATGGCTGAAAGATCTGCACCTGCTTGTCTGTAATGGAAATCCTTGCACAGCTCACAGTTCCTTCCTGCATGAAAGAAAGGTTATGCATTATGGCTTCCAATTCATTAAAATTAGCTGTATAATTCAAAATTAAAGACTATTCCTTTGAGAGAATTCTATAATTTTCAGGACGTCCATTTTAATGCACCTTTCATCTCTACCTGCCAATTTAGTGATCCAGAGCATATGAAACAATGAACCTGTTACAAACTATGTTTTACTCCAT
This sequence comes from Oreocharis arfaki, assembly GCA_013398015.1. Taxonomy (NCBI): domain Eukaryota; kingdom Metazoa; phylum Chordata; class Aves; order Passeriformes; family Paramythiidae; genus Oreocharis; species Oreocharis arfaki. The sequence goes on along the minus strand of VZRR01013244.1, from coordinate 451,580 downwards.
TAAACTTCCATCTGTTATATAATACCACACTTATATAAAAGCTGTGCCATGCAAATGCCTATACATTTTTTTTGGAAAAATTGAACCTGAAACTTTTCTTTTTTCTCTTTACTAGATAAAGCCAAGAAAATTGAAATATAAGATTTTTTTTTAAAGTATTCAAATATACTACGTACATTGAATAAAAACCTTTATTCAATAAGCAAGAAACTGACATTAGAGCAAAATTTGACAACCGTTTTAGATGTTGTCTGTTAAACTGGCCAAATAAGATTATACTTTGGATTTAAATGCCCTAACACATATAATGGGAATAGCTTTGAAACTATATGTTTTAATTATTTATTAGAATGTGTTTTGCATTAAAGTCTTTATACAAGATTGGATTAAATTTTACAGTATTTTCCCGTGGCTTAAGAACTGACACCGCTGTTGTTACTTGACTATCTGAATAGTTTAAAAATACATATACATGAGAATTTATTGGACTGTCAGCCATGGAGCATTACTAATTTCAGCTGACACAAGACCTAGTCAAAAAGGAACTGTAAAATAAACAGTCCATTCTCTTTGACTTACCAGCTGTGTTGTGCTGACAGCTATCACACACCCCGCCACCGCCTCGGTGGTGTTCCTGAGGAAAAGGATCCATTGCTAAGTCATAGTGGCAGCTTTCTGCATGGCTGTAACACTGACATGGTTTGCAATTATAGGCATGAGCCTGGTCACCTGGACGAAAAGGCTTGTCATTGTACAACGGCAAACAGCGATCACACTGAAACAAATCAGAAATAAAAGAAAATGCTGCATCCTTGACGTGAATGTTTCTTTATCTCACAAGTTTACTACTAGAGTCTCTATGTTCATATTTTTTTCTATGTGTTTTCCTCAATTGAAATATAAATAATATTGGGTTTAGACAAAAAGTAAGGAAGCACAAAGGGAAATAACAAACCCAATATTTTAATTATTATTTCAACCTTTTTAAGTAACTTTATAAACAGTAAAACCAATGAAGGTGGACAGAAGAACAAAATTTTAAGCATTCAGATATTCAGCACAGGCTAATGTCCTGAGACTCAGATTTGTTTAAACCTTTAAAGATGCAAAATGGCGCTTGCTGTGTTTATGGCACAGAAGACATTCACCTAATCCATCCATTTGGATGCATTTTAAACAATGTCTGCTCTTGTAGTTTCTAACATTGTAGTAACTGTAGCTTGTACTATTATCATTTGACCTTGAGAGTGAAACAAAAGAAACAAAATATACTGCAATCATAATTTTTGTCTTTCAGAAAGAATGTAAATGCTTCAAAATAAGCAGCTTCTGTTAAGTATTTGGGCAACTTTTCTTTTTTATGTAACTTCCTCCTTAAGTTTGAGAAGCATGCCCATCTTTCTTCATGGCTGTTATTACAAGCACTGTTATAATTATTTGGTACTTATTAATGTGTCTATATCACCTATACACTGAAAACTAGGAAACTGTACTGAAGTTTCTAAACTGTTTCACTTACAGCAGGTGCTGGGAAAGCATCAATTGTGTGTAAAACAAACTGAATTAAAAACCATAAGCTTAATATACTCCAAGAATTGCAGACCAGTCACAAATTATAACAAAAGCCACTCGGGAGAGAAAATGAAAGCAGAAGAATTTATCTGTTGAAATTCAGTTTTTAATACACAGAATAAAATGTAAGCGGTAAGATAGCAATAACCACTGCATCTTTTTCTTATCTGTTAAAAACAAAACAACAAAACCACACAATATCACCATAGTGAGAGAAAAAAGGAGTTTTCAGGATGAAAATTAGCAGGGTTTCACTTGAGACCTTGAACTTGGGCCTTTCTTTATCAGAACAGTGATAAAGTGAGATAATTGTGATTATCTCACTTTAAGTGCACTAAGGGGAACACCTAGACTATAACTGTTCACAAGTTACACAGCTCAAACTTACTCAAGCCCTTCCCTCATTTACATCCATCTCCCCTCTCTCTCTGCATGGAGAAAAACCAGCATCACACAGCACCCAACGACGTGAGACAGGAGGGTTCATTCAGGCATGGCACAACTTGGGAGCACAACAAAGAAACAAGCTACCAGCCAAGCTATCCAGCTCATGCAGCTCCCTCCTCCCAGCATGTCTATGGAAATATGTCCTCCTTGAAAGGAAAACAGCGCAGGAATAGCTACCAACCTGCCAGCCCTGAGATTCCATTTGTGCACGGCCAGCCACACAGCTGCTGAAAGCATTCATCATCTCATTTCAGATTTAATCTTGGATCAGTTACTTATGCACACCTGTGCTTGCACCTATTGTTAAATGACACACAAGCACGAAGGAATAAGAGAGAAAAAGATGGCATCTGATTACATAGCAAGAAGCCTCTTTGAAACATCTCGTTCTGTGACTTTCAAAACTTTGACAAAACTTTTAAGAATCACAGAATTACTAAGTTTGGAAAAGACCTTTAAGATCATCAAGTTCAACTATTAACCGAACACTGCCAGGCTCACCACTAAACCATGTCCCTGAAAGCCACATCTACACACTTTCAAACACTTCCAGGGACAGTGATTCCATCACTTTCCCTGGGTAGCCTGTTCCAATCACTGACAGCCCTTTCAGAGAAGAAATTTTTCCTAATATCCATCTAAACCTTCTCTACTGCAACTTGAGGTTATTTCCTCTTGTTCTATCACTTGTTACCTGGGAGAAGCAATTGACTCCCCCCACCTACAACCTCATTTTAAAAGTCTTGGCAAAAAAGTAGTCATTCAGAAGTTGGCAATGAGTATGAAACATTTGTTTTTCTAGCAGTTGTCACACCTGCATGCAATAAAAATGGGCACTGGACCCCCAACTCACCCTGCTGTTGGTCACGCCTTTGTTAGGTTAAGAATTGCATTCAACTTCCAGACCTCCAGGGCTGACCTTTCACTTTTGGTAGCAGGATGATGTACATGGCCTGAGGCCATCTTCAGACCTTAATTCACCAAATCTAAACTCCACATTTATCCAAAGCATAGCAGTTGAGATGTGCAGATCAGGAGATTTGGGGTTTGGTTCTTTGCTACCACATGTAAAATGGATAGGTACATTTCCAAAAAGCACTTGACAAGGTCTAGCAGTAGATTTACAAAGGATGTTAATGCTTAACAAAACCAACCTTTCCCTGTAACTGAAAAACTCAGAAACATGCAGATGTCCTTATTCTCAGCTACACCTAGGCCCTTCAGAAAACAGTTAAATATATGGTTTTCCCTATGGCCAATAACAAACGTGCCTTCTTGATATATAGTATCTGAACTACTCACCTTCTGTGAAAACAGTTTTCTGAGAAAACATCACACGGAGCCAGGCAGCCAAAATACAAAGCTTAACTTGGCCCAATTAATTAGTCTAAAACTATGATTAAAAACTGATTTCCAATAATGAATTAAAGATTTTTTTTTTTACTAAAATTGTTATTAAAAATTTAACTTCAAGATTCCTGAACCCAGGAACCCTGAACCCATACTTACGAAAAGATCAGCAGTGACTTCAGCCTAAGCCTTTAGGTACCAAGCTCATTTTTAGGCCCTAAGAATTCTGAGGACAGTGCCTCTGAAGAAATAGCCAACAAATATCCAAAGAAATACTTCAGAAGGCAACAGTAAAAATACTTTAAAACTTGCAATAAGTCATGATTAACTAGAACCTTCTACTACAACACTTTTTAAATATACTGCTGCTTGCCTCTCAGTAGTATCCTTTTTTATATCTGTATTATGCGGAATTTATTCCTTTTTCTTCCTTTTGTAACCTATGTAGGAGTTAGCAGCCCACACTCATCATAGTTCAGTTGCAATAAACAGTGTACATACACACCTACAATACTTACATTATAAATATGCTTCTGTAATACACGTTATCAAAAGTACACTATTTAAAAATCTGATGAAGTGACACCAAGGTTAGAATGCCACCTTCTCAGGCATTTTGAAATGCTGACTTGTCTTTGAAAAGCTCCATTATATTTAGCACCTGCATTTATGCTGCCCTGTAAGTGTTGACTGTAATGGGGTAGCTAATAATACACAATTTTTTTCCTTCCTACCAGATCCTCTTCTGTATCCAACCACTATGTTTTTACTCCATTTTGTTTCCTCAGCCAAATAAATACAGCTTCTAGGGAATACCTTTTTTGGCATAATACCTTTTTTGGCATAAAACCAAACCATTTTGGCATAAACACAGTTTTAATTTACTCATGGCTTTCACCAGCACCCTCACTACAGCATTTGAATATCTACCAAGACTACACGTGAACTACATCTGTCTCTTGTGAACTCTCTAATGATCAAAGAGCTTTTAAACCTAAAAGCCAGGTTTTAAGGGGAATAAAAAAAAAAGTCACCAAAATTAGAATGCTCTAAGTGACTCTAAGGGATCAAGGAATACAGAATAGAAACGAAAAGTGTCTTATGGGACTCCATCTCAATGTTCCATGTACCAAAAAGTGCATTTTTTGCTGGCTTGCTTGTTTCTGCAAGCAAGAACTCTTTTTTATTGAGTATAACGTAGTTCATTTTTACAGCNCTCATGGCTTTCACCAGCACCCTCACTACAGCATTTGAATATCTACCAAGACTACACGTGAACTACATCTGTCTCTTGTGAACTCTCTAATGATCAAAGAGCTTTTAAACCTAAAAGCCAGGTTTTAAGGGGAATAAAAAAAAAAGTCACCAAAATTAGAATGCTCTAAGTGACTCTAAGGGATCAAGGAATACAGAATAGAAATGAAAAGTGTCTTATGGGACTCCATGTACCAAAAAGTGCATTTTTTGCTGGCTTGCTTGTTTCTGCAAGCAAGAACTCTTTTTTATTGAGTAAAACATAGTTCATTTTTACAGCTCCTCATGTACTATTTATGATTAATTCCAACATCTAACATGATATAGACTGGCCTTTAACTATGGTTTACATAGATTCCTTCTGTAACAACACAAAAAGTCTTATTTATTCAATTCTTGATAAGTCAACATATGCCACATCCAGTTTTCAGACCTCAAATGTTTAAGACCATTATTTGCATGGAAAACTCTGAAGACCTGAAGCCTTTACTGCATCCAGCCCATCTCTCGCTTCTATTCATATCTTCTCAAGCATTTATCAGAGCTGCTTTATTTTAAATTCTATCTTCTATTATGATTTTTATAATTATTCCTGCACATTTTGCCATTACCTTTCTCTATAAGTTCTATATGATTGATTTAAAAGAGGCTCTGAGGTTGCAGTGTAAGGCTAACCTTGCTTGACTGTCTTGCTCTTCCATGGGCTGTTTCCAGCTTTTCATGTGACAGCTTGGAAAGTTTTTGAACATACTTTTACTCAAGTCTGCAAATTAATTTTTATATACAAACGTTACTACTCATGGTCCCTTAGTTTCCATTTGTAAAAGGCAGAGATATTTTCCAAAGTTGGACCCAAGACATTTACAGAACAATTTGTAAATGAAGAAGCTGAACTTTTGTTTCATAAAATGAGAGACAAGCTTTGTGAGGATTAATTTCCTCTTTTTCCATAATCTGACCTCTCAACATCTGCAAACCATTCTTAAACAACCCCTTTTTCCCCATCATCTCAGATTTCACAGCAACATATTTTATCATAATTCTTCACCAAAATGGAACTCAGGGGAAAAAAAATTCCATTTGGCACGTCAAATTTCATAACATAGAGATGCAAATACCTAAACTAAGATTTCTATTTGTAACAGTTATGCGAACTTTTCATTTCTGGTATTGCTTTGCTGCACAACAGCTAGGCAGATATATAGATATCTATATATATATGCCAAATAAATTCAAGACTGTAATTTTAGCCATATTAGAGTGTAAATGTGACAAAAACATACTCTGCCATATGTAAAAAGCTTTTCAAGAATCTCTGATTTCCGGTCCAAGATATTGAAAAAAACCCACCCAAAAGTCAAAAACCTTCTTAAAGCTCCTTGGTTCTGGTGACTTACTGCTAGCGCAGAACTGAAGTTTAAAAAAGACTGCTTGCTGATACTGCTATTTCTTCTCAAAAATATTTTCCTTTTCTCTACAAAAAAAGTTATATTTGGAAACTTGCTTCATCAAATGCTTACTTAAACAAAAAAAATACATAAATAAACAAATTTATTTTTACAATTCCTAATTCACTGGGGTGGGAGCCAAAGAAACAGGTGTAAATCTATAAGACAGAGTTTTATTGTTGCCAATGATAGTCAAAAAACAGGATGGATTTTGGTTTTGCTTTTAAGTGATAGCCTTACCAAAAAAAACCAAAAAAAAACCAAAAAAAAAACCTGTTTGAATTCCATGTAAATCTTTGATAAAATTCAAAGTATTTAGTGATACATTTCCAAATAGTAATCCTATTTTTTTACTACTGCTATTTTATTTAATATTTAATAGATACTGACATAGTTATTAAAGAAGAAGAAAAATAATGAAACAACATCCTTACTGTACTCTGAATTAATAGAGTTAATTCAAGCACTTCAATTATAGTTACAATGCATATACGCCAAATCAAAGATGTGACACTCAGTGGAACAACCCATTAACATTGACAGGAAATATCTGATAAGGCAGATACATCATTAAAATGTATTTGGTTTGTTTTCACAAGGTAGCATAAGTCTTGCAAGAGTGCTTGGTGAACTTCCAGATCTTATTAAATATTTATAATTAATCCTTACAAAGTAACATTTCACAATGTGTGTTCTAATTAAAGGGACACTGTCAGCTTGAATTTTTTTTCTAATTTGACCCACCTAAAAACTTGTAATTTCTGTTCAAGTCCCATTTAGACAGTTGATCCTACACTTCTGCTTAAGAAGTGAGAAAACTTAGATCCCCTATGAAATTTTACAAAGATCTTTCACATGATCATAAGCACTATATCAAATGCTCTGAGGTTAACTCTCCTTGTTCTGTTCCAGCAAGCACAGACTGCTTGGGGGTTTTTTTTATGTGTGATTAGTGTCTCCTTTGCTACTGCTGTCACTATTCCACATAACGCCTTCTTAATTTTTAGAAAGGCTATTTCCAAAAGGCATAAATGTAGCAAGGAATACAACGTGTACTCACAATGGAAATCTATCATTCAGTGAGATTGAGGGATTCATTCCTTTGATGCAGCTCATTCTTTCTTAACCTCAACTTCTTTTCCTTTTTTTTTTTTTTTTTTCCCTCGATAAATAATTAATCTAGGGAATCTTTTCTTCAAGCAAGTTTTTTTTACTCACACATCATGGTTCTACTTTTGTTAAGTTGTATGTGAACAGCTTCCAAGAAAACCAAAAGCTGCATGAAATAAGTGCAAAGTGGTACCATTATTCTGAGCTCTCCTCTACGAATTTATCTAGAATACCATGACTTACAATAATCAATCCCATTTTGGTTCTTCTACAGCCAAGAATTACAGAACTGTTAGAAAAAAAAGGAAAATTGTAATTTTTCATTTATGGTGCTTTGGATTGCATTGTGGACCACTTGAACTGTTTCCTCTCAAACGAAGCTAAATTGGAAGCTGAACTCCAGGACTTTGCCTACTGCAGTCCACCTGTTGAATGGGTCACGAGTCTACAGGAGCAGACTAAAACCACCACGGAGTAGTACATTCGCTCTACAGGGCTCTTGCTAGTTGCTACAGCAGGCAGAGACAATCTTTATTAGATGCTCACAGTCTAACCTCAGGTTTGCATCTAATGTTTGCTAGTGGCATACTCTCTAACAAGAAAACAAATCCCTGAACACAACACTCCTGATGTTCTGTGCTGGAATGGCTTTTGGTGAGGGTGGAGAGCCGAACGTATCTGTTTCCTTAATTGAAACAAATCTGCTACGGAAAGTTTCCCTATAAAAGACAGGACTACACATACATACACACACTCCTTCCCAGGACTAAAATCCCAGTGTTGAGGCTGTCCATAGGTGGCATAGATAGACAAAGGAGAGACTCACATTTTTTCCTTCTGTATAGCTTTCCTTGACACATAGGCACCTGTACGGTTTCATAGCTGTGTCACAATCATCAGCATGGCCATGGCAATTACACCTGCAAGAACAATAGGTAGTGTCAAAAGCTAAAACATGAAAACACATCTGTCCAACAATATATTACATAGTCACAAAGTCAGTTTCGTGTATTACACAGTCTGGTTCTTTATTAAGAACAAACAAATGCCACCAAAGAGAATGTACTTAGGCGAAGTAAACTATAAAAGACTACTTTACTCAACATATTTTTAAGCATCAACAATTGCTTTTCAAGAAAATAAAACTGAGCATGTAGTAGAGCTACTATTGCCTTAGATGATATGTAATGAGAACTGCATTTCAGTATGTAACATTAATAAGTAAAATTTTATTAAATAAATTATAATTATTAATCAATATCAAGACTTTCAGGGCAGCTCTAGTTTCTCAAGAAATCTTAACCATATCAGGAATAATTTTTCAGTTTAACCCATTTTACGTCAGTTAAAATGTCCATTTCTTAATAAAACAAAATCTGTATAGAGTCTTAATTAATAGTCAATAACCATACCACTCTACCTGAAGGGATGCACTTCTGGAGGCATGGCATAGCTTTGCAAACCACAGCTGAAATTATTTTACTGTTACATTGTGACCGAGATACAGCTCTTTTAATAAATGCATTATCATAATATGTCTAAATCAATACTCAAAAGATATGAATAACATACAAAATTTTAAGGTAAACATGACTTCTAGGAGGGTGCTTTCTCTCAAAATGAGAACTACCAAAATAATTTCAGGAATAATAATACTTACAAATCTGCACCATATGCTTCTTGGAAACTATTTCATTGCCAAATTTGCATATTATTTACAAAGCATAATTAGTCCTTTCACAAGACAGCATACTTATCATATACAATAAAGTTGTCAGTCACAGATAATACAACAGTTTTACTGACAGCTACCCAATTTTGAAAGGCAAACTCCAACTAAAACAAAGAATGAGCTCTGCATTGACTGTTAAAATTGCCATGTCTGGAAATCTATAGCTTAGAAGAGTTACTGAAGTAAAGCATAAGCCACCATTTCAATTGTAAGCCTTTGCTTAGAGGCATTGGTAATTCCAAGGAAAGGATTGCTTTTGACAGATTTGTGTAATAAGTATAATTAATCGTAAAATAACATGTGAGCAAACGTTTTAAAAAAACAGTACACCAGTCATTTCCAACTGGATACAGTGCTTCAGACCAACTTTCTTCCTCAATCATACATGTAAAAGCAAGACAAGTTGATCAAATGTTAGGCAGGTCCTTACAAGCTGTGAACAGCTGTAACAGTCAGGGGCAGTGCTGGATGTGGGAAGAGTCACGTAAAACTTACCTTCCACTGACTGTAACTTCATTAACTCCATAGTACCTATGCCTAAAATTTACCCAAGGCTCAGTAGTGTGATACTGGCCACGGAGATGAATCCTCACTTGTGTAGCTTTTACAAATTCTTGGAGAGATGGAGTATTATAAAAATCATTGTAACCAGGTCGGTGATTGGGTTCCGGGGTAAGAACACTGAAAGTTAGGTTACCACGAGAATATGGTGTGAAGCTGTTTAAATAGAGAGGAAAACAAATTAAAATCAAAATAATACATATTTTACAGATTCTGTCTTTAACATCCTGTTTCTCAGAGAGGGTCTCAACTGTACATGGTATTTTCGTGCTTTCTGGGTAAAAATTCTTATGTCAGTCACCAGAATTCAAGAAGGGGAAAAGAAATGTCCTCTATATGTCTGTTTTGCCCTAAACTACCATGCTCCTCTCCAAACCTAATGTTTCCAATTAAAAGTAAAGCCTTTAGCAGGCAACTTCAAAATATGATTAAACTGTGACTGATGCAGTGTCATCTGCACACGTTTTCAAAAAGTTTAACACACTGTCCTTGGGAAACATGAACTAGGCATGAACCACATAAGGAAATCATTCAGGCGACTAACACCATAATCAATAGGCTCACATTGTTAGTAACATACCTGCTAAACACATATAAAAACCACACAGAAACAATTGTTATACTTTGAATTCCAGAGTCACGGGACCATATCATCTCACTTGACGAGTGAGCAGAGTTAGAAACACATGCCACCTTCCAGCACGTGAACTGCAAGATAATTTAATGGAAAGCAGAAATATTGAGAGTAAAACTGCCTATTTAAGCCCAGGAAGGGGAAGGACAGTCCTGAGAATTCAAGTACAGCTGAGTAAACAAGTAGATATAACCTGCACAATTTGGTATGAATCACATCATGTTGGTCTATGTACTAGGCAGAGTTTGGCCTCTGGAAGGGAGAAGAATGTCTGCTTATTTGCACACCTACATGAGATCATTAAAAATAGGTATCCTGCATTATCACCTGGCACCTGACATGCGACATTCAAAAAATGTCACTTCGAAATATGTCAGTTTTTGAAAGATGAGATTTCTAGTTAGGCTAGGTCTGCTGAGACATGCTCTTCTGTCTTCATGAAGGATCTTTGAATTTCCTGTGCTCCTAATACAGGTCAGTGCTTCACAAAAATCTCAGTGGAATATATCTGTATGTTTCTCTGGGTGATACTGTCTTCTCTTCCCCTCCACAGAAAACTAAATAAAGTATTTTTCTTCCATGGCATATAGAACTGTAATGGAAATATTTCGATTTTGGCAGATAAACAACATCATGCTGGTATGGAAGCATCAGAAGGAACAGCAGAAACACTGTAAGGCTGATGGCAACTAGATAAGCAGGTCATCAAGATTTTAGGGCATCTACATGCAGTTTCTCAGGAAACCAGGAAAACAAAGGAGATTCTAAAATAAGGGTCAGCCAATATTCAGACTAAGCAAAGATTCAAGTTTCTGATAGGGCGATAAAGGACAGTGAGCAACTAACTTACATAGGTGGTACAGGATGGAGAAACAAAAACCTTAATCAATTTCATTTCCTAAAGGACACAAAAAGGAGTCCATTCAGTACTAGCATCTGATCACGAAAACAAGAACCATCAAGTTATGGTAAGGATTCCAAAGCCAAGGTCATTTGGCTTCCATGTAAACCCCGGGAATCTTGGATGGGCCACCAGGACACAAGGACACTGGTGTCTAAATCCTGAACAGACAATCTGGCCATGTTTTGGCAGCTACAAGTTTGTGGGTATGAGAGAAAGAGAGAGAAACAAGTTTTGTTTTACAATAAAATCCTCCAGGGAACTCTGTTACACTGCTGACATAAATTTGGAGCATTGTTTCCACAGTAACTCCTCTTTGAGCACACAGAATATTCACCAGTATATGTCTTATCATTTAAAGCTTTCTGTACATCAGCTGTACCCAAAAATTATTCATTCGTATCACCTCCTATCATCATTTACATTTTAATTGAAGGGGAGAAACTGTGCTGCTTAGAAAATATTTACAGAAACAGTTCATATTTAACTCCTCAGTTCTTTTTAAAAATTATACAAATACACATTTTTGGGCTGAAAGTGGTATTACACCTCAGTTGGGTTATTTATCCAAAAACATTCGTCTTACTTAAGATATTTTCCTTCTCCTCTACCCTCTACTCCGAGTATCAGCAATAAAGCTCAGATTCCTTTGCTGAAAAGTGGTGTAACTCAAACGACCTTATGCTCCTCTCCTCAGAATTCTGAACTCCTGGAGAACAGACAAAGCTGCTGACACTTGAAAAGTATTAGAAAGGCAGCAGAAGTGGAAAAAAAAAAACCAAAAAAGCAAAATGCCTACAGCATCTGGTAATGTATTTTCTCACTGATTTCCAGCCAAGTACTAAACAAGCCGAATACTGTTGGGCATCTGAACTCAGGCAAGAGATAATGTATTTGAATATATGTAGTGGTATAGATTCAATTATATATATGTGTTTAAAACGATAACATATTAACTATCTGTTATACACATTATACACCATATTAATGAAATGTTTATATATTATATAGCTTTAAATTTTCACAGGATTAATTGAGAATAAAAGGGCTCACAACATATTTCTAAAAGGTAGTAATCCTTCTTGCCCCTCTTCCCACAGTTTTATATTGGTTCTTGCTCAGAAAGATGAGAAAGCTTCAAGATAACATTTTCAACCCATTTCTTACATGTGTTGCATGAGCAGTAGCAGGGTTGGATGACTGGCTTTTGTACTCCAGTTTGGCCTCTTTCCTAAGCTTCAGAACAAGCTGCACTCCCAGAGATCAGAAGGTAGACTTTCACATTCACTAGGTAGTTTAAAACAATGTTATACAAGTACCTTCCTCCACTTATCCTCTCAATGTTCTGTAATTCTACTGACAATAGCCATCAAAACACTAACACGTAAAATTTCAAAACTCTACCTCATAAAAAATAAAATAGGAAAATATGTTATTTTATAACATAAATGTTACAAAATAATAATTATATTAAACTGTTATAAAATAATAATAAAAATATGGTTTTTAACATAGATATATATAACATAAATATAAAAATAACAGAGGAATCAATTGTGTCACACTCATAAATGACTAAAATCTGATAAAAATGACAGAAGACTTTTTGGCAATCTTGAGTCAAAAGGTCATGTTTAGGATCTTTTATATATTCAGCAGTCCTTAACAAAAAAGTGTACCAAATTAAAAGATTCTATCTCATTGGGACATAGAAATGAATTGTGTCAGGATGTTACCTGTTCAAAGCATCTGTACTATGCAGATAATACCCACTCATACCTATGCATCTGAAGACAGTTGACAGAGTCTGGTTTTTCCAGAGATCCATTGTTCTCCATTCCAAAAATACTGCAATTTCTAGCAAAATACTGCCAGTCTTCCCATTTTAGATCATCTCTTTTTTTTCTTTCAATTCTTATTGCTTCAGGGTGTGGGCTAAAGAACTGCAGTATAATATAGAATACCTACAAGAAGATAACAAATTTATGAACTGATATTAATGGCTAAGTTGTAAAATAATGAGAATACAAACTTCTTTTTTATGTAACTATACAGCCTGCTTTACCACTCACAGACAGAAGCAGCCATATTTCACCCCACATATTCCCAACTAAAGCCAAAGAGAACCTTTTTTGTTGAAGAAGCTCTTTGATCTCTCAGACACTATCACACAACGACTGGACTGTTGCATCAGAACTTCACTTTTTCTCGAAGACCACTTGAAAATGCACTACACAGTCAGGTTCACAATTTGTCACAGCAACATTATTTAGGTAAAAATGAAAGTTGTAACTTTGTGTTGCCAAACATTTGACAAGTTGTTTGTCTGATACCAGGTTTTTGTTATTTTTTTTTTAGCATTCACCATATTTCTAACTCAGAATCTCATCAAATACCTGTGTTGTTTCAAAGAGCACTTCCGTCAGCATACTGCTTAAGCAGAAGTGTGTGTATCAAATAAGCAAAAGCCAAGAATTTCACATACATTTGATATCACTTTTAACTAAAGGACTAATTTTTACACATTCAGCCAAAACCTGTCATCATATTCTTTCCCTTCTCNCAGCAAGAATACATAGAAATTTGGTGTATCCCCTCTTGCGAATGGAGCCCCACTACTGGTATGTCCCTCCTTACAAGACATCCTGACACTCTTTGACAGCCTAGTGGAGTGCTAGGTGCAATACACCCTCTTCAGTAACCATGCCTGCCTATCATTTTCTCCTTCCGTATTCCTAGGGAGATTAATCAAACACCTCCAGAACATCTACACCCTCTAATACATCAGTGTGCTTTTGATACATTAAATTTCATTTGTCTGCAGTCAGTTTTCTACCAGCAAGTACAAAACAAACACCTCAAGTTTTAAAAGAAATTAAAATTAAAGTTGAAATTCACAGAAGTGGAGTTAGAAGACAACAGTCAGTTTCTAAATATTGGTGCCTTCACACAGGATATCTACTCTCGCATATCTATTCTAGATTACTGCTTGTTACACCAGGCACATTGAAAGAGAATGCCAAGAACCATAATGCATTCTGTTGCCTTTTGCACTGTTATATGCCAATAAAAGAAACTTTCTTCCTGGTCCTCTAAGGATAACATTTTAAAGCATAAGGTTTGAATGCAATACCTACAAAAATCTTTTCTTAGTTTTGATTTAATAAATGGCAAACATCATCTTTCCATTACCTGATACTGTCCATTTTGTAAATCTATTGTGATTGAAACACCACGCTCCAGGCTTGCAGTATTAGCGAACACAGATGAAATCCAGGTGGTCCCAATGTCATTATCATTGATGTAGGAGAGAGGATGGGCTTCTGCATCCAGCCTCAGCACCCTGTCATTAGTGGTATCATCTGCACCATTAGGGATGCAGTACCTCTGTATCAAAGGGTGCACCCGGGGATGACTTCCAGGACAGCGGCACTCAGACTGGGTATGAAGATGAGGGAATTTTCCAGAGAATACTTCCAAAATGTCTCTGTCACAGCACAAAGAATAGTAATTACATACATGACAAAAAGGACAAATGTCACTTTGTGCATCTAGGCTCACAGATTAAACAAAATTCAGTTTAGGTTACAGTAGAAGCCCTAAACTCCTGATTTAAGCTCATAAAAATGGGGCAATCAGCTAGGAATTAAGCCCACCCAGGGTCTCTTCACTATCAATGGTTGAGCAGCAGGCACCTTCAGAAAACATCTGTGAAGAATCACTCAGGAGCTGTTTTCATTGTTCCACACATATGGAATTCTTCAGACACAGGGCACTGAGGGAAATGAGTTCTTTGGTGGGGTGTCTAAAATTAGATAGGATGAATCCAGCCATTGATGCAAGGAGAAAAACTCCTAACATTTTATTGCCAACATCATTTCTGACTCCAATCAGCAGTCTGGATCCTGTTCTTAAACACATCATAGTGTCAATTTATTGCTTATAACCACAGTAAAGTTCAATGTTTGCACTCAAATCCTCCGAAAAGACCAGCTTGAACAGTATCATATTGTACCTTAGAAAACCTGGATAGAAATATTTTCACTTTTAACTAATTTTAATAAAAATGCCCACTTTTTTAACTGCAATCAACCTAATCATGTCAAATCATTGAGATATTTCAGTTCTCTCTGACATCAGCAACTGAAATAGATACAAAGGTAGGTAGGCAGACAAGCAAGCAGATATATGAATGACATGGACGGTCTTTATCTGCTCACCTCTGGTGTAGAGGAAGGATTTTGTGAGACTAGAAGATACCAAATTTTTATATTTAAGCCTTGTTACTTTTCCCATTATCAATAAGTACATAATTCTGTGTGCTTATTAAGCAAATAAATACTTGCTAGCTACAACTTCCACAGAACCCAGAGTTACAGGACCTTTCACATAGCCATAGCCTTAAATTAATTGGTATGCAGGCACAACCTTCCTTCCCAGTTTATCCCAGACAAACATTTCGGACCAAGTTATTTGTGGATATAAAACAAAATCTACAAAAACATCAGTAGGTCAAAACAGTCTGTAAAATACCTTAATTTTCAGTTGTAAAGCTTTATTCATTTCACTAACCTAAACGGTAGCTCTAAAGATTTGACAAGCATCGCACTGAGAAATACAACCACATGATTTTCATAAAACTTGGAATTCAGATTCACATTAATACTTCCAATTCACAGGAGCTCAGTTCATCATAATGTCCTGCGGACAGCTGAGCTCCGAGGAAACTGCTCTACATCTTATTGAAAGACTATCATTAAGTAGCCTGAAGGTCTGCAGTCCCGAGTGTCATTGCATGCAGCCTCCCCAGAAGCACCATGCAGACAAATAGGACCTGACTACTTCTGGCCAGCCTGAATTGACTGGATTAATCCAGCATGAGCTGGATAACAAAGGTAACACTTCTTTGTAATGTGCTAGGAAGGGAGGCTGGAGGGCAACAGAAATTGCAGTGGCAACAGTAATTTGGCCTCTGGAACAGAGGAAGTCAAAGCAATTGCCCAGGGCTCTGTGGGCTGAGGTAGCAAAGTCATTGGTGCCTTATGGTGACAGTCTCATCTCTAGAGAGCAAGGGACAATGGCACCTCAGGGCAGGGGTACACCAAGAATACCTGGCATGGATACTGTGGGGAAGGGAAACCAGAGGAAAGCAACAGCTAAACACAGGGAGGCAAGCTTCCAGCCACAAAGCCAGTGTGCTAATCAGTTGGAGTGCCCGTCCTCCTCATCTGCATCACCAGTATTTGAGTGGTCAAAACTGGCCTAGTCTGCTGCACTCCCTTCCTTGCCCTGCAGTTTACACGGAGCTCGGAGGAAGCTTACCAAGTCTTATCCACCAGGACTAAGCTTATCAGCACACACTATTATATCAGAATTATGATGAGTAGATAACACCTAGACAGTTTATAAGCATTGAAATCTAGCAACTGGATCTACTCTCTGCAGAATACATACTAAGTCAGGTTGTAGCAAGGACAACAATAACAAGGAGAGCACGTATTTATTACAGTGTTTTGTTTCACTACATATTTACTTCATATACCACTGCACACATCAAGCCCATTTAAGCAACAGTTCAAAAGCAAAACACATTAAGTTGTTGAATTTATTTTAAATCAAGATTTTTTAGATTAAAGGTAATCTTTGAAATGAGGCCCAGGAAACTACATCGTCATAAGCAATTATCTGAAGGAATCATCTGAAAAGCACTATACTTCGGGAAATAAGCATATTGTTATCTACACTTTCTTCTCACCACACTCTTACTTTGTTACAAAAATGAAAGTTCTTTACCTGTTTGTAAGTGCCACTGGGTAAAATCGAAAATCTTGCATTCTTCCAACAAATTGCTCTAAACCTAAGAAAATATACTATAAATAATCTATTGAGCAGAAGGCAGCTTTGCACTGCAAGAGAGCACCTTTAATTCAGCACTCAGAAATCTCCCTTGCACAATTACCCCTCCTGAACAAAACCATCTTGGACCTAGACAAAACTATAGAGGGCAGCGACTTAATTTTTTTGATAAAAAAGAATGATTTATAATAACTTTATAAGAACATTTTGTACCTATCTCTTTTCTGATTAGAGAGGTGGCACAGGGATCGGCTCATTAGACAGAAGTAATGAGCCAGTCCATGTGCCACCTCTAATTAGAGAAGAGATACAGTAGGTACAACTGTACCTATCAATTTATACAATAAAGATAAAAAGCATTTTAAAATATTTCTTTCTTTTACGTTATTATTAGCCATCCAGTACTGAGAATCAAAACCACAACAAAATACATTTCCAAATACAAGCTTTAAGAAATGGAGCACAGAATACTTTCTTGCCCAAAGCCACAATAAAGCTGTTTATGTGACATATATTTAGGAGTTAACTTCAAATGGTGCATGTTCCTGAAGAGCAATAGTCAATGTTCTTAAACCTGCAGAGCCAAGAATTAGTGAAAAGCAACAAAACATCCCCCACTGTTCTTCAATGATCATGTCATGATATAGTACATATAAAACTCTAGATGCAGATGAAGAATAAAACTCTCAGGCATTACTAGAGGCTGAAATACTCTCATTCTGCCTTGGTTCACATGATTATTGACAAAACTGAAGAACACAGACAGCCAGAAACCTTCAGCTCTGTTCCTGACTCTGCAGAAAGAGGAGTGTAGTCTAGTGGCCATGCACAATTCCATTCTGAAACAGTTCCCTACATTTACTCAGAAAAACTATGATCAGAAATTAATGGAGTAAGTCACTTTACATCCATGTTTTAGAGAATGCAGGAAAAGCTACCTATATGCAGGAACACATAGATGATCATAATTCATTCTATATTCCAGCCAATCTTTAGAGAAAGCTAATTGTACAATAAGAGTTTTCTTCTGCAGTAAGTTATTGCTTCTCAGCGTATAGATAACTTTAAATTACTTACACACTTCTTTTAACCACATCATGCATATTTTATTTTGACTATTCCAGTGCATTCCACTAAAGTACTGCAAGATTTACCTGCGAAGCTTTGTCCAATTTGCAGAGTACCATCAGCATCAGTATCTGCAACTGTTCCCATAAGAGTCCTCGTGTCAAAAGGTGTGTTATCATCTTCCCAGCCATTCAAGAAGAAACTAATTCGGCTGTGATGCACCTACAGAATCAATGTAAAGCAGCAAACACATGCTTTATCATGCAATTACTTTTATTTCTCTATATTTTTTTGTCTACCACTGATTAACTGATAACATTACCTCAGGCTATTTGCTGTGTGTCTTTATTTTTGGTACCTACCAAAAGCAGTTACCTCTTTTCCATTACTAGATCACCACCAAGATGCAGAGGGTATAAAATTTCCACAGGAAAGAAGGAACTACAGTACAGGGAACTGGCGGAGATGGAGGGCAAGGGTGGAAAAGAAGGGTGGGTGTGTTTCACAAGGTACGAGGCTGGTTACAGCTCCATCACCACTTCGGGCCATGGGCATACGTTACAGCTGTCACAGCTCTTCTCATACATCACTTCAAACAGGCCTCAAGGGGCTGTACACCATGCTCAGGATAACCAAACACAGGCCTCTAACACTCCCAAAATGCCTCCCTAACCCCAGCATGCTTCTTTCTACAAGGGCTGAAGGGAACAGTATAGGAAGCGCCTACATCTGCTTTACACCCACTAGGTAATTCCCCTACATCAGGGGAACCCTTGGCTAGGAATATGCACTCAGCCAGCACCCCAGGGTACTGTTTTCTGCAAGTGCTCCCTTCCCTGCCAATTCATTTTAAATCTGAGCTAACGTTCATAGAAATACTTTATGGCATTCTCCCTGCTCCACAAAGTCACAAGATGCTGAGCTTTTACAAAGTTGGGGGGCTTTTTTGCATTAGAAATCTTCAGATTTAGGTTACCTAAAATTAGGAAAAATGTAATAATATGGGAGTGTCTTTCAGCCTTACATTTTAGGAAATTCAATACTCTCATTTTAAAAATCCAGGCCCTCACAAATGAAAACCGGAAGTATTGTGGCTATAGTCAGGTTCTCATTAATAACGTTAATTATAGAAGCTAGGTCAGACTTATCTAAAACTTTTATTTCAGAAAGCGACTTATTTGCAAAGCAAATGAAATTACTTGGGTTTTAGCAATGTTTAGCTTGCATAAAGCTTTTTCCACATGAGAACCTGGTAGCTCTCAAATTTTGAAATACCATTTTGTTGCTGCCAATTTACAGAGCATTATTTTAATTTTGCAGATATGGATGCCTAGTGAATCATGTCTGTCAAGGCCAATAAAAATAGAGTCCTTTAGCCCATCTTGATAGTCACGCTAATCAAAATAAACCTGGAATAATTGTTTCCATAAGAACAACACCTATGTGAGGACACAGAAGGTTTACAAGACAGAATAATTTGTTGTGAAAAAAGGAAAGACAGAACTTATTTACCAGTTAACAAAATACTAGCTTGAAAACCACAATATAAGCACACACAATACTACTCTGACAACAAAGTCTTTCAAATTTCAGACCAAGATAAACGGATACAATTATCTATAAATCTGAGCTCAGATGATCAGCATCACTGCCTTGGGCAACTTGACTCTATCAGCATTTTAAGAAAGAAAACATGAAATAAGATGGAGGGGTTTGTTTGGCCTTTTTTTTTTCTTTGGCTTCACACAAAATCGTAAAAATGAATTTTTCCTCCTTAAACTGTACTTTCAAACATGCACATGCATGCTGAGCTTTATTGCCATTTCCAGATTCAGTCAATATTTCCAAAACTTAGACAGGAATATTTATTGCCCTTCCACTGATGGAAATTTGAAGGCTATTATCATAATTACTAAGCCTTGAGATTTGTTCAAAAAGTTATTGCATATGAGTTTCACTGCTCAAAATACATCTCTCCATTTTAAATTATCTTTTGTGTTGACACATCAATGACCTAAATACAACAGTTTTTTATTTAATTTTAATTCAAAGCCCTCTAAACATCTGATGCCCTATTTGCAAGAGCCTAAGTATACGTATATATTGTGGTTACATTGCATTTTTTTTCTGCATCACATTTTTTACAGCCTGTTACTGTCATTTGGTGTTTGACTGTTATCATCATAAAAGATACAGGCTTTTCTACTTTGTTATTTGTAGCATTATCTCATGTTTTACAACATCTTTGCACAACATGCCTGCACATGAAATATAACTAGTGAAAAGTTCTCAGTGGTATTAATGCATAAAAAAGAATGTGGTTCCATCTCTACTGTCTTTACCCAGCCAAAAGCTGATGAACAGCCAATTTTCCTTTATCACATTAGCACAGCCATGAGGGAAACACATTTGTTCTAGTCAGCTACACTAAAGATACTATTACCAATCTAACATATACATGTTTTATATCAGCAGTATTCTCAGAGTATGAGGGAGCCAACAATATATTAACACTAGCATGACAGTTTATTTAAGAAAAGAAAATTGTCTCTGTAGAGGGACAGAAGTTAGAAATGTATGGCTAAAGCTCAGTGTCACTGTTCTAATAAAGGTAATAATTCTTAAGCTTTCTTTATAGCAGGTAACACTCCTGTGGCAGCTCTGTCATATCATTCAAATAAAAATGTTGCCTTTTACAAGTTTAAGAGTACCTTTATTTTTAGTCAGATATGAAGCATGTTTCCGCTTTCCTGTTTCCACTGTAAAACATTTGTAAGGGGAATTCAGAAATGGGCACGCTCACTGCCATCAGCTTCTTGCAAACTTACTGTCTCAGGCACAGCTTTATAGGACTCAGTTCTGCCTCCCCCTGTGGCAAGCAGAGTGCTCACCTCCATGCACCCCATACTAAAATCAGGGGGTCTATTTATGACTTAAGAATGACGGAATTGGGCCCTAAATGACCAGGTATTTTTACTTGTTGAAAATAGGTGACTAACGACAATTTTAAATCTCCCTCCCCCCTCCCCCACCACCAATCTCTTTGTATTAAATAGGATTTAGAATAGTTGGGTTTAATATAGCACATCCCCAAGGTAGCCCTAAGCACTTTACAATGCTGAATTGGATATCAGTAGTGCAGTGACTGTGTAAGGCAAAGGCAGCAGTCATTATGCATTTGGCAGTAGCTCAATGTAATGATCCCCCTGCTGGTTATTAAAGGGGGTATGAATATCTGACATGGGAGGAAAATGTAGGAGGGAAACCATGTGTGGTATAAAAAATCCCAGCGGCTCTCCACTGTGGGAGGAGAGGAAGCCTCAAAGTTTGGTGTCAGTTTAGACTAAGCTAAATAAGAAGAAAGACTGGCACCGGATGGGCTGTTTGATGTAGTAACTTAAGGTGTCCTGACCGTTCGCACTAAATTCCATTCGACAGCACAGAACTAAAAGACCACTTTCCCTCCTGACTAGGACAACAGGATTATTCCCCTGTTGTCCTTAGTAATAATGTTCAATAGGAATTTGCCCCAAGAGAGTAACAGGAGATGGGCAGGAAAGGTTGGCTTTGTTGTGCAGAGCACAGAACCAGAAGCCTGGGACATCAGCACTCTAATCCCAGCTCTGAAACCACCTCCTGCTCCTGTGCTTCCTGTGCATCTGTCAGATACAGCAAATCGCCTCTCAAGGAGGTGGCAAGGATTAGTTACTAAGATACATTTGCTCTGAAACTACATCAGCCTCTGCCAACATATAATCTAACACCAATTCCAAGCAATGGAAAATCCATTTGATGGTCAACTGAGGTGGTGGAAGATACCAATACGCTTTCCTCTAATAGCACTCTTGGTACAATCCAGAAGAATTTCAAAGATGAGAGGTGCTGGGCCAAAGAGCTGAGAGGCAAGTTCCTTTAGTGCATCCCAAATTAAGCTTACATTCTCCAGCACAAGCAAACTGTACATCAGAGACAGCAATACCAAATAAAACCACTTCCTTCCTAGGAAAGCTTTCTTGCCCTATAGGTCCCAGTACTGCAGAATCACAAAATCACAGACTGGGAGGGACCACAGTGGATCATGTGGTCCAACCTCCCTGTTCAAGCAGGGTCATTCCAGAGAGCATGGCACCGGATTGTGTCCACACTATTGTTAATAAAATGAGATAGGTACAGGAAATGTATTACAACTTTATTTTCTCACCTAAAGATCTGTGCTCTTCAGAACCTACCCAGGAAAACACAACAATGAAATTTAACACGAATTTTGCCACTCGGTTTGGATCAGACAGAACTGTCATGTAAACAAAAGCCAACATTTTCATGTATGAAGTGCTAACAGAACTGCTAACTTTTACTATACTGCAGTAATCAGTGTGGCAAAAAAGAAACATCACAACCAAATATTCCACTTCAGAGCAGTTGCACTGGCAAAGGGACTATAGCAAAAAGCAGAAACTCCTTGACTGAAGAATACCATGGTTTTTTTCTTTCTGTTTTTTTTAATAAGCCTTGTGTTGTACTGATATCTACAGGTATAATGCATACTGGTATTCCAACGCACAAATAAATGAATTAAGTATAACAGTTAAAAGTAAACAGTATAATAGCTATTGTAAAAATTTGTAGTAGTACAGCAAAAATTAACCATATGCTTTAAAAAAAAAAAAAAAACACACCAAAAAAGCCTAATATTCCTCATCATTAACACAGAGGCAGAAGAAATTTTGATATCAAGTACAAGAAACACTTACATTGACTCCACTTTTTTGAACTACAGTGACCCTTTCCACGTCAAAGCCAGTTCAGGGGAGTTCTGAGACCACAGTCTACAAAGTTTTGGCTGTCATGTGATAACACTCACATTTATTCCCTTGCAATGTACATGTGTGATATCTGGCCCACTTAAGCAACATACGCTTTTGCTTCACACACATTAATCATCGTGTCATCAAAATGTCCTCTTACATATATATAAAGGCAACTGAGACAATTTTAGTCTCTTCCATGTGGAATTGAATTGCTCCATTTCAGCCAAAATAAATGAAGTTAACTGAACCTTTCTTCAGTGAACACTATAATCTTTTTGCATTAGTAAGATTTTTCCATTAGAAGTCAGTCCTAATATTAATACTACCCATATACCTCATGGAAAATGATTTCTAATAAATAAGATAGGAAGGAGAGACATAGAAAAGAATCCTTCATGTTCCATTAAAAAAAATCCTTAAGAATCCCTAAATGTAACACAGCAGAGCTAAAGATCACTAGCCAGGGATCAAAGCTTCACTGCACTAAATGACAGAACCAACAGATGCAGTAGACTCATCCCAAATATTTTAATTCATAATTAGTATATGCTTCAAAGACATCTGTTTTTCAGTTAGTACAACCTTTCCCTTTATGTTATCTTTCCTATTCCAATATTTATTGGCATGGGAAAGATTTATTAAAATATTACAGATAAACTAAAGGGAATTATTTCAAGACAACATTAATCTCTCACACTGGTTGAATATATGTTCTTTTTACTCTTACTCATCATAGAACACAGTAACTATAAAATACAATTTAATCTTAATATTTCCTCTCATCATCTTTTGTTCTAATAAGTAGCTCACAGTGCCTGGTAAGACAGATTAATAAACCAGAAGGATTTCTTCCCAGATTTGCAGGCCATAAATGAGGAGTTTCACAACAGAGAGAACTCTGGCACCAAAAACGAAAGGAAAAAAAAAATATTTTCTAGTCATTTAAGCCAAATAATACCAACCCTGGCCTACTTAATTTTCCAGCCAACTTAGTGATGGCAAGCACTTCAACGGCAACTTCAGCTCTTACAGCTATTCAGACCATCACACAAAGTCTCAGAGTGTAGGGGCAGGACTGACCAACACAGATAAAACAAGGACCAAAAATGCATCTTCCAACACTACAAAATGATTACGTTCCAGTAATGTCCATGTAATGGACACCACTGTTTTCAAATAAGATGGAAAAGGAGCAGCTCAGGGATCTATGATACATACCTGACAGCGAACAAGATTATTTCAAAAATCAGATATCTGCATACTAAAATTTTTTTTAAGCTTATTTTTAAGTTAAAAATGCAAAATTAGCTAGATTGCAAATGCAAGTTAAATTTTAAAATTTAATATAAACTAAAACACTGTCAGTTTCTGAAATATAAGAAAAAAAATCCTCCTCCAAATGAGAGGACAAAAAATAAATTGTAAGAAAACTCAAACAAGTCTGTTTTCATTTCCTTAAAATAAGCCCTATTTGCACAGCAAGTGGTTACACAGAATTAGAATTAATTATTATAAAGAAGGTGACACACAATATGAAAAATTTTAAAGTGTTTTATGAGAAGCAATTAGGCAGCTCTATGATTTACCTGTAATGCACCAAAAAAAAAAAAAGGGGTCCATTTATTTTCCAAATCAGCAAGCTAGCAGAAATGACCCCTCCCTTTACTTGTCTTAAAAACTAAAGCAACTCCAGAATCAATAAAGTTACATAGGCTTTACAGAGATGTAAATTAAAGCAGAAGTTGGCATAAATAATTTGCTTAATCATTCAGAAATAACAAGGAATCAAAAATTATGAGAAATCAGGAGGAACTGCAACTCATCCAGCTCAAAAATTACTACACAACGTACCATGACAATTGCTTGCTGTCTCGTAATTTGGTGTGGTTCTTATAAAAACTGCCAGCTAAACACAGCTTGCTATCTGTTAAAATAACCAAGATTCAGAAAAGCTTTTTTTCCTTCTAAATGTATTGCAGATTTGTTGCGTCAGGAACTTTCTCAATGAGTTCATTCTATAGAAACAGACAGTGTATTAACACATTTTCTCCCAAGGTGAGAAAACAGATTAGGGTTATGACCAAAATGACAGGCCTGTGGCTTCCTTGAATACTTTAATAGAGTCAACAAATCAACAGTGGTCACTGATGACAACAGAGGAAAGAAGACAATAGATGGAAGGAGGGGAATTAGTGATGCTGCTATAATGGTCTAATCAGAAACTTGAGCATAAAAATCTTTTTCACCTTCAACCTGTCTAAATATGCTCTTCTTGCTTGCTCATATAAAGATATACAGCATATTTTACCACTGGGGGACATGTGGGTTCACATATTTCCTCTGCAAAAGCAGGTGAGAAACAGAAGCGTAACAGTTAATAAATGCAAGAGTAAAGGGCTTTTGCATATCAAAGAGATGAGATGCACACAGGTATGTATTTCAGTATTTTCTTGCATAATTGCAAATCTTGCTGAAGCTGCAATTACAAAGGCTTCCACACAGCTTTAGTATTTCATAAATTATTTTCTGTAAAGAGGAAAGGTCAGTGATATGGACTTAAGCAAAAGAATTTGGGGGGGAAAACCAGGATGAAACCACTAGCATGAATCCAAGCTTACTTTTAGCCGTCATTTACGCGGAGCTAGTGACCAAAAACCACAATGCAGCATTTTACATATTTTTTTTAAAATATGAGCATCTATGTGCTCCTAAATTCATGAATGAGAAATGGCAGACAACTTCCTGCCACAATTCAACACCTTTCCTCACTGAATAAATTGCACAATTTACATACCTCGAATATTCGTTTTAAAGGGTCCTTCCCTAGCCCCCATTTTTGCCTTATTCTCATTCTGCATTATTCTACTAGTTTTTATTTCCTCTTTTTTATCTACTTTATTTCCATTTAGCTTTAAAAAAACCCAACCAAACAAAAAGAAAAAAAAAAAAACAGCAAAAAAACCCCAAGCAATGTGATAAATGCAGTGAATAAATGTGGGAGCAGATTCTTGCCTCCAAGTACTATTTTTCTCAAACATTAATACAAACAAGGAACAAAATAGTTTAACATGGGAAGGAGAGGGGCAGGTACTGATCTCTTCTCTCTGCTGATCAGTGATAGGGCCCAAGAGAATGGCATGAAGCTGTGCCAGGGGAGATTTAGGCCAGACACTGGGAAAAGGTTCATCATCCAGAGGGTGGCTGGGCTCTGGAACAGGATCCCCAGAGAAGCGGGCACAGCCCAAGCCTGACAGAGCTCAAGAAGCATTTGGATAATGCTCTCAGGCACTCTTAGGGCTGGTGCTGTGCAGGGTCAGGAGTTGGATTTTTATGATCTGTGTTGGTCTCTTCCAGCTCAGGATATTCTATGATTCTATGACCACAAGAACCCAAAACTCGCTACTCCTCCCAACCCTTCAGATAATCTATCCACCACCTCACGACTGCTTTAGAAAATAAAGAGGTTCCCACAGTTTCACCTCTGCAGATGAGCCAGGATTCCACATCACACTCAACCACCTTCTACTCCACACATTACTCACCAGCACTAGTACAAAGCCTGCTCCTAACAGCCCCATATTACTTAGCTCTCCTTACGAAGTACCAAATGCAGCCTAACCCAAATTTAAAACCTTGGCTGAATGGATATTTCAACAATAAGAACTATGACAGTGATGACATTATTGCTAGAGATGTTTGGGCAGATGTTTTACATATATCAAAGTCTCCTGTGGTCTTTTTTTTTTTTATTATTGTTTTTCCCTCTCTCAGTGACAAAGCTTACAACCTTTAAAATAAAAAGAGTTCATTTTTAGTGTTTTGTGCTTTGTATTTTAATTTTTTTATCTGGAATGAAAATTGAGATAACACAGAGGGAACTTGGCAGATCTAAAGCTTGGCAAGAGATAATGAATTTATGTAACAAACATATGAGAACAAGGATATGTCAGGAGGAATTTGTCTATGAACTTGTTCTCAAACAGACCAAAAAAGACGCTAATAACCATGTTAATAGTGACAGGGGGTTTGTGGGAGGGAGGGCTGTGGAAACTAAAGAATAATATCCAAGAGGACAAGCCAGCTCAGATAATTTATCTGCATAACACTTGACAGACAAATGGCACCTTCTGTACCAGCAAAACAACTGCCTGACGAGTTTGCCAGTGAGGCTGGTGCTGCTCCAGCTACAACCCTGCCACAATTTCAAATCTTCAGTGCTGGTTTTAGTTTGTTTGCCTAAAATCTTACAGCAAATGCAAAAGCTACACACATTATAAAATCAATTTTATCTTCTATTATTAAATGATTGGTTCACATTTCTAAACTTGTCTGTTTCCATATTCAAATCTTATACTACTTTCACATGGCAAAAAATGTAGTTTTTAAGCTGTAGGAACTCCATGCTTCTGAAGCAACTTAGCTGCAAGTCTGAAGGAAGAGAACAGACGATAGAGGCAAGGTGCAACCCTGGCTACTACAGAGGTTCCAAAGTGATGCTTTTCACACGTCTCTGGTTCTCAGGACAAACAGCATTTTATGGGAAGAAGACAAAGAGGGTTCGAGGCTTTTCATTGCCACCACTAACATAAGTAACAACATGGCCAGGGAATTTATTATGATGATTTTCAAAAAGAAGCTGCTTAAGTTACCATCCGTAGTTAGGTGATATTCCTTTACTTTCAACTATTCTGTCATTTTATGAAGGAAGACCTGACAACATAGTCCTACGCCGAAATTCATTACGTAACTCCCACCAAAACTGCAGAGTCAACTCTGTCCTCTCACCAGAACACATCAGTCTAGCTGAAATATCCAACTACCTCTTAATTTAAGTACTTTATTTTTGGCTCATTCATATCAAAATTCAGGGATGCTGCAATCCTACTCTTCACTGAGAGAGGGAAGTAAAAAAATCTCCCTTTTAGGACTTCCTTAAGCTCTACAGGAAAATCACCTTTGCCTTTAAGATATGAAACTGAACTTGTGAGTGAGTGGAAACAGTGTATGTACAAGGTATTTGGTGTTAAATCACTGATTTTTTCTTCAAAATCAGGATGCTGCTTTAAGCTAAGAACTCATGGAGGGAAATGGTTAGAAATAATTCAAAACTTTGATTCTTCAGTATGTTCCAAATGAAGTTTCAATGTATGGAAGTTCACCACAAACAGGATGAACAAACTGAATCAAGGATTGAAACTATTCTAACCCAGACTGTTCTAGAACTGTTATGAGAAATGACAAGGAAAGACGCCTTTCTTTACAAAATTTATAGGGGATGCTAACACACACCAGTATTTGACGACACTGTGCACAATCTTGTTGCAGAATCCAGAGGATTTTAATTTTCACTAACATAATAGGGCAAGAACACTTGTGCAGACTCTATTTCCCTGCAGGCCAGAAAACTGATAGAATACCAGAAAAACATTCCAAAAAGAATAATACTTTTTCATCTTTGACTATATCCTCTACCTCTTTTTTTCTTATCCTCTTCTTGTTAGACTTTGACAGACACTTTTCCAGAAGTTCCTGATAACAAAAAAATCCTTGATTAGATAGCTTTTGAAATTAAAACTGCCTAAATGGGAAAAAACCACCATTTTTAAAATACTGAAATTGACTCATCACAACATTCTGTCCAGAGATAACAAGCGGAGTGACTAGGACTTCAGCTGTGAATTTATTTAAATGTACACATACACATGCAGTATTAGGAAGGCAAAAACAGAATATGAAATAAACATAAGGCATCAGCTCTAAGCTCACTGTCAAGAATATACCAAGGCTTCTAACCACAGAGTTCAGCTGAAGGTAACTATCTGTCAAATGTAATCTGTGCAAGTGAATATGCTTAAGCTGGTGCTATGAATCAACCAAAATTGCTTTGGTCTTATTGACATTCAATTGCAAGAAGTTGCAGCTCATCCAGTCCAATAGACATCTGACAACACCAAGAGTGCTTCAGTGACAGAAAGCTTTAAATATAGATGCAACTATCATCACAACACACATGGAACTAAACTTTATGATCCCTCATAACATCGTCAGACACAGGTCATCAGCTAAATGCCATAAGACCACATGGTCATCCTCTCTGCCTGTTGTCAATTTCTGCAGTTAACAAATAACTGCAATGTAGAAAAGAAAAAGAGAAAATACAGATTGACAGAAAAAGACCATTCAATTTTCCACCAATATCCCATTAAATCTCTCTGCAAAATCTACTTCTGCCGTTATAATCTTTGTTCACCTTTAAAAATATAATGCCAGATCAAAATTTGTTCAAACCATTTGCATTAGTTAAGGGCCAGATCTTCAGCTACTATGAACTACTTTCAGCTCCAGCAATGTCATTCTACACCTGCCCAGATTCAGACTTCAAATATGTTAAATTTACTTTCTTCCTTACATCTGTTCTTTGCACTTCGAAACAAGATATCTGATAAGGTGTGTATGTGGGAGGTTCCACAATAAAGCAACTTGCACAGACGGTGCCAAAAGAAGACACAATTTGTATTCTAACTCTGCACAAAAGAAAGGAATATCACCTGCAACCAGGTATGTGCTTGTTTCACTCTTGTCTCCCAGAGAAATCCTGCCATTTCAGCAGTAGATGTTCCAGCACAGCAGTGTCTTTTTCTAAAGATTTTCATATATACACACCATCCAAACGAGTTGTTACATATCCCCTCGCTGGCCCTCCCCAGCTCCAGCTTCCCTTGCCACACAGTGAATTGAAATCATTCCAGATTCACAAACAGATAAAAGAAATTAGGAAAGAATAAAAAATTTCTACTATATACAGCTTGCAACCATGTTTAAGGGGATGCACAGTGTAAGTGTTTTTTCTGGGGAGAAGAGGAGAGAAAGCCTCATGTTCCTGTTATGAGCACTCCGAACAGTTATGCCCACACTGAGAAATCCAGTGTAAAAAAAACAAGAGACTTGAGGAAGAAACCTCATCAGGGGACCACGGTGACAGAACTATCTTAAAACAGAAGGGCTGGAGAGGATAAAGGGACAGTAGAAGAAATAGTAAAGAACAGCGAAGGGGAAGGAAAAAGCATAAGGTCGGAGGGGCAAGTTGTCTCTTTGCCTTTCCTTCTTTTGCCTCAGGCCCATATCGGCCTTTCCTTTTCTTGACTTAACTGGGATGAATTTTAATTGCAGCCTCTCTATGTGTTTTATACACTATGTACTCTCTACTTGTGTGGAGTGGATTTCCCATTCATCACAAGATTGCAGGCAAAAACCCCAGGAGCATTTTGCTTTCCTTCAAAGTTAGCTTTGCTAAAATCAATAACTTTAGGGCTGCTTCTCCATCTAACCCAAACCCCCACCCCACAACCATTTTAGATTTCATGATTTTTGATCATTTGATTTTGCTTCTTGTCTCCACATACAGATTTATATTTACAGTCTTTCCATAACTGTGACAATATTCTACACTGTTTCATTAACGGTATAAAGGCAACAGCCTTACAGCAACAGCAGAAACATGCTCTCATTTGTAGTTTTAACACAGTCCATATCATAACTGATCCCTAACAATCTCTCTCCCTACCGTCTCCTCTTCAATACACCAGCATTCTTCAAATCAAAGCTCTGGTTTTCTCAGGGACCACTGTATGTCTTAAATACTTCTACTGCTGGGGCTTTTTTTCTGACCACCAGCAAGTCTGGTACAACAGCCAAGAATCCCAACTACATTAAACTGTCCTTAGTTTGCATACAAACCACCAAACTTAGTTTTTAAAAAAAGTAGTTTAAAAAAATTAAACATGGAGGGGTGAGAGCAGGAGTATTTCCTACTGCAGGTGGAATATCATCCTTCAGCAATATTGTTACATCTCTTTCAGCTTAATATTAGTCTCCCTTCACTGAAATTGTGTATCTTGGCATTTTAAATCCCCCTTCATTTTCCTGGTTGTCTCTCTTATTCCAATAATATCTTTCTTATCCTTGAAAACATGTCACTCCTATTCAGCAGTCTTATTACATATGCTCCTAGCATTTGTATAAAAGATATTTAGCTTTTCTCTTTGCCCTCCTTTACTTTTCTTTTTCACTATCTCCTACAATGTTAATCCCTTCTCAGTGGGAAATGGTTTTCCTTCAATCCAAGTCTTTCTTTTTGTGCATAGATCCACTAGTTCAGCTCGAATTCCCTGAAGAACAACACAAATTTAAAAAAAAAAAAGGGGGGGGGGGGTGTAACGGGAAAGGAACCCTGGAATGCTCCTGAAGCAATTAACTCTGTTCAAGAGTAAGCCATGTATTAATACAAATTTGACCCCAAAAAGCAAAATCAAGAAGCAAGTGGAATGCAGACTGATCCATAAGGCAGTTTACAAGCTGAAGAAAAACTAATAGTTATTTCATGAACAAAGCCTTCAAGATGCAAAAATGCAAGTGACAGCAACCAGAAGCATCCAAAATAAGAAACATACATGATGTTCATTTTTTATATGGGCTAATTTTAGTACTGTATTAAAAACTGAGTGATATAGCCCATACTCAATTATCTGATAAATCAGGCTAGAGACAAAGAAAGATCAATGTGAAAAGAGACAGGTTTTGAAACGGTCTGTATTTTTAAAGAATCAGTATTTTAAAAAGTAAACACTGCTTTAAAAAAAACATTGAACCAGAGATTAGTGATCCTCTCGCACATAGTAATCATTCCTATTTTAGACTGGCAATTTTCACTTAATCTTTTGCCAACCAGTACTTTGAAAGTATCCAGTAGTATGAAGCAGTATTAAAATGGTTAATTATAGATATGTCACTTTCTACCCCAGCCAGCACTGTACCAATGAAAAATATTCTGTATTGCCAGTGTCAGTAGAGCTATATCAATCTATTACTGATGCCTCAGGACAGAACAAACACATCAGGGCAGGGGAGTGGCACAGAGAAGCCAAGAGTGCGAAACTGCAAATACACATTCTATTAGAAACCAAAATAATTAACAAATAAGCTTTGCTATTAAACCACTACTTTAACCATCGATCAAACTCTATTCTTTTTACATGGAAAGCTTTAACAAGTGATACCTGTGCTGTAAATAAGCTCCAAACAAAAAAAAAAA